>CM038679.1:148885368-149327868 GCA_021605205.1 Aegilops longissima
CACTAATAAGTCATGCATATTTAGAGAGTAATTTTATTGCTTGCACCGATGACAACTTATGTCGGGAAGTCGACCGTGACCCACTAACACCTATGGGACTGGCGGACCGAGTCCCTTGTGGTTCGGAGGGGGCGAGAATGCAAAGAGCAGATCGAGCAGTGCACACGAGCAGTTTTACCCAGCCCGGAGCTCTCCTGAGAGATAATACTCCTACTACTTGCTTGGTTGATTGTATTGTGTTCTTGCTAGGGAGCAATGGGAGCCACAAAACCTAGCCTGAGTGAGTGTGGTCTCAATGAGTCGAGTGAACCGAATGGAGCCGAACCCTTTCTACGCTGCACACGCCTCCTTTTATAGGCTCAAGGGGTCACCACAGTGGCAACGTGACGAGGGCAAAATGGTAAAGCGAAGAGTTGGTACACCCGACTGCATTAAAGCGGCTGTGCATATACCTAACTCGACGGCAAGGGACAAGATCAATAAATGCCCGTCCCGCCGCCTAAACAGTGCAACAGGACTGTCAAGTGCACCACCGCTTGCCACGATGGTAGGCTCGTCACGCCGCTTATCGCTGCTCCCCGCCGGTTGCACACCCTTCGACACGCTGCGTGCGGAGGTGGCCCCATGGCGAAACGTTGGTGGATGAGCTGGAGCGGAGATGAAGAGAGTTGCTTGCCGCGGCAAGCGCCTTGCCGCACCCAGGAGCTTGTCGCTCACCGAGCCTTCCCGGCAAGCTCCTCTTGCCGGGGTCTTGTTTCCTTCGTGCCCTGAGTGGCCTTCCCAAGAAGCTCCTCTTCCGGGCCTTGAATACTTTTGTTCTTGAATGGCTCCAAAGGAGCCGCGGAGGACCTTGCGGTCACTAGGCCAGCCTCCGCCGCTGGGTGTTTGCGATTGCCCGTGCACGAGTTCGGGATACTAGGGTACCCCTACTCTAGTACACCGGCTGTGAGCCCCTGCCTCGGGCATACATCGCGCCGAGCTCATTGGGCCAGCCCAAAAGCAGTCTGGGCACGCAGCGGCCTAGATCGCGCAGCTTATTCGCCTCGGACCCACCACATCCCCCACTAACGGCACGCCCGGATGTGGCGTCGTGGAAGAGACCTTCGACGAGGAGCTGCTGCGCCTCACTGGTCATGTCGCTGGTTGACACGCCAAGCGAGCAGCGATGGCGAGTGCGAGATGAGCAACAGCTGAAGAAGCTGCTGTCGCTCTACCGCGCTCCGACAAGCTAAGCCGGAGTCTGTGGAGGCGCTTTGTCGCGGGAGGCGGAGCCGATGGAGAAGGCAGAAGAGCTCCGTAGCCAACAAGGAAACTCTCCCGACATAGCGAGCGGGAGCAGCTTGTCGAGGCGCACGGCCTTCATCCCGAGAGAAGGCCGAGGTCGAGGAGCAGCAAAGGCTTGCCGTGAGAAGCTCTCTCGCAAGAAGAAGTGAGCTGGGCGCAGCGGAAGATCAACCTCGACAACTATGAGGAAGATCTTGCCGCGCGCGAGGAATCCATTGGCGGAGCACTCAAGGAGGGAAAGGACGCCGCCACAGCTACCGAGGCCGCCAAGAAGGAATTGGAGACGAGGGTGGCAGCTGGAGGCCACCCTCCAGAAGAGCGGCGAAGAGGTCACCGGGCTGAAGCGCGAGCGCTAGAAGGACGCCTATACTCTTGGCGAGTTGCAGGGTCGTCTCGCTGAGAAGATCAAAGAGATCGACGCCGCCAAGGACTCCAAGACGGATCTGGAGCTGAAGCTGACCACCTTGACGGAGACGTTGGACGGCGCCAAGGAGCGGGAAGCGGGCCTGTTGGAGAAGATCAAGGCCAGCGAGGAGCTGCTGGCGATCGCCACGAACGCCTACAATACCCTCGGAGAGAACGTGATGCTCGACCGAGGGTCTTGTCAATACAACCGCCGCCATCGACAAGGAGCTGATGGAGCCGGGATGGTGGATCTCGGTACCCCACCGATTTAGCATCTCCAACCCGCCAAGCTCACCGTTTCTTCAAGAGCGTGTTGGCGGCTTCCAGCCGCTCCGGAGGAGGTCCCAAAGTAGCTGGCCGATTTAGTCGCGCCAAATCTGCAGGGGCTCTTCGAAGGTGCCGATGAAGGTGGCCTTCCGCAATCCAAAGGCCTTCGCCAACGCCCTCAAGTCCCCGCCAATCGCGGACGTTGAAGCGCTCAAGGCCCTTGTCGCACCCATTGTGACGTGGTGAGCGAGTCAAGAGAGTTGATGGCGACCGCAGACTAGGCCGCCAAGTTTATCTTTCCTTGTCGCTGCGCAGATCATGTTCAGAGAACAATTTATTAGATCTGCGACATGTCATTTTGTAATATACACTATCTTAGGCAACGATGCAATGTTATTTCCTCTACTTGATTTCTTCCTTTGTATGTTTGTGCCCTCGCTTTTAGGGAACTTGTCGGTAGCTGGCACCTTGTCATGAAGCGCTGAAAAGTGAACGTCAAGAGTTCTGGCGATGCCGCCCCGACAAACAACCTTGTCGCAACTGGTTGCGGCTCACTTAAGTTGTTGAGCGGACTCAAACAAAGTAAGGGCGCAAACCAGCCGAGTTGGTTCCTTCGCACACAGGTTTTCCATACAAAGTACTTATCGCTCGAGGAAGATAACTTAAAATTTAAAACTTATTGCTCAAACTTTGGCAACTTAGCTTTTCTCGTCGTTCGCTTCGGCGGCAAGGCGATACTTCCACAAGCGACACTTGGCGCCCACACCATTATCTTCTCCTCCCCCGCTAACTTGTGGGCGAAGGAACCTTCCTTTCTTTGAGAAGAAAGAAGAGAAAATAGTTATGGAGCCTAGTGGCTCGTTATTGCTTATCGGTGTGGATGCTGCACAAAATGTTAGATAACACATGCATGACGATTATGAAAGCATGCATTTGACAAGTTGTGCGCAACATATGAACTTTATCGATGCACGGGTCTCGCGCCGGCTTTGTACAAAGGATCATATGCAACAGCGGCAAGATTTGTATTAAAGGGTGGTTGCTTAACAGGTTCCCGCAATCCGCCTCTATGGGTAAACTTACGAAGATGCTCTATATTCCAGAGTTGCTCACCGAACGCCATCTTCGGTCTCAAGGCGAACAGCGCCAGCCTAGTGACTCGCTTTCACCCGATAAGGCCTTCCCACTTCAAGGCCAACTTGTTGGAATTCTTGGCGGATTGAACGCGCCAAGAACAAGGTCGCCTTCCTCGCTTCTCGCATTAACTTTGCGGCTATGGTAGCGGCGCAAAGCTTGCCGGTAACGAGCAGCTCGTGCAGCAGCCTCAAGACGCATCCTCCTCAAGGAGCAGCGCTGTCATCTTGTCGCAGCTGCTCTTGCTCAAGCTCATCATAAGCGAGCACTGAGGTGACCCGAGATAACGAAGTTCCGTGGGGAGAACCGCCTCGCCCATAGACTAGAGCAAAAGGTGTCCGCCAAAGGCTCGATTTGGCGTCGCTCTCGATCGACCAAAGAACCATCGGCAGCCTCAATCCAGCTTCTTCCGCACTTGTGCAGCCTCGCCGAAAGTTCTGGTCTTGAGTCCTCGCAGCACTTCAGCGTTTGCCTTTTACGCTGACCGCTGCTTCTTGGATGAGCAATGTAGCAAAGGCACCTTGGCGCCAAGATCTTGGACGCATCGCATGAAGGTGCGATCAGAATTGTGTGCCGTTGTCGGTGATGATCCTGTTAGGAATCCCAAAACGGCAAACAATCGACCAAGAACTTGACTGCTGGACTTTGTCGGCCACCTTCCTCATCGCTTCCACTTCCGCCACTTTGTGAACTTGTCGATTGCGACGTATAAGTACTCAAAGCCCCGGCAACTCGGGAAAGGGGCCGAGGATGTCGAGCCCCTGCACCGAAAATGGCCGTGGATAAAGGGATCGCCCGGAGAGCTTGAGCTGGCCGGTGTATCCTTTGAATGGAACTCGCACGCCTCACACTTGGTTACTTGTGCGGTTGCATCTCGAGGGCTTCCGCCGAAGAAACCTTGCCGAAATCTTTGCCGGCAAGTGTTTTGCACCAATGTGGTGACCACATATGCCTCCGTGTATCTCTGCCAACAGCTTCCCATCTTCCCGCAAATACACTTCAATTTCACACCGTTGAGTCTTCTTCTCGCACGTGATGTTGTCAACAAACTGGTACATACTTGACCGCCGGGCTACTCTTTCCGCTTCTTCTTGCTCTTCGGAAGTTCTCCGTCTCAAGGAAATGGACGATCACAGTGCCCATGTTGGAGCTTTGCGCTCGACAACCAGGACTAAAGGCACATCTGCCGCCGCTGGAACATCGGCTTCCACGGCAAGAAACTGCGGTTCGGCCGAGCTTGATGATCCCGGCAAGCTTGCCGGAGCAAAACTTGTCGGGAGCGTTCGCTTCAACGAAACAAACCCTAGGGCTTGTCGGAGCAGCATCGCCTCAACGATATCTGTGTTGATTTTGGGACGTTCTTGGCGGCGGCTTCGTGGAGCTCTGCGGAAAGTAGTCACCGTAAACCAACTTCCTCTTCTTGTTCTGTCCCATTGATGGTGTTATGCTTGGTTGAGTCAGCTTGAGCACAAAAATTCCTGGTTCCATGTAACTTGAGTCTGGCGCACTTTGACAGCCATCAGAATATCATTCGAGCTCTTGGAACATGTTCCATTTGCAGTGCCTTCAAAGTGTTCTTCTAGCTTTCTCACTTCATCAACGTAGGCTTCCATCAACGGACTCGATAATCTTTGTTTACTTGGCGGACGACAAGCTGCAGTCACCCGACAATAAGCTTTCGATCCCAAGGTCCACTGCAATTCTCGAGCCCGCAAGTAAACCTTCATACTCTTGTCGTGTTATTTGTTGCATGCTCCTTGGGAAAGTGCATTTGGACTATGTATTTGAGGTGCTCTCCGTGGTGCGAGAAGCAAAGACGCCGGCACCAAGCGCTTTGCAGCGAGAAGGCACCATCAAAATACATCAGCCACTCCTTACTTGCTTCCTTGACGGGATGCTCGCTTCGAATTTCTTCATCTTGTGTTGGCGCCCACTCTTGCTATATAAACTCCATCGTTGCTCGCTTTGGATGGTTGAAGTGCTTTCAAACTTGAGGCCAAAGCTTGACAGCCCAAAGGCTCACTCGACAATCCTGCTGCTGCCTCTGGATTTTGTAATATCCTTTTCAGCGAAAGCGAGTGACAACCGTTATCTCGTGTGCTTGGAAGTAATGGCGCAGCTTTCGAGGCCATGAGGAGGCCGAAAAGCAACTTCTGACACCGTAGTACCTTGACCTAGCCCCGCAAAAGGGAGCCGACAAAGTAGATTGGGCGCTGCACCATCCTTTTCGCATCTTCTTGCAATCCTCGCAGATCCGTTCTTGTCGGGACCGAGCTTGACGGAGAAACCCTCGCTTGTCGCTGGATGCATCTCCGCTTGGTTGTCGCTCATCATCCGCCTCCCTCTCACATTAACGCAGCACTAACCACTTGATTGGCTTGCCGCTATGTATAGCAAAGAACTTCTCTTGTGGCCTAGGTGCACAAATATTGAGTGGAGGATGTGTACTCTTTAATTCTCAGCGCAGCCTCCGCTTCGGGAGTCCATTTCATTGACCTGCCTTTTCAAAATCTTGAAAATGGCAGGGCGCTCACCTGACCTAGAGATAAACTCGCCGAGAGCAGCCACGAACCGCAAGCCTTCTTACATCCTTGACGCACTTTGGTGCTTCAATCTGCTCGATGGCCTTAATCTTGTCGGGTTGGCTTCAATTCCCTCCGAGACCACGTAAGAACCCGAGAAGCTTGCCGGAAGGAACTCCAAACACGCACTTCTCGGGTTGAGCTTGAGGTTGATCTTGCAGATTTGCAAAAGTCTCATCCAAATCTTGAACCAGAGTTGCTTTGTCCTTGCTCTTGACCACTATGTCATCCATGTAGGCTTCTACATTTCGTGCATTTGGGGCTCAAAAGCATCGTGGACCACTCTTGCAAGCGTTGAACCAGCATTCTTCAAACCGAAAGGCATCCGGATGAAACAAGATGTGCCACATGGTGTAATGAATGCGGTTTTCTTCATCCTCTTCGCCATGAAGATCTGATGATATCCGAGTATGCATCAAGAAATGAAAGCAAATCACACCCACCGTGGAGTCAACAATCTGGTCGATCGTGGCAAAGGAAATGGGTCTTTGGGACAAGCTTTATTAACATCCGTGAAGTCAATACAAAGTCTCCATTTCCCATTTGCCTTCAGACAACTACCGGGTTGGCCAACCACGTGGGATGGAGCACTCCTCTAACAAGGCCTCGCCGCTTCCAACTTCTTGATCTCTTCGCTATGAACTCTTGGCGCCCACCGCTTGTTTCACGACTTTTTTGCTTGACGGGCGCGCATGAGGACAGATAGCTAGGTGGTGCTCAATTACTTTCCTAAACACCGGGATGTTAGATGGTTGCCATGCAAAACATCGACATCCGCCCGCGAGAAAGCAACGAGCTCGCCTTCCTATTTAGGGTCAAGCGTGTAATCGATCTGAAGGTACCACCAGTGCCGCCCTCCTTGGCGGACACTTTCTTGGTCTTCGCGGAGCTGCCATCATCTTCTTGCACTTGCGGTGGAGCTCGATGGTGCGTCCTCGACGGTAGCGCAGCACTCGAAGAGGTGCGCTTGCGGAGTGGGCATCGAGTTCTTGCCGACGAAGTGGTCTTCGTCTTCTTCGTCCCCGGAGCTTCAGCGGCAAGTGATTTGCTATCGTCGCAGCTGCTGCATCCGGTAAATCTTGTCGGCGCAGATAAGCGCATCCTTCTTGTCACCATGGGCGAGATGACGCTTATCGGGCGGGCATCTTGATTAAGTTGTAGGAATAATGAGAGGCTGCCATGAACTTGGCGAGTCTTTGACGGCCAAGTATTCCATTGTAGGGCAATGGGAAATCAGCAACGCCAAATGTGACCCTCTCGATCCTGAAATTCAGTTCACTGCCAAATGTTACCGGCAGTGATCTTCCCTTGGGCTTGCTCCTTCTGGGTTGATTCCTTGAAAGTTCCAGTCTCTTCGAGCTCACTGTCGAGGATCTGAAGCTTGGAGCATCATGGAGGAGATCAGATTTAGGCGGCCCCGCCAACTAACATCTTGGTGACCTTGAGGTTATGGATGGTTGGTGAGACCAACATCGACAAACACTCGACCGCAGTTACGCGATCAGGGTGGTCCTCAATATCGAAGATGATAGGCGTGTTGGACCACCTCAGAGGCCTACGTGACTCTACGGATGGTTCTGCTGCATTAACCTCCCGCATGCACTATTTGAGTTGGCGGTGTGAGGTATGCAGAGAAGCACCACCGTCAACGCAGAACCTCTCTGCCTTACTCAAACTCCCGCTCATCAGCTTCATCGCCTTCCATATCTTCATCATCATCGCCTTCGTCTTCATCCTTGTCGCGCCGCTGGAGGTCTATCTCCTTGCCGCTGCTTGGCCTTGCCGCGGCGTCCTCCCCGGCCGGGTCTCTTCTTGCTAGCTGCCCCTGCACCTTCCTGGGCCTTCTCCTTGTCTTGCCGCTCGTACTCAGCCTTCTGTAGCTCAACAAGCTGGTCGACTTTCTTGCAGCTCTGGAGATCATGGCCCTTGGTGCGGTGAATCTTACAGTACTGTTTGTTGGAGCTGTCCTGCTTGTCGGCGGCCGCCATAGCTTGGCGGTCAGTGTCAGCGGAAACCTCCTTGCCGGAGCCACCAACCTTTGTTTTGTTGGCGCCACCTCCGTTGCCGGACTGCTCGACAACTAGTACCTCTTTACCCTTGTTCTTTCTGTTGTTCCGCCGCCGGCTCTTCTTTGCCGGCGGTCCTCACCGTCGATCCTGCTCCTGCATTCTCTCCCGAGTCTTCTCTTCTTCAAGACGTGCACACTTGTCGGCCAAAGCATACAGCTCATCGACGTCCTTGACTTTGCACATCGCCATCTCCTCCTCATCCGCGGTTCCGCGACGCTCGATGAAACGCTACCGATCACAAGGGCATGGTGGACATCTCGATGTTGTAGTGCACACGGCTGAATCTCTGGATAAACTTGCGCAGGACTCTCCTTCTTCTCGGGCGGCAGGTGTGAAGGTCACTCTCTTGGCCATGAGGCTTGTGGTCACTTTGTGAAGGCGCCGACAAACCGATGGCACGATCTGCCCAAGAAGATATGGAACTGTCCGGCAAGTGCATGAGCCAAGATCTCGACATTTGGCTTGAGCACCAGCCGAAAGTAGTTGGCGAGGATCTTGTCGCCTCGTCCCGCAGCCTGCACCGCAATGGTGTAGATGCTGAGGAACTCCGAAGGTGCGCCCTGCCATCATACTTCTCCGCACATCCGCTTGAAGTTTTTCTTGTCGGACCATCGGACTTGCCGTAGCTCACGGGTGAACGCAGGGCAACCTACAGCGACGCAAGTCGCCTGGTTCCCTAGCGCATGCATGTCAACAGCGGGCCCGCGACTTTGGTCGGATTGACGCCAGCGCTTCTCTTGGCGCTTCGATGCGCGAGTTCGAGCGTCTTCTTGTTGCCGCTTCTTGAAGAACTTGGCGCTGATCACGGCGAAGCTCGTGGATCCGATGACGCGTGGAGTCATTGCCGAGATGGATCCGAGGAGCTGGTGATTTTGGCCTTCGGATGGGGAGTGCATGGTGGTTGCACCCCATAGGTTTCGCCGCCACCGGCTCGTGCCTTGTCGTCTCGCCGCGGCAAGGACGCAGATTGGTTGTCATGGGTGTCGCCGTTAAGCGGCCGATGAGACTACGATGGTGGCCCTCCATTCGCCGACCTTTGGTCGGACGTTGGAGGGTAGTCTAAGCGCTTGAGCTCGCCAAGGCTTCCGCTGGAGTAGTGGGAGGCAATGGCGTACGGCGCGAGGAACGGGATATGCTCGGACTTCTATCCAAGTTAGAAGGAGCAGCATCCCGTCCAGCGATCGATTGCTTGCATTAAAGATCTTTGGCGTGCATGCGGTCTCGAGGGCCTCGGATCCTCCAAATTGGCCTTGATCCAACGAAAGCGATGGCGCTGCGAGCACCATGACGCTTGTCGGTCCCAGCGCCTCGAGATGGACGCGCGCGTATCCGGACGCCGAGGTCTGCGCCGCCTTGTCCTTGGACTTGGCAGCGTCGTGGGCTCCCTCGACGACACGGTTCTTCGCCGCGCCCTCCCCACCACTGGCGGCTCGGTGGTGGTGGGTTTGACGCGGACGGCTCTGCTGCCGCCGAAGACTTCTTCTTCGGCGCCATGTTGATGAAGGTGATGATGAAGTTGCTCGTGTGACCGCTGGATCAGGTTCACACAGCCTCGACGCCCCCTACCTGGCGCGCCAAAGATGTCGGGAAGCTGACCGTGACCCACGAACACTGTGGGACTGGCGGACCGAGTCCCTGTGGTTCGGAGGGGGGAGAATGCACAAAGTGCAGATCAAGCAAAGGCACACGAGCAGTTTTACCCAGCTTCGAGCTCTCCTGAGAGATAATACTCCTACTATTTGCTTGGTTGATTGTATTGTGTTCTTGCTAGGGAGCAATGGGAGCTACAAAACCTAGCCTCGAGTGAGTGTGGTCTCGAATGAGTCGAGTGAACCGAATGGAGCTGAACCCTTTCTACGCTGCACACGGGCCTCCTTTTATAGGCTCAAGGGGTCACCACAGTGGCAACGTGACGAGGCAAAATGGTAAAACAGAGAGTTGGTACACCGACTTGTATGCGATGCAACGGTGCATATACCTAACTCGACGGCAAGGGACAAGATCAATAAATGCCCGTCCACATCGCCTAAACAAAGGCAACAGGGACTGGCTGGCGTGCACCACCGCTTGCCACGATGGTAGGCTCGTCGTCAGCCGCTTATCGCTGCTCCCGCTGGTTGCACATCCTTCGACACGCTGCGTGCTGGAGGGCCCCATGGCGACACGTTGGTAGATGAGCTGGAGCGGAGATGAAGAGAGTTGCTTGCCGCAAGCGCCTTTGCCGCACCTGGGAGCTTGTCGCCATCGAGCCTTCCCGCAAGCTCCTCTTGCCGGGTCTTGTTTCCTTCGTGCCTCAGTGGCCTTCCCGGCAAGCTCCTCTTGCCGGGCCTTGAATACTTTTGTTCTTGAATGGCTCCAAAGGAGTCATGGAGGACCTTGGCGGTCACTAGGCCAGCCCCGCCATTGGTGCCTTGATTGCCAGGCACGAAGTTCGGGATACTAGGGTACCCTACCTAGTACACCGACAACTTACTTGAAGGATCTTACTCAATCCATAGGTAGGTATGGTGGACTCTCATGGCAAAAACTGGGTTTAAGGATATTTGGAAGCACAAGTAGTATCTCTACTTAGTGCAAGGAATTTTAGCTACATGAGGGGAAAGGCAAGCTCAACATGTTTGAATGATCCATGACAATATACTTTAACTGAGATGTCGGAAAACATAAACCATTACGTTGTCTTCCTTGTCCAACATCAACTCTTTAGCATGTCATACTTAATGGGTGCTCCCCATTATAAAAGATGTCTAGGATAGTGTATTTATATGTGAAATCTCTCTTCCTTCAATATTCTTTCATGAATTGTTCAAATGACCAATACAATGCTTGCTAACCTTCAATAAATTTACAACCTCTACTTCTTAGATGTGAAGTCATTACTCCCCATGGGATAAGTAAATAATATATATATAATTTCAGATTTATGACAATCAACTCATTCAACAATTTACTCATAGGATATAAGTGAAGCACACGAGTAAATGACAAACTACTCCAAAAAGATATAAGTGAAGATCAATGAGTAGTCGAATAATTATACAACTATGTGAAGACTCTCTAACATTAAGGAATTTCAGATCTTGGTATTGTATTCAAACAGCAAGCAAAACAAAATAAGATGACATTGCAAGGATAGCACAACTCATGTGAAGAAGCAAAAACTTAGGCTCAACCGATACTTACCGATAGTTGTTGAAGAAGAAAGGGTGGGATGCCTACCGGGGCATCCCCAAGCTTAGATGCTTGAGACTTCTTGAAATATTATCTTGGGGTGCCTTGGGCATCCCCAAGCTTGAACTTTTGTGTCTCCTTAATTCCTCTCATATCATGGTTTCTCTATTTCTCAAAAGCTTCATCCACACCAAACTCAACAAGAACTCGTGAGATAGGTTAATATAAACCAATGCAAAACCTTATCATTTTCTACTGTAACAAATCACTAAAATTATTATTCAACATTGCATACTAAATGCCTCTGATATTTAATACTCCTTGGTGGCTTTGTTTGTCCATCCCATCTCCTCGCGCCTCCTACTTTGGCGACCCGGGTGAACCCTAATCCTCCGCCTCCCCTCCTCCCTCCCTCCTCCGCCGCCACCGAGGTGCTCGCTGCCCGGCCACGCGACACCTATGAAGGTGGCGGCGGGATCTGGTGGCTTCGCCTTCGAGGGCCACGGCGTCCGGGCGGCGGCTGGATGGGAGGTGTTCGCGGCGGTGGCGGTGCGGCTGCGCCGCTGGTGTCAAGCGGGCTGCCTCCCGGCCGTGCGGTCGGCGGGGGGTGGCGGGCGGCGAGGCGGATACTTCATGGGTCGCCTTGGCGCCCTGGAGAAGCTCCGCCCGCCTGCGTGATCTGCTCCGATCAAGCGCCTGCTCCAGCCCTCGGTGGCTTTGGGCCGCCTTGGGGGTCTGGACGGACGGATCTGGTGGTTGGGCGTGATTCGGGAAACCTCGCCAGCGCTGGCGGCTCACCAAAGCGATGTCTTCGGCGCCGTGGTCCTTCCCGGAGGCTTTGGTGTGGTTCTCCTCCCACCTTTCCCTCGAAAGCATGGTGAAGACCTGCCTCCCTTGCATGGTCGATGGCGGCATCCGTGCCGTGCTCCTTCTTGAAGGCGCCTTCCGGGGATTGCTCGTGTGGGGTGGAGCTGTTGGTGGCGTGGTGACGGTGTGAGGGAGCCTGTTCTTCTCAGTGGCGGCTGCCGTGGTCTCGGTCCAATCCTTGACCACTGCTTTGGCTATGCCCCTTTTGGCCTTCTCCATGGATCTTCGCCTTCGTCCGATGACTTGCGGTTGTGAGCCGTTCCGCTTAGCACTAATGTACATGCCGTGGTGGAGCGGTACTTCATCTCACTCATTGATGGCGGCGAGGATCGGCGGCATGGCGCTGTGGAGGTTCGCTGCCCGATGCGCTGGAGATGGACTCACAGCAGGAGGAGGTTGCTGTCCGCGTCATGGTGACGCCGATGGCTGAGTGGCTGACAAGGTAGAAGCCTCAATATGATCTCAAGACGGACTGCGGAAGATGGTGGCGACGACACACGAAAAGCGCCTGACGGATTGTGCCCTGCACCCGGTATGTGGCTCGGTGGGGATTCCAATATGTTTCAGCTTCCGCTTTTGATGTTAGGCTTAGGTGAGTGGTTTGGGTAGTGGCCCAGCTAGCACCCCTTCATCTTTTTGGGTAGGAGTAGTGGCATGTGTTGCCAAGATGGTGGATTCAGACTTATTGTTGTAATACTTTGTAAGGTCCTCGAGAATAATCAATAAAATGGCCGTATGCATCTCCCGGATGCAGAGGCCGGGGGTCATCCCTCTTTTCTATAAAAAAAATTAATACTCCTATCCTCAAATAGAACCATTAAACAAGCAAACATATGCAAACAATGCAAACATAACAGCAATTTGCCAAAAATTATGAAATAAAATTCCCACTGTAATAAATTTATCAGAGCTCAATATGCAAAAAGATTCAACATTATACCACTCTCTGACTTTTCTAGGGAATTTTTGCAACAGAAGTAAACTTTCTGTTTTCAAACAGCAACATGTATAGTAGCAAAATAAGCATGGCAAAGGCTATCCTTGACTTTTTTATTGAAACTAAAGATGCAAAACATTATTCTAAATAACAGCAAGAAAAAACTAACAAAATAAAATGACGCTCCAAGCAAAACACATATCATGTGGTGAATAAAAATATAGCTCCAAGTAAAGTTACCAATGAACGAAGATTTAAAGAGGGATGCCATCCGGGCATCCCCAAGCTTAGGCTCTTGGTTGTCCTTGAATATTACCTTGGGGTGCCTTGGGCATCCCCAAGCTTAGGCTCTTGCCACTCCTTATTCCATAGTCCATCGAATCTTTACCCAAAACTTGAAAACTTCACAACACAAAACTTAACAGAAAACTCAGAAGTCTGCTAGCTTAAAGAAAACAAAACACCACTTCAAGGTACTGTAATTAACTAATTCTTTATTTATATTGATGTTAAACCTACTGTATTCCAACTTCTCTATGGTTTATAAACTATTTTACTAGCCATAGATTCATCAAAATAAGCAAACAACACACAAAAAACAGAATCTGTCAAAAACAGAACAATCTGTAGTGATCTGTAACTAACGCAAACTTATGGAACTCCAAAAATTACAAAATAAATTGGTGGACCTGAGGAATTTGTCTAGTAATCATCTGCAAAAATAATCAACTAAATAGCACTCTCCAGTAAAAAGTTGAAGCTAATCTCGTGAGCGCTAAAGTTTCTGTTTTTTACAGCATGATCATAAAGACTTCACCCAAGTCTTCACAAAAGTTCTACTTGGCACAAACACTAACTAAAACATAAAACCACATCTAAACATAATCTAGATGGATTATTTATTACTAAACAGAACCAAAACGCAAGAAACTAAAATAAAATTGGGTTGCCTCCCAACAAGCGCTAACGTTTAACGCCCCTAGCTAGGCATGATGATTTCAATGATGCTCACATAAAAGATAAGAATTAAAACGTAAAGAGAGTATCATGAGGAATATGACTAGCACATTTAAGTATAACCCACTTACTATGCATAGGGATTTTGTGAGCAAACAACTTATGGGAACAATAATCAACTAGCATAGGAAGGTAAAACAAGCATAGCTTCAAGATTTTAAGCACATAGAGAGGAAACTTGATATTATTGCAATTCCTACAAGCATATATTCCTCCCTCATAATAATTTTCAGCAGAATTCAACAATATAACCAACACCTAAAGCATTCTTTTCATGATCTACTTGCATAGAAAATTTACTACTCTCCACATAAGCAAAATTCTTCTCTTGAATAGTAGTGGGAGCAAACTCAACAAAATAACTATCATGTGATTGAAAATTAAGATCAAGATGACAAGTTTCATGGTTATCATTATTCTTTAAAGCATACGTGTCATCACAATAATCATCATAGATAGGAGACATGCTTTCATCACAGTAAATTTGCTCATCAAAGCTTGGGGGACAAAAAACATCATCTTCATCAAACATAGCTTCCCCAAGCTTGTGGCTTTGCATATCATTAGCATCATGGATATTCAAGGAATTCATACTAACAACATTGCAATCATGCTCATCATTCAAATATTTAGTGCCAAATATTTTAATGCATTCTTCTTCTAACACTTGCCACAATTTTCCTTCTCATCATACTCACGAAAGATATTAAAAAGACGAAGTGTAAGAGACAAACTAACTCCATTTTTTTGTAGTTTTCTTTTATAAACTAAACTAGTGATAAAACAAGAAAAAAAAGATTAGGTTGCAAGATCTAAAGATATACCTTCAAGCACTCACCTCCCCGGCAACGGTGCCAGAAAAGAGCTTAGTTGACGGGGTGTGAGTGAGTGCCCTTTACCTAGCCTCCCCGGCAACGGCGCCAGAAAAGAGCTTGATGTCTACTACGCAACCTTCTTCTTGTAGACATTGTTGGGCCTGCAAGTGCACAGGTTTGTAGGACAGTAGCAAATTTCCCTCAAGTTGATGACCTAAGGTTTATCAATCCGTGGGAGGCGTAGGATGAAGATGGTCTCTCTCAAGCAACCCTGCAACCAAATAACAAAGAGTCTCTTGTGTCCCCAACACACCCAATACAATGGCAAATTGTATAGGTGCACTAGTACGGCGAAGAGATGGTGATACAAGTGCAATATGGATGGTAGGTATAGGTTTTTGTAATCTGAAATAATAAAAACAACAAGGTAACTAATGATAAAAGTGAGCGTAAACGGTATTGCAATGCTAGGAAATAAGGCCTAGGGTTCATACTTTCACTAGTGCAAGTTCTCTCAACAATAATAACATAGATAGATCATATAATAATCCCTCAACATGCAACAAAGAGTCACTCCAAAGCCACTAATAGCGGAGAACAAACGTAGAGATTATGGTAGGGTACGAAACCACCTCAAAGTTATTCTTTCGGATCGATCTATAAAAGAGTTCGTACTAGAATAACACCTTAAGACACAAATCAACCAAAACCCTAATGTCACCTAGATACTCCATTGTCACCTCAAGTATCCGTGGGCATGATTATAAGATATGCATCACACAATCTCAGATTCATCCAACCAACATAAAAGTACTTCAAAGAGTGCCCCAAAGTTTCTACCGGAGAGTCAAGAAAACGTGTGCCAACCCCTATGCATAGGTTCATGGGCGGAACCCGCAAGTTGGTCACCAAAATATACATCAAGTGGCACGTGATATCCCATTGTCACCACAGATAAACACGTCAAGACATACATCAAGTGTTCTCAAATAAAAGACTCAATCCGATAAGATAACTTCAAGAGGGAAACTCAATTCATCACAAGAGAGTAGAGGGGGAGAAACATCATAAGATCCAACTACAATAGCAAAGCTCGCGATACATCAAGATCGTGCCATAGAGAGAACACGAGAGAGAGAGATAGATCAAAAACATAGCTACTGGTACATACCCTCAGCCCTGAGGGTGAACTACCCCCCTTCTCGTCATGGAGAGTGCCGGGATGATGAAGATGGCCACCGGTGATGGGTTCCCCCTCCGGCAGGGTGCCGGAACGGACTCCCGAAAGGTTTTTGGTGGCTACAGAGGCTTGCGGTGGCGGAACTCCCGATCTATCTTGATATTCGATGGTTTTAGTGTTGGGGAACGTAGTAATTTCAAAAAAAAAATCCTACGCACACGCAAGACCATGGTGATGGCATAGCAACGAGAGGGGAGAGTGTGTCCACGTACCCTCGTAGACCGAAAGCGGAAGCGTTATGACAACGCGGTTGATGTAGTCGTACGTCTTCACGATCCGGCCGATCCAAGTACCGAACGTACGGCACCTCCGTGTTCAGCACACGTTCAGCTCGATGACGATCCCCGGGCTTCGATCCAGCAAAGCGTCGGGGATGAGTTCCACAAGACGACGACGGCGTGGTGACGATGATGATGCTCCACCGACGCAGGGCTTCGCCTAAGCTCCGCGACGATATGACTTCACTCGCGCAGGCTTCGCCTAAGCTCCGCGACGATATGACCGGGTGGAATATGGTGGAGGGGGCACCGCACACGGCTAAGGAACGATCCGTAGATCAACTTGTGTGTCATGGGGTGCCCCCGCCCCGTGATATAAAGGAGCAAGGAGGAGGTGGCCGCCAAGGGAGGAGGCGCACCAGGGGGAGTCCTACTCCCACCGGGAGTAGGACTCCTTCTTTCCTAGTAGGAGTAGGAGAGAAGGAGGGGAAGGGAGGAAGGTGCGCCCAACTTGGACTAGGCCTTGGGGGCGCGCCTGCCCTAGGCAGCCCCTCTCTTCCGCAGGCCCAATAAGGCCCAATACTTCTCCCGTGAATTCCGTAACTCTCCCAGATCTCAAAAATACCCGAATCATTCGAACCTTTACGAACTCCAATATAGTCGTCCAATATATCGATCTTTACGCCTCGACCATTTCGAGACTCCTCGTCATGTCCCCGATCTCATCCGGACTCAACTCCTTCGGTACATCAAAACTCATAAACTCATAATATAACCATCATCGAAACCTTGTTGCATGGACCCTACGGGTTCGAGAACTATGTAGACATGACCTAGAACCATTCTCGGTCAATAACCAATAGCGGAACCTGGATGCCCATATTGGTTCCTACATATTCTACTTAAGATCTTTATCGGTCAAACCGCATAACGATATATGTTGTTCCTTTGTCATCGGTATGTTACTTACCCGAGATTCGATCGTCGGTATCCAATACCTAGTTCAATCTCGCTACCGTAAGTCTCTTTACTCGCTCCGTAATACATCATCTCACAACTAACTCATTAGTTGCAATGCTTGCAAGGCTTATGTGATGTGTATTACCGAGAAGGCCCAGAGATACCTCTCCGACAATCGGAGTGACAAAACCTAATCTCGATTCATGCTAACTCAACATATACTTTTGAGACACCTGAGAGTACCTTTATAATCACCCATTTACGCCAGACGTTTGGTAGCACACAAAGTGTTCCTCCGTAAACGGAGTTGCATAATCTCATAGTTGCGTGAACTTTGTATAAGTCATGAAGAAAGCATAAGCAACATACTAAAACGATCAAGTGCTAAGCTAACGAAATGGGTCATGTCAATCACATCATTCTCCTAATGATGTGATCCCATTAATCAAATGACAACACATGTCTATGGTTAGGAAACATAACCATCTTCGATTAATGAGCTAGTCTAGCAGAGGCATACTAGTGACTATCTGTTTGTCTATGTATTCACACATGTATTATGTTTCCGGTTAATACAATTCTAGCATGAATAGTAAACATTTATCATGATATAACGAAATAAATAATAACTTTATTATTGCCTCTAGGGCATATTTCCTTCAGTCTCCCACTTGCACTAGAGTCAATAATCTAGTTCACATCGCCATGTGATTTAACATCAATAGTTCACATCTATATGTGGTTAACACCCATAGTTCACATCGACATGTGACCAACACCCAAAGGGTTTACTAGAGTCAGTAATCTAGTTCACATTGCTATGTGATTAACACCCAAAGAATACTATGGTGTGATCATGTTTTGCTTGTGAGATAATTTTAGTCAACGGTCTCATCACATTCAGAGCCGTAAGTATTTTGCAAATTTCTATGTCTACAATGCTCGCACGGAGCTTCTCTAGCTAATTGCTCCCACTTTCAATATGTATCCAGATTGAGACTCGAGTCATCTAGATTAGTGTTTAAAACTTGCATCGACGTAACCCTTTACTTATTTAACCTTTTTCACTTCCATAATCGAGAAACATATCCTTATTCTACTAAGGATAATTTTGACCGTTGTCCATTGATCTACTCCTAGATCACTATTTTACTCCTTGCCAAGCTTAGTGGTAGGGTATGCAATAGATCTGGTACACAAGATGACATACTTTATAGAACCTATGGCTGATGCATAGGGAATGACTTTCATTCTCTTTCTATCTTCTCGCCGTGGTCGGGTTTTGAGTCTTACTCAATCTCACACCTTGTAACACAGTGCAAGAACTCTTTCTTTGACTGTTCCATTTTGAACTACTTCAAAATCTTGTCAAGGTATGTATTCATTGAAAAACTTATCAAGCCTTTGATCTATCTCTATAGATCTTGATGCTCAATATGTAAGCAGCTTCACCGAGGTCCTTTTTGCGAATAATTCTACATTATTTTCGATCAACAATATGTCATTCACATATACTTATCGAAATGCTGTAGTGCTCCCACTCACTTTCTTGTAAATACAGGCTTCTCCAAAAGTCTCAGATAAAACCATATGCTTTGATCACACTATCAAAGCGCTTATTCCAACTCCGAGATGCTTGCACCACCATAGATGGATCGCTGAGCTATGCATTTTGTTAGCTCCTTTAGGATTGACAAAACCTTCTTGTTGCATCATATACAACTCTTCTTTAATAAATCCATTAAAGAATGTAGTTTTACATCCATTTGCCGATTTCATAAAATGTGGCAATTGCTAACATGATTCGGACAGACTTAAGCATCGCTACGCTTGAGAAAATCTCATTGTAGTCAACACCTTGAACTTGTCGAAAACCTTTTGTGACAAGTCGGGCTTTGTAGATAGTAACACTACTATCGGTGTCCGCCTTCCTCTTTAAGATCCATTTATTTAACATGGCTTGCTGATCATCGAGCAAGTCAATCAAAATCCATACTTTGTTCTCATACATGGATCCTATCTCGATTTCATGGTCTCAAGCCATTTCGCTGAATCTGGGCTCATCATCGCTTCCTCATAGTTCGTAGGTTTCATCATGTTCTAGTAACATGACTTCCAGAATATGATTACCGCACTACTCCGTGCGGATCTTACTCGAAGATCTACGAGGTTTGGTAGCAACTTGATCTGAAGTTTCATGATCATCATCATTAACTTCCTTACTAATTGGTGTAGGAATCATCGAACTGATTTCTGTGATGAACTACTTTCCAATAAGGGAGAAGGTACAATTACCTCATCAAGTTCTACTTTCCTCCCACTCACTTCTTTCGAGAGAAACTCCTTCTCTAGAAAGGATCCATCTTAGCAACGAATGTTTTGCCTTTAGATCTGTGATAGAAGGTGTACCCAACAGTTTCTTTTGGGTATTCTATGAAGACGCATTCTCGATTTGGGTTTGAGCTTATCAGTGAAAACTTTTTCACATAAGCATCACAACTCCAAACTTTAAGAAACGACACTTAGGTTTATCGCTAAACCATAGTTCATATGGTGTCATCTCAACGGATTTAGATGGTGCCCTATTAAACGTGAATGCAGCTGTCTCTAATGCATAACCCAAAACGATAGTGGTAAATCGGTAAGATACATCATAGATCGCACCATATCAAAATAAAGTATGGTTACGACGCTCGACATACCATAACGTTGTGGTGTTCCTGTGGCGTGAGCTGTGAAACTATTCCACATTGTTTCAATTGAAGACCAAACTCGAACTCAAATATTCATCTCCACCATCGATCGCAGAAACTTTATTTTCTTGTTACGATGATTTTCCACTTCACTCTGAAATTCTTTGAACCTTTCAACTATTTCAGACTTATGTTTCATCAAGTAGATATACCCATATCTGCTCAAATCATCTGTGAAGGTCGAAAATAACGATACATGCCATGAGCTTTAACACTCATCGGATCGCATACATCGGTATGTATTATTTCCAATAAGTCAAGAGCTTGTTCCATTGTTCCGAGAACGGAGTTTTAGTCATCTTGCCCAAACGGCACGGTTCGCAAGTATCAAATGATTCATAACCAAGTGATTCCGAAAGTCCATCAAGATGGAGTTTCTTCATGCGCTTTACACCAATATGACCTAAACGGCAAAGGCCACAAATAAGTTGCACTATCATTATTAACTTTGCATCTTTTGGTTTCAATATTATGAATATGTGTATCACTATGATCGAGATCCAATGAACCATTTTCATTGGGTGTGTAACCATATAAGGTTTTATTCATGTAAATGTAACAACAATTTATTCTCTTACTTAAATGAATAACAGTATTGCAATAAACATGATCAAATCATATTTATGCTCAACACCAAATAACACTTATTTAGGTTCCACACTAATCCCGAAAGTATAGGAGTGTGCGATGATGATCATATCAATCTTGGAACTACTTCCAACACTCATCGTCACTTCCCTTTCAACTAGTCTCTGCTTATTCTCAGAATCCTGCTTGAGTTACTAATCTTAGCAACCGAACAAGTATCAAATACTCAGGGCTACTATAAACACTAATCTCGATAGTATAGGAGTGTGCGATGATGATCATATCAATCTTGGAACTACTTCCAACACTCATCGTCACTTCACCTTCAACTAGTCTCTGCTTATTCAGAACTCCTGCTTCGAGTTACTAATCTTAGCAACCAACAAGTATCAAATACTCAGGAGCTACTATAAACACTAGTAAAGCACACATCAATAACTCAGATATCAAATATACCCTTGTTCACTTTGCCATCCTTCTTATCCGCCAAATACTTGGGGTAGTTCCGCTTCCAAAGGACTAGTTCCATTGTAGCAAAAGCACTTAGTCTCGTGCTTAGATCCAGACTTGGGCTTCTTCACCGAGTAGCAACTTGCTTGCCGCTCTTCTTGAAGTTCCCTTCTTCCCTTTGCCCTTTTCCTTGAGACTAGTGGTCTTTGTCAATCATCAACACTTGATGCTCTTTCTTGATTTCTACCTTCGTCGATTTCAACATCACGAAGAGCTCGGAATCGTTTTCGTCATCCCTTGCATACTATAGTTCATCACGAAGTTCTACTAACTTAGTGATGGTGACTAGAGAATTCTGTCAATCACTATCTTATCCGGAAGATCAACTCCCACTTGATTCAAGCGATTGAAGTACCTGCATAATCTGAGCACATGCTCACTAGTTGAGCGATTCTCCTCCATCTTTTAGCTATAGAACTTGTTGGAGACTTCATATCTCTCAACTCGGTATTTGCTTGAAATATTAACTTCAATTCCTGGAACATCTCATATGGTCCATGACGCTCAAAATGTCTTTGAAGTCCCGATTCTAAGCCGTTAAGTATGGTGCACTAAACTATCAAGTAGTCATCATATTGAGCTAGCCAAACGCTCATAACGCCCGCATCCGCTCCGCAATAGGTCTGTCACCTAGCGTGCATTAAGGACATAATCGTTCGTGCAGCAATGAGGATAAACCTCGATCACGGATCCAATCCGCATCATTGCTACTAACATTTTTCAATACAATTTTCTCTAGGAACATATTAAAATAAACATATGAAAGCAACAACGCGAGCTATTGATCTACAACATAATCTGCAAAATACTACCAGGACTAAGTTCATGATAAATTAAAGTTCAATTAATCATATTACTTAAGAACTCCCACTTAGACAGACATCACTCTAGTCATCTAAGTGATCACGTGATCCAAATCAACTAAACCATAACCGATCATCACGTGAGATGGAGTAGTTTTCAATGGTGAACATCTTATGTTGATCATATCTACTATATGATTCACGCCGACCTTTCGGTCTCCGTGTTCCGAGGCCATATCTGTATATGCTAGGCTCGTCATGTTTAACCTGAGTATTCTCGTGTGCAAAACTGGCTTGCACCCGTTGTAGATGGACGAGAACTTATCACACCCGATCATCACGTGGTGTCCGGGTACTACTGAACTTTTAGCAACGGTGCATACTGTGGAGAACACTTCTTGATAATTTTAGTGAGAGATTATCTTATAATGCTACCGCAATCAAAGCAAGATAAGATGCATAAAGGATAAACATCACATGCAATCAATATAAGTGATATGATATGGTCATCATCATGTTGTGCTTGTGATCTCCATCTCCAAGCACCGCCATGATCACCATCGCCACCGGCGCGACACCTTGATCTCCATCGTAGCATCGTTGTCGCCTCGCCAACTATTGCTTCTACGACTATCGCTATCGCTTAGTGATAAAGTAAAGCAATTCCATGGCTTTTGCATTTCATACAATAAAGCGACAACCATATGGCTCTCGCCATTGCCGATAACTCGGTTACAAAACATGATCATCTCATACAATAAAATATAGCATCACGCCTTGACCACATCACATCACAACATGCCCTGCAAAACAAGTTAGACGTCCTCTACTTTGTTGTTGCAAGTTTTACGTGGCTGCTACGGGCTGAGCAAGAACCGCTTCTTACCTACGCATCAAAACCACAACGATAGTTTGTCAAGTTGGTGCTGTTTTAACCTTCGCAAGGACCGGCGAGCCACACTCAGTTCAACTAAAGTGAGAGAGACAGACACCGCGGTCACCTTTAAGCAACTAGTGCTCGAGCGGTGAAACCAGTCTCGCGTAAGCGTCTGCGTAATGTCGGTCCGGCCGCTTCATCTCACAATACCGCTGAACCAAAGTATGACATGCTTTGTAAGCAGATGACTTATATCGCCCACAACTCACTTGTGTTCTACTCGTGCATATGACATCAACGCATAAAACCAGGCTCTGATACCACTGTTGGGGAACGTAGTAATTTCAAAAAAAATCCTACGCACACGCAAGACCATGGTGATGGCATAGCAACGAGAGGGAGAGTGTGTCCACGCACTGTGAGACCGAAAGCGAAGCGCTATGACAACGCTGTTGATGTAGTCGACGCCTTCACGATCCGACCGATCCAAGTACCGAACGACGGCACCTCCGTGTTCAGCACACGCTCAGCTCGATGACGATCCCCGGCTTCGATCCAGCAAAGCGTCGGGATGAGTTCCACAAGACGACGGCGCAGTGACGATGATGATGCTCCACCGACGCAGGGCTTCGCTTAAGCTCCGCGACGATATGACTTCATCGGCAGGCTTTCGCTTAAGCTCCGCGACGATATGACCGAAGTGGAATATGGTGGAGGGGGCACCGCACACGGCTAAGGAACGATCCGTAGATCAACTTGTGTGTCATGGGGTGCCCCCGCCCTGAGATATAAAGGAGCAAGGAGGAGGTGGCCGCCAAGGAGGAGGCGCACAAGGGGGAGTCCTACTCCCACCGGGAGTAGGACTCCTTCTTTCCTAGTAGGAGTAGGAGAGAAGGAGGGAAGGAGGAAGGTGCGGCCCTCCCCAGTCCAATTCGGACTAGACCTTGGGGGCGCGCCTGCCCTAGGCAGCCCCTCTCTCTCCGCAGGCCCAATAAGGCCCAATACTTCTCCCGGTGAATTCCCGTAACTCTCCCAGACTCAAAAATACCCAATCATTCGAACCTTCCGAACTCCAATATAGTCGTCCAATATATCGATCTTTACGCCTCGACCATTTCGAGACTCGCGTCATGTCCTCGATCTCATCCGGACTCAACTCCTTCGGTACATCAAAACTCATAAACTCATAATATAACCGCATCGAAACCTTGTTGCATGGACCCTACGGGTTCGAGAACTATGTAGACATGACCTAGAACCATTCTCGGTCAATAACCAATAGCGGAACCTAGATGCCCATATTGGTTCCTACATATTCTACTTAAGATCTTTATCGGTCAAACCGCATAACGATATATCGTTGTTCCTTTTGTCAACGGTATGTTACTTACCCGAGATTCGATCGTCGGTATCCAATACCTAGTTCAATCTCGCTATCGTAAGTCTCTTTACTCGTTCCGTAATACATCATCTCACAACTAACTCATTAGTTGCAATGCTTGCAAGGCTTATGTGATGTGTATTACCGAGAAGGCCCAGAGATACCTCTCCGACAATCGGAGTGACAAAACCTAATCTCGATTCATGCTAACTCAACATATACTTTTGGAGACACCTGAGAGTACCTTTATAATCACCCATTTACGCCAGTGACGCTTGGTAGCACACAAAGTGTTCCTCCGTAAACGGGAGTTGCATAATCTCATAGTTGCAGGAACTTTGTATAAGTCATGAAGAAAGCATAAGCAACATACTAAAACGATCAAGTGCTAAGCTAACGAAATGGGTCATGTCAATCACATCATTCTCCTAATGATGTGATCCCATTAATCAAATGACAACACATGTCTATGGTTAGGAAACATAACCATCTTCGATTAATGAGCTAGTCTAGCAGAGGCATACTAGTGACTATCTGTTTGTCTATGTATTCACACATGTATTATGTTTCCGGTTAATACAATTCTAGCATGAATAGTAAACATTTATCATGATATAAGGAAATAAATAATAACTTTATTATTGCCTCTAGGGCATATTTCCTTCATTTAGGGTACGTAGGGTTATATAGGCGAAAGAAGTCGGTCAGGAGGTGCTCGAGGGGTCCACGAGATAGGGGGTCGCGCCCTGTAGGGGGGGGGCTCCTATCTCGTGGAGTCCTCGGGGATCTTCTGACGTGAACTCCAAGTCTCCGGGATCATATTCTTCCCAAAAATAACACTGCCGAAGGTTTCATTCCGTTTGGACTCCGCTTGATATTCCTTTTCCTCGAAATATCAAACAGCAATAAAACAAAGTTAATATGGGCTGGGCCTCCGGTTAATAGGTTAGTCCCAAAAGTAATATAAAAGTGTATAATAAAGCCCATAAACATTCAAAACAGATAATAAAATAGCATGAATGCTTCATAAATTATAGATACGTTGGAGACGTATCAGATGGTGATCTTATCAACCTTGGAATCACTTTCAACACACATCATCACCTCGCCCTTAACTAGTCTCTGTTTATTTTGCAACTCCCGTTTCGAGTTACTACTCTTAGCAACTGAACCAGTATCAAATACCGAGGGGCTTCTATAAACACTAGTAAAGTACACATCAATAACATGTATATCCAACATACCTTTGTTCACTTTGCCATCCTTCTTATCCGCCAGGTATCTAGGGCAGTTCCACTTCCAGTGACCATTTCCTTTGCAGTTGAAGCACTTAGTTTCAGGCTTAGGTCTAGCTTTGGGTTTCTTCACGGGAGTGACAACTTGCTTGCCATCCTTCTTGAAGTTCCCTTTCTTTCCCTTTGCCCTTTTTTCTGAAACTAGTGGTCTTGTTAACCATCAACGCTTGATGTTTTTTCTTGAGTTCTACCTTCACCGATTTCAGCATCGCGAAGAGCTCGGGAATTGTTTTTTTTATCCCTTGCATATTATAGTTCATCATGAAGTTCTAGTAACTTAGTGATGGTGACTAGAGAACTCTGTCAATCACTATCTTATCTGGAAGATTAACTCCCACTTGATTCAAGCGATTATAGTACTCAGACATTCTGAGCACATGCTCACTCGTTGAGCTATTCTCCTCCATCTTGTAGGCAAAGTACTTGTCAGAGATCTCATACCTCTCGACATGGGCATGAGACTGAAATATCAATTTCATCTCTTGGAACATCTCATATGCTCCGTGGTGTTCAAAACGTTTTTGAAGTCCTGGTTCTAAGCCGTAAACAATGGTGCACTGAACTATCAAGTAGTCATCATACTGAGCTTGTCAAACGTTCATAACGCCCGCATCTGCTCCTGCAATAGGTCTGTCACCTAGCGGTGCATCAAGGACATAATACTTCTGTGCAGCAATGAGGATAATCCTCAGATCACGGACCAAGTCCGCATCATTGCTACTATCATTTTCAACTTATTTTTCTCTAGGAACATATCAAAAATAAACAGGGAGCTAATCGTGAGCTATTGATCTACAGCATAGATATGCAAAACTATAAGACTAAGTTCATGATAAATTAAAGTTCAATTAATCATACTACCTAAGAACTCCCACTTAGATAGGCATCCCTCTAATCATCTAAGTGATCACGTGATCCATATCAACTAAACCATGTCCGATCATCACGTGAGATGGAGTAGCTTTCAATGATGAACATCACTATGTTGATCTTATCTACTGTATGATTCACGCTCGACCTTTTGGTCTCAGTGTTCTGAGGCCATATCTGCATATGCTAGGCTCGTTAAGTTTAACCCGAGTATTCTGCGTGTGCAAGACTGGCTTGCACCCGTTGTATGCAAGGCCGGGCGGACAAAATCCGGGGCCCTGTGTGAAACTAAAAAATAGGGCCCGATGTCATTAAAAATGAACTACGAGAAATTATAATGTATATATATATATATATATATATATATATATATATATATATATATATATATATGTATATATATATATATATCAAGCAGAATTTTTTATAATGTATATAATATAATGTCTTACAAAACAATTAGACGTATAAAAAATAATACCTATTCAATTCCCGGTTGCTATTTATTTGAAAAACTTCAATTCTGTTCTCTTTCTTTTCTCTTGCGCTTAGAGGCACCAGACTGATGTTCCCTCATGATGATTTACTTAAATCTATATTATTGAAACACAAGATTAAAAAAATACAATTAAAGTTATACAGTAGCCACCCGCAAAAAAAGAAGTTATACAGTAGCATATATCAATTAAATCTCATGCGTCAGTGTTTGATAGTTAGACAAACCGTCTAACTCACCTAGTTTTCGGTCCTATCTAGTTGAACTGCTACACTGTGAGTGTGATCTCTAATGAAGACGCTAAGTAACGATCCCTGCCAAAATTAATTCAAAAATTAGGAATTATGAGTAGAAACTGAAGTTAATAAAAAAAGACTTGCTAAGCACCTGGAGGCTGGAGTCGTTCACGGATCGATTGGGCGATGCAACGAGCCAATGAGTATGAAATATGGGAGAGGAAGTCAGGAACAGGAAGGTCCGATGAGGCCAAGGCGACGAGACGATCCCTGGATCCCGTTTCACTATCGTCGCCGACTCGCCGGGTCGCCGACGCGTCGGTTTCATGATCGAAACACGGGCCTGATCGAGAGTTCGAGACGATGGAGACGGCGGTTTTGCCAGGTTGTCGTTTTTCTTTACGGGCGATCTGTTTAGGAGATCTGTTTTTCCATCTTACTCACGATCGGGTGATCGATGCGGTCCCGTGGCAAGGCGCACGCGCTGGTGATCGTGGTAGCCTGTAGTGTCGAGCGTAGCGCTCGATGGCCACAAGACATAGGCCCAGCTCCAACGCCTCGCAGCCCAGTACGCCCTTGATCTGTTTTTTTAAGAAATACTAGGCCTACATACAAAATTTGGGGCCCCTCAAAATTATGGGCCCTGTGCGGGCCGCACACTTGGCACAACAGTGGGCTCGGCCCTGGTTGTATGTGAACGTAGAGCTTATCACACCCGATCATCACGTGGTGTCTCGGCACGACAAACTGTCACAACGGTGCATACTCGGGGAGAACACTTATACCTTGAAATTTAGTGAGAGATCATCTTATAATGCTACCGCCATACTAAGCAAAATAAGATGCATAAAGGTTAAACATCACATGCAATCAATATAAGTGATATGATATGGCCATCATCATCTTATGCCTTTGATCTCCATCTCCAAAGCACCGTCATGATCACCATCGTCACCGGCTTGGCACCTTGATCTCCATCGAAGCATCGTTGTCGTCTCGCCAACTATTGCTTCTATGACTATCGCTGCCGCTTAGTGATAAAGTAAAGCAATTACATGGCGATTGCATTTCATACAATAAAGCGACAACCATAAGGCTCCCTGCCAGTTGCCGATAACTTTTACAAAACATGATCATCTCATACAACAATTTATATATCATCACGTCTTGACCATATCACATCACACCAAGCCCTGCAAAAACAAGTTAGACGTCCTCTACTTTGTTGTTTGCAAGTTTTACATGGCTACTACGGGCTTAGCAAGAACCGTTCTTACCTACGCATCAAAAACCACAACGATTTTTCATCAAGTGTGATGTTTTAACCTTCAACAAGGACCGGGCGTAGTCACACTCGATTCAACTAAAGTTGGAGAAACAGACACCCACTAGCCACCGTAATGCGGCTAACGCGGTAGAACCAGTCTCATGAACGCGGTCATGTAATGTCGGTCTGGGCCGCTTCATCCAACAATACTGCCGAATCAAAGTATGGCATGCTGGTAAGCAGTATGATGCTACCTCTTGAGCACTGCGTTGGTTTTCCCTTGAAGAGGAAAGGGTGATGCAGCAAAGTAGCGTAAGTATTTCCCTCAGTTTTTGAGAACCAAGGTATAAATCCAGTAGGAGGCTACGCGCGAGTCCCTCGCACCTGCACAATACAAATAAATCCTCGCAACCAACGCAATAAGGGGTTGTCAATCCCTTCATGGTCACTTACGAGAGTGAGATCTGATAGATATGATAGGATAATATTTTTGGTATTTTTATGATAAAGATGCAAAGTAAAATAAAAGCAAAGTAAAAAGCAAAGGCAATAACAAAGTATTGGAAGATTAATATGATGAAGATAGACCCAGGGGCCATAGGTTTCACTAGTGGCTTCTCTCAAAAGCATAAGTATTTTACTTGGGTGAATGAATTATCATTGAGCAATTGATGAATTGAGCATAATTAAGATAATATCTAGGTATGATCATGTATATAGGCATCACGTCCGAGACAAGTAGACCGACTCCCTCCTGCATCATCGCTATTACTCCACTCATCGACCGCTATCCAAAGATGCATCTAGAGTATTAAGTTCATGAAAACATAGTAACGCCTTAAGCAAGATGACATGATGTAGAGGGATAAATTCATGCAATATGATAAAAACCCCATCTTGTTATCCTCGATGGCAACAATACAATACGTGCCTTGCTGCCCCTCATCACACCGGGAAAGGACACCGCAAGATTGAACCCAAAGATAAGCACTTCTCCCATTGCAAGAAAGATCAATCTAGTAGGCCAAACCAAACTGATAATTCGAAGAGATTTGCAAAGATAACCAATCATACATAAAAGAATTCAGAGAAGATTCAAATATTGTTCATAGATAATCTTGATCATAAACCCACAATTCATCAGTCTCAACAAACACGCCGCAAAAAGAAGATTACATCGAATAGATCTCCACGAGAGAGGGGGAGAACATTGTATTGAGATCCAAAAAGAGAGAAGAAGCCATCTAGCTACTAACTATGGACCCGAAGGTCTGAGGTAAACTACTCACACTTCATTGGAGATGCTATGGTCTTGATGTAGAAGCCCTCCGTGATGGATGCCCCCTCCGACGGAGCTCCGGAACAGGCCCAAGATGGGATCTCGTGGGTACAGAAGGTTGCGGCGGTGGAATTAGGTTTTGGCCCGATTCGATCGCTTGGGGTGCGTGAGGTATATATAGAAGGAAGAAGTACGCGGTGGAGCAACGTGGGGCCCACGAGGGTGGAGGGCGTGCCCCCCTACCTCGTGGCCTTCTGGAAGCTTCTCTTATGTAGGGTCCAAGTCTCCTGGATTCGTTCCAAAAATCACGCTCCCGAAGGTTTCATTCCGTTTGGACTCCGCTTGATATTCTTTTTCTGCGAAACTCAAATAGGCAAAAACATCAATTCAGGCTGGGCCTCCGGTTAATAGGTTAATCCCAAAAATAATATAAAAGTGGATAATAAAGCCCAATATTGTCCAAAACAGTAGATAATATAGCATGTAGCAATCAAAAATTATAGATACGTTGGAGACGTATCAAGCATCCCCAAGCTTAATTCCTGCTCGTCCTCGAGTAGGTAAATGATAAAAATAGAATTTTTTATGCGGAGTGCTACTTGGCATAATTTCATTGTAATTCTTCTTAATTGTGGTATGAATATTCAGATCCGAAAGATTCAAGATAAAAGTTCATATTAACATAAAAATAATAATACTTCAAGCATACTAACTAAGCAATTATGTTTTATCAAAATAGCATGGCCAAAGAAAGTTCATCCCTACAAAATCATATAGTTTAGTCATGCTCCATTTTCGTCACACAAGAATGCTCTCATCATGCACAACCCCGATGACAAGCCAATCAATTGTTTCATACTTTAGTAATCTCAAACTTTATAAACCTTCACGCAATACATGAGCGTGAGCCATGGACATAGCACTATGGGTGGAATAGAATATGATGATGGGGGTTATGTGGAGAAGACAAAAAAGGAGAAAGTCTCACATCAACGAGGCTAATCAATGGGCTATGGAGATGCCCATCGATTGATGTTAATGCAAGGAGTAGGGATTGCCATGCAACGGATGCACTAGAGCTATAAAATGTATGAAAGCTCAATATAAGTGGGTGTGCATCCAACTTGCTTGCTCACGAAGACCTAGGGCACTTGAGGAGGCCCATTGTAGGAATGTACAAGCCAAGTTATATAATGAAAAATTCCCACTAGTATATGAAAGTGACAAAACAAAAGACTCTCTATCATGAAGATTATGGTGCTACTTTGAAGCACAAGCGTGGAAAAAAGGATAGTAGCATTGCTCCCTTTTTTTTGGGCCTTCCTTTTTTTTATTTGGCCTTTTTTTTGGGGACAATGCTCTATTAAATGATGATCATCACACTTCTATTTATTTACAACTCGATACTAGAACAAAGTATGACTCTATATGAATGCCTCTGGCGGTGTACCGGGATATGCAATGAATCAAGAGTGACATGTATGAAAAAATTATGAACGGTGGCTTTGCCACAAATACTATGTCAACTACATGATCATGCTAAGCAATATGACAATGATGAATATGTCATGGTAAACGGAATGGTGGAAAGTTGCATGGCAATATATCTCGGAATGACTATGGAAATGCCATAATAGGTAGGTATGGTGGATGTTTTGAGGAAGATATAAGGAGGTTTATATGTGAAAGAGCGTATCATATCACGGGGTTTGGATGCACCGGCGAAGTTTGCACCAACTCTCAATGTGAGAAAGGGCAATGCACAGTACCGAAGAGGCTAGCAATGATGGAAGGGTGAGAGTGCGTATAATCCATGGACTCAACATTAGTCATTAAGAACTCACATATTTATTGCAAAAATCTACTAGTCATCAAAAACCAAGCACTACGCGCATGCTCCTAGGGTGATAGATGTTGGGGAACGTTGCAGAAAATTAAAAATTTTCCTACGGTTTCACCAAGATCCATCTATGAGTTCATCTAAGCAACGAGTCAAGGGAGTGAGTTTGCATCTACATACCACTTGTAGATCGCGTGTGGAAGCTTTCGAGGGGATGGTGATGATGGAGTCGTACTCGGATCACCGATGACCAAAGCGCTGAACGGACAGCACCTCCGCGTTCAACACACGTACGGTTCGGGCAACGTCTCCTCCGTCTTGATCCAGCAAGGAGGAAGGAGAGGTTGAGGAAGATAGCTCCAACAGCAGCACGACGGCGTGATGATGGTGGAGTCAGCCCCGGCAGGGCTTCGCCAAGCGCACGCTGGAGGAGGAGAGGTGTTGGGAGGGAGGGCTGCGCCTTCAATTGTGTGTTGCAGCCTCCCTCACCCCTCTATTTATAGGGGAAGGAGGAGGGGCGGCCCCTCTAGATGCATCTAGAGGGGGCGGCGGCCAAGGGAGGGGGGCTTGCCCCCCAAGCAAGGGGGGCGCCCCCTTTAGGGTTCCCCCCTCAACCCTAGGCGCATGGGCCCAAGGGAAGGGGGTGCGCCCAGCCCACAAGGGGTTGGCTGACTCCCACGCAGCCCAAGTGGCCCCGGGAGTGGTGGCCCTCCCGTAGTCCTCCTAACCTTCCGGTGGCCCTCCATAATACCGACATGACCCAAACTTTTCCGTGTCCGCTTGGCAACTTCCTATATATAAATCTTTACCTCCGGACCCTTCGAAACTCCTCGTGACGTCCGGATCTCATCCGGACTCAACAACATTCGTAATCACACACTAGTCTTCCAAATAACCCTAGCGCCACCGAACCTTATGTGTAGACCCTACGGGTTCGGGAGACATGCGACATGACCGGACGCTTTCAGTCAATAACCAACAGCGGATCTGGATACCCATGTTGGCTCCCACATGCTCCTCGATGATGTCATCGGATGAACCACGATGTCGAGGATTCAAGTAACCCGTATACTATTCCCTTTGTCGACGGTATGTTACTTGCCCGAGACTCGATCGTCGGTATCCCAATACCTCGCTCAGTCTCGCACGCAAGTCACTTTACTCGCATCGTAATGCATGATCCCGTGACCGCACACTTGGTCACTTTGAGCTCATTATGATGATGCACTACCGAGTGGGCCCAAGTGATACCTCTCCGTCATACGGAGTGACAAATCCTCGCCTCGATCCGTGTCAACCCAATGCACACTTTCGGAGATACCTGTAATGCACCTTTATAGTCACCCGACGCGTTGTGACGCTTGGTACACCCAAAGCACTCCTACGATATCCGGGAGTTACACGATCTCATGGTCCAAGGAATAGATACTTGACATTGAGAAAGCTCTAGCAAAACGAACTACACGATCTTGTGCTATGCTTAGAATTGGGTCTTGTCCATCACGTCATTCTCGTAATGACGTGATCCCGTTGTCAATGACATCTAATGTCCATAGTCAGGAAACCATGACTATCTGTCGACCAACGAGCTAGTCAACTAGAGGCTCACTAGGGACGTATTGTGGTCTATGTATTCACACGTGTTTCACGATTTCTGGATAATACAGTTATAGCATGAATAAAAGACAATTATCATGAACTAGGAAATATAATAATAATGCTTTTATTATTGCCTCTAGGGCATATTTCCAACAGTCTCCCACTTGCACTAGAGTCAATAATCTAGTTACATTGTGATGAATCGAACACCCATAGAGTTCTCGTGTTGATCATGTTTTGCCCATGAAGAGGTTTAGTCAACGGATCTGCGACATTCAGATCCGTATGCACTTTGCAAATTTCTATGTCTCCATCCCGAACATTTTCACGGATGGAGTTGAAGCGACGCTGATGTGCCTGGTCTTCTTGTGAAACTTGGGCTCCTTGGCAAGTGCAATAGCTCCAAAGTGTTGTCACGAAGAGTTTAATCGGCCCCGACGCATTGGGTATGACTCTAGGTCGGTGATGAACTCCTTCACCCAAATTGCTTCATGCGCTGCCTCCGAGGCTGCCATGTACTCCGCTTCACATGTAGATCCCGCCACGACGCTTCGCTTGCACTGCACCAGCTTCTCGCTCCACCATTCAACATATACACGATCCGGTTTGTGACTTAGAGTCATCGGATCGTGTCGAAGCTAGCATCGACGTAACCCTTTACGACGAGCTCTTCGTCACCTCCATAAACGAAAACATGTCCTTTGTCCTTTTCGGTACTTTAGGATATTCTTGACCGCTGTCCAAAGTGTTCTTGCCGGATTACTTTGGTATCTTCCTACCAAACTTACGGCAAGGTTTACATCAGTCCGTACACAGATGGCATACATAATAGATCCTATGGCTGAAGCATAGGGATGACACTCATCTCTTCTTTATCTTTTGTCGTGGTCGGGCATTGAGCCGAGCTCAATCTCACACCTTGCAATACAGTGCAAGAACCCTTCTTGGACTGATCCATTTTGAACTTCTTCAAAACCTTATCAAGGTATGTGCTTTGTGAAAGACCTATGAGGCGCCTTGATCTATCTCTATAGATCTTGATGCCTAATATATAAGCAGCTTCTCAAGGTCCTTCATTGAAAAACACTTATTCAAGTAGGCCTTAATGCTGTCCAAGAATTCTATATCATTTCCCATCAAAAGTATGTCATCTACATATAATATGAGAAATGCTACAGAGCTCCCACTCACTTTCTTGTAAACGCAGGCTTCTCCATAAGTCTCAAGATAAACCCAAATGCTTTGATCATCTCATCAAAGCGAATGTTCCAACTCCGAGATGCTTGCACCAGCCCATAAATGGATCGCTGGAGTTTGCACACTTTGTCAAGATTCTTAGGATCGACAAAACCTTCCGGTTGTATCATATACAGCTCTTCCTTAAGATAACCGTTAAGGAATGCTGTTTTGACGTCCATCGCCATATCTCATAATCATAGTATGCGGCAATTGCTAACATGATTCGGATGGACTTAAGCTTCGCCACGGAGAGAAAGTCTCATCATAGTCAATCCCTTGAACTTGCCGATAACCCTTAGCGACAAGTCGAGCTTTATAGATGGTGACATTACCATCCGCGTCCGCCTTCTTCTTAAAGATCCATTTGTTTTCTATCGTCACGATCATCGGGCAAGTCACCAAAGTCCATACTTTGTTTTCATACATGGATTCTATCTCGGATTTCATGGCTTGAAGCCATTTGTTGGAATCTGGGCCCGCCATCGCTTCTTCATAGTTCGAAGGTTCACCGTTGTCTAACAACATGATTTCCGTGACAGGGTTGCCGTACCACTCTGGTGTGGAACGTGTCCTTGTGGACCCACTGAAGTTCAAGAGCAACTTGATCTGAAGTACCTTGATCATCATCATTAATTTCCTCTTCGCTGGTGTAGGCATCACAGAACATTTTCCGAGCTGCACTACTATCCTGTTCAAGAGGTAGTACTTCATCGAGTTCTACTTTCCTCCCACTTACTTCTTTCGAGAGAAACTCTTTTTCCGTAAAGGATCCGTTTTGGCAACAAAGATCTTGCCCTCGGATCTTAAGTAGAAGGTATACCCTATGGTTTCCTTAGGGTATCCTATGAAGACGATTTTTCCGACTTGGGTTCGAGCTTTTCAGTTGAAGTTTCTTGACATAAGCATCGCATCCCCAAACTTTTAGAAACGATACTTAGGTTTCTTCCCAAACCATAATTCATATGGTCGTCGATCAACGGATTTAGACGGTGCCCTATTTAAAGTGAATGTAGCTGTCTCTAGAGCGTATCCCCAAAATGATAGCGGTAAATCGGTAAGAGACATCATAGACCGCACCATATCCAATAGAGTGCGATTCGACGTTCGGACACACCGTTCTGTTGAGGTGTTCCAGCGGCGTGAGTTGTGAAACGATTCCACATTTTCCTAAGTGTGTACCAAATTCGTGACTTAAATATTCACCTCCATGATCCGATCGAAGAATTTTATCTTTCGGTCACGTTGATTCTCTACTTCATTCTGAAACTCCTTGAACTTTTCAAAGGTCTCGGACTTGTGTTTCATCAAGTAGACATACCCATATCTACTCAAGTCATCTGTGAGAGTGAGAACATAACGATATCCTCCATGAGCCTCAACGCCATTGGACCGCATACATCGGTATGTATGATTTCCAATAAGTTGGTTGCTCACTCCATTGTTCCAGAAACGGAGTCTTGGTCATCTTGCCCATGAGGCATGGTTCGCATGTGTCAAATGATTCATAATCTAGAGACTCCAAAAGTCCATCAGCATGGAGCTTCTTCATGCGCTTGACACCAATGTGACCAAGGCGGCAGTGCCACAAATATGTGGGATTATCGTTATCAACTTTACATCTTTTGGTATTCACGCTATGAATATGTGTAACATTACGCTCGAGATTCATAAGGAATAAACCATTGACCATTGGAGCATGACCATGAAACATATCTCTCATATAAATAGAACAATCATTATTCTCGGATTTAAATGAGTAGCCATCTCGCATTAAACGAGATCCGAAACAATGTTCATGCTCAAACTTGGCACCAAATAACAATTATTAAGGTTCAAAACTAATCCCGTAGGTAAATGTAGAGGTAGCGTGTCGACGGCGATCACATCGACTCGAACCATTCCCGACACGCATCGTCACCTCGCCCTTCGCCAGCCTCCGCTTATTCCGCAGCTCCCGCTGTGAGTTACAAATATGAGCAACGACACCGATATCAAATACCGGTGAGTTACTACGGTATCGGTAAGGTACACATCAATTACATGTATATCAAATATACCTTTGGTGTTGCCGGCCTTCTTGTCCGCTAAGTATTTGGGGCAGTTCCGCTTCCAAAGGACCCTCCCTTGCAATAAAAGCACTCGGTCTCGGGTTTGGGTCCATTCTTTGACTTCTTCCCGCAATCGGCTTACCGAAGCGCGCAACCTCCTTGCCGTCCTTCTTGAAGTTCTTCTTACCCTTGCCCTTCTTGAACTTAGTGGTCTTATTGACCATCAACACTTGATGTTCTTTCTTGATTTCAACCTCTGTTGACTTCAGATTGAAAATACTTCAGAATGGTCTTCACCATCCCCGCATGTTGTAGTTCATCACGAAGCTCTTGTAGCTTGGTGGGAGCGATCAAGGATTCTGTCAATGACCGCCTCGTCCGTGAGGTTAATCTCCACCGGGACAAAGGTACAGTGCAACCCATATTTTGAGTATGTGCTCACCGATGTAACTGTTTTCCTCCATCTTACAATCAGAGAACTTGTCGGAGACTTCATATCTCTCGACCCGAGCATGAGCTTGAAAACTAGTTTCAGCTCTTGAACATCTCATATGCTCCGTGTTGCTCAAAACGCTTTTGGAGCCCCGGTTCTAAGTCGTAAAGCATGCCGCATCGAACGAGGGAGTAATCATCGACGCGCTCGCCAAACGCTCAAATCGTCTTGCAGTGCTAGGAGAGCAGGTGGGTCACCTAACGGTGCTTCTAGGACATATGCCTTCTTGGCAACTATGAGGATGATCTCGTGTTCCGGACCCATCCAGATAGTTGCTGCCATCATCTTTCAGCTTGGTTTTCTCTAGGAACGCGTTGAAGTTCATGTTGACATGAGCGCTGGCCATTTGATCTACAAGACATATTTTGCAAAAAGCTTTATACTAAGTTCATGATAATTAAGTTCATCTTAATCAAATTATTGAATGAACTCCCACCAGATTTGACATCCTCTAGTCATCTAAGTGTTACACGATCCGAGTCGACTAGGCCGTGTCCGATCATCACGTGAGACGGACTAGTCATCGTCGGTGAACATTCTCATGTTGATCGTATCTTCTATACGACTCGTGTTCGACCTTTCGGTCTCCGTGTTCCGAGGCCATGTCTGTACATGCTAGGCTCGCCAAGTTAACCCTAAGTGTTTTGCATGTGTAAAACTGTCTTACACCGTTGTATGTGAACGTAAGGATCTATCACACCCGATCATCACGTGGTGCTTGAAACGATTTAACTTTAGCAACGGTGCACATTTAGGGGGGGACACTTCTTGAAATTGTTGTAAGGGATCATCTTATTTACTACCGTCGTTCTAAGTAAACAAGATGCATAAACATAATAAACATCACATGCAATTATATAATAGTGACATGATATGGCCAATATCATATAGCTCCTTTGATCTTCATCTTCAGGGCTCCATGATCATCTTGTCACCGGCATGACACCATGATCTCCATCATCATGATCTCCATCATCGTGTCTTCATGAAGTTGTCACGCCAACGACTACTTCTACTTCTATGACTAACGTGTTTAGCAATAAAGTAAAGTAGTTTACATGGCGTTCTGCAATGACACGCAGGTCATACAAAAATAAAGACAACTCCTATGGCTCCTGCCGGTTGTCATACTCATCGACATGCAAGTCGTGATTCCTATTACAAGAACATGATCTCATACATCAAAATATGTCATTCATCATTCATCACAACTTGGCCATATCACATCACATGACAATTGCTGCAAAAACAAGTTAGACGTCCTCTAATTGTTGTTGCATCTTTTACGTGGCTGCAATTGGGTTCTAGCAAGAACGTTTTCTTACCTACGAATAACCACAACGTGATCTTGTCAACTTCTATTTACCCTTCATAAGGACCCTTTTCATCGAATCCGCCCAACTAAAGTGGAGAGATGACACCCGCTAGCCACCTTATGCAACTAGTGCATGTTAGTCGGTGGAACCGGTCTCACGTAAGCGTACGTGTAAGGTTGGTCCGGGCCGCTTCATCCCACAATACCGCGGAAGCAAGATAAGACTAGTAGCGGCAAGCAAGTTGACAAGATCTACGCCCACAACAAAATTGTGTTCTACTCGTGCATTAGATAACTACGCATAGACCTAGCTCATGATGCCACTGTTGGGGAACGTTGCAAAAAATTAAAATTTTTCCTACGGTTTCACCAAGATCCATCTATGAGTTCATCTAAGCAACGAGTCAAGGGAGTGAGTTTGCATCTACATACCACTTGTAGATCGCGTGCGGAAGCTTTCGAGGGGATGGTGATGATGGAGTCGTACTCGGATCACCGATGACCAAAGCGCTGAACGGACAGCACCTCCGCATTCAACACACGTACGGTTCGGGCAACGTCTCCTCCGTCTTGATCCAGCAAGGAGGAAGGAGAGGTTGAGGAAGATAGCTCCAACAGCAGCACGACGGCGTGATGATGGTGGAGTCCTGATTCTCAAGCAGGCTTCGCCAAGCGCACGCGGAGGAGGAGAGGTGTTGGGAGGGAGGCTGCGCCTTCAATTGTGTGTTGCAGCCTCCCTCACCCCTCTATTTATAGGGAAGGGAGGAGGGGCGGCCCCTCTAGATGCATCTAGAGGGGGCGGCGGCAAGGGAGGGGGCTTGCCCCCAAGCAAGGGGCCCCTTTAGGGTTCCCTCAACCCTAGGCGCATGGGCCCAAGGGAGGGTGCGCCCAGCCCACAAGGGGCTGGCTGCCTCCCACGCAGCCCAAGTGGCCCCGGAGGGGTGGCCCTCCCGTAGTCCTCCGGAACCTTCCGGTGGCCCTCCATAATACCGACATGACCAAACTTTTCCGGTGTCCGCTTGGCAACTTCCTATATATAATCTTTACCTCCGGACCTTCGAACTCCTCGTGACGTCCGGGATCTCATCCGGACTCCTAACAACATTCGTAATCACACACTAGTCTTCCAAATAACCCTAGCGCCACCGAACCTTATGTGTAGACCCTACGGGTTCGGGAGACATGCGACATGACCGACGCTCTCGGTCAATGACCAACAGCGGATCTGGATACCCATGTTGGCTCCCACATGCTCCTCGATGATGTCATCGGATGAACCACGATGTCGAGGATTCAAGTAACCCGTATACTATTCCCTTTGTCGACGGTATGTTACTTGCCCGAGACTCGATCGTCGGTATCCCAATACCTCGCTCAGTCTCGTTACGGCAAGTCACTTTACTCGCATCAGAATGCATGATCCCGTGACCGATACTTGGTCACTTTGAGCTCATTATGATGATGCACTACCGAGTGGGCCCAGTGATACCTCTCCGTCATACGGAGTGACAAATCCTGCCTCGATCCGTGTCAACCCAATGTACATTTTCGGAGATACCGTAATGCACCTTTATAGTCACCCAGCTTCGCCAGTGACGCTTGGTACACCCAAAGCACTCCTACGATATCCGGGAGTTACACGATCTCATGGTCCAAGGAATAGATACTTGACACTGAGAAAGCTCTAGCAAAACGAACTACACGATCTTGTGCTATGCTTAGAATTGGGTCTTGTCCATCACGTCATTCTCGTAATGACGTGATCCCGTTGTCAATGACATCTAATGTCCATAGTCAGGAAACCATGACTATCTGTCGACCAACGAGCTAGTCAACTAGAGGCTCACTAGGGACGTATTGTGGTCTATGTATTCACACGTGTATCATGATTTCCGGATAATACAGTTATAGCATGAATAAAAGACAATTATCATGAACTAGGAAATATAATAATAATGCTTTTATTATTGCCTCTAGGGCATATTTCCAACAATAGATTGGTAGGAAAAGACCATCGCTCGTCCCCGACCGCCACTCATAAGGAGGATAATCAAAGAACACCTCATGTTTCAAATTTGTTACATAAAGTTTACCATACGTGCATGCTACGGGACTTGCAAACTTCAACACAAGCATTTCTCAAATTCACAACTACTCAACTAGCACGACTTTGATATTATTACCTCAATATCTCAAAACAATCATCAAGCATCAAACTTCTCTTAGTATTCAACACACTCATAAGAAAGTTTTTACTAATCTTGAATACCTAGCATATTAGGATTATTTAAGCAAATTACCATGCTATTTAAGACTCTTAAAATAATCTAAGTGAAGCATGAGAGATCAATAGTTTCTACAAAACAAATCCACCACCGTGCTCTAAAAGATATAAGTGAAGTACTAGAGCAAAACTATATAACTCAAAATATATAAGTGAAGCACAAAGAGTGTTATAATAATTTCCAAATCATGTATGGCTCTCTCAAAAGGTGTGTACAGCAAGGATGATTGTGGTAAACTAAAATCAAAGACTCAAATCATACAAGACGCTCCAAGCAAAACACATATCATGTGGTGAATAAAAATATAGCTCCAAGTAAAGTTACCGACGAAAGTAGACGAAAGAGGGGATGCCTTCCGGGGCATCCCCAAGCTTTGGCTTTTTGATGTACTTAGATTATCTTGGGGGTGCCATGGGCATCCCCGAGCTTAGGCTCTTGCCACTCCTTGTTCCATAATCCATCAAAATCTTTCACCCAAAACTTGAAAACTTCACAACACAAAACTCAACAGAAATCTCGTGAGTCCGTTAGCGAAAAGAAAACAAAAGACCACTTCAAAGTACTGTAATGAACTCATTCTTTATTTATATTGGTGTTAAACCTACTGTATTCCAACTTCTCTATGGTTTATAAACTATTTTACTAGCCATAGATTCATCAAAATAAGCAAACAACACACAAAAAACTGAATCTGTCAAAAACAGAACAGTCTGTAGTAATCTGTAACTAACGAAAAATTCTGGAACTCCAAAAAATCATCCAAAATAGGAAGACCTAGGCAATTTTTTTATTGATCATCAACAATTGGAATCAGTATTTTATCACATTCTGGTGATTTTTAACAATTGTTTTCGTGAACAGAAAGTTTCTGGAAATTTCTGCAAGATCAAATAACTATCATCCAAGAAGAGCCTATAGGTTTAACTTGGCACAAACACTAATTAAAACATAAAAAACATCTAAACAGAGGCTAGAACAAATATTTATTCCTAAACAGAAGCAAAAGAAAAAAACTAAAAATAAAATTGGGTTGTCTCCCAACAAGCGCTATCGTTTAACGCCCCTAGCTAGGCATAAAAGCAAGGATAGATCTAGGTATTATCATCTTGATTCTTAATTCTTTTAGCGGAGTTACGCTCGAATCCGGGAGGTTCTTTACGTTTCCCTTCATATTCAGAAATCTTGAGATCTAAAGAGTCCAACCGCTTATTGCAAAGGGTAATCAACATATTCATGCGGTGGAGATTCCCGCTAACACTCTTAAGAGGTTTAAGAGACTTTTGTAAAATCTTAGTTACTTCGCAAATTTTCTCAAAAACTTGTGTTTCCTCTTGGGTATGATGAGGCCCCTTTTGTTGAGGTAGAGTTCCTACTATACCTTCTATAATTTCATGCACAATACTGTGATCAATTTCAATAAAATTGCCTTTGGCAACGCAATCCAAAAGTTGTCTATGAGACATATTTAGTCCAACATATAGAAGTTGCGAAGCAAAATTCTAAAATTCACCTCTAGGGTACAATTACGATAAGATTACATCATTCTAAACCAAGCATCTTTTAAGTTTTCTCCTTGTCTTTGTTTGAAGTGAAGAACCTCAAACTCGGGGGACAAAGGAGCAGATAGAGGATTAGCCATAACGACAAGCAAGCGAAAAAGAGGCGAACGAAAAAGAGAGGGCGAATAAAACGGCAAGGTTGAAGTGGGGGAGAGGAAAACGAGAGGCAAATGGCAAATAATGTAATGCGGGAGATAAAGGATTGTGATGGGTACTTGGTATGTTGACTTTTATGAGACCTTCCGACAACGGCGCCGAAATCCTTCTTGTTACCTCTTGAGCATCGCGTTGGTTTTCCTTGAAGAGGAAAGGGTGATGCAACAAAGTAGCGTAAGTATTTCCCTCAGTTTTTGAGAACTAAGGTATCAATCCAGTAGGAGGCTACGCGAGTCCCTCGCACCTGCATAATACAAATAAATCCTCGCAACCAACGCGATAAGGGGTTGTCAATCCCTTCACGGTCACTTACGAGAGTGAGATCTGATAGATATGATAGGATAATATTTTTGGTATTTTTATGATAAAGATGCAAAGTAAAATAAAAGCAAAGTAAAAAGCAAAGGCAATACCAAAGTATTGGAAGATTAATATGATGAAGATAGACCAGGGGGCCATAGTTTTCACTAGTGGCTTCTCTCAAAAGCATAAGTATTTTACGGTGGGTGAATGAATTACTGTTGAGCAATTGACAGAATTGAGCATAGTTATGAGAATATCTAGGTATGATCATGTATATAGGCATCACGTCCGAGACAAGTAGACCGACTCCCTCGCATCTACTACTATGACTCCACTCATCGACCGCTATCCAAAGATGCATCTAGAGTATTAAGTTCATGAAAACATAGTAACGCCTTAAGCAAGATGACATGATGTAGAGGATAAATTCATGCAATATGATAAAAACCCCATCTTGTTATCCTCGATGGCAACAATACAATACGTGCCTTGCTGCCCCTACTGTCACTGGGAAAGGACACCGCAAGATTGAACCCAAAGCTAAGCACTTCTCCCATTGCAAGAAAGATCAATCTAGTAGGCCAAACCAAACTGATAATTCAAAGAGATTCGCAAAGATAACCAATCATACATAAAATAATTCAGAGAAGATTCAAATATCGTTCATAGATAAACTTGATCATAAACCCACAATTCATCGGTCTCAACAAACACACCGCAAAAAGAAGATTACATCGAATAGATCTCCACGAGAGAGGGGAGAACATTGTATTGAGATCCAAAAGAGAGAAGAAGCCATCTAGCTACTAACTATGGACCCAAGGTCCGAGGTAAACTACTCACACTTCATCGGAGAGGCTATGGTGTTGATGTAGAAGCCCTCCGTGATGGATGCCCCTCCGTGAGCTCCTAACAGGCCCCAAGATGGGATCTCGTGGGTGCAGTAAGGTTGCGGTGGAATTAGGTTTTGGCTCCGTGATCGATCATTTGGGGGTATGTAGGTATATATAGGAGGAAGAAGTACGTCGGTGGAGCAACATGGGGCCCACGAGGGTGGAGGGCGCTACTGGGGGAGGGTGGGCGCCCCCTACCTCGTGGCCTTCCGAAGCTTCTCTTACGTAGGGTCCAAGTCTCTGGATCATGTTCGCTCCAAAAATCACGCCCCAAGGTTTCATTCCGCTTGGACTCGCTTGATATTCTTTTTCTCGCTAAACTCAAATAGGCAAAAACAAGTAATTCAGGTCGGGCCTCCGGTTAATAGGTTAGTCCCAAAATAATATAAAAGTGAATAATAAAGCACAATATTGTCCAAAACAGTAGATAATATAGCATGGAGCAATAAAAAATTATAGATACGTTGGAGACGTATCATATGACTATTAGCGCCCACAACTCTTTGTGTTGTACTAATGCATATAACATCTACGCATAGACCTGGCTCGGATGCCACTGTTGGGGAACGTAGTATTTCAAATTTTGCCTACGATCATGCAAGATCTATCTAGGAGAAGCATAGCAACGAGCAGGGAGAGTGTTTCCACGTACCCTCGTAGACCGAAAGCGGAAGCGTTTAGTAACGCGATTGATGTAGTCGAACGTCTTCGCGATCCAACCGATCCAAGTATCGAACGCACGGCACCTCCGCGATCTGCACACGTTCAGCTTGGTGACGTCCCTCGAACTCTTGATCCAGTTGAGGCCGAGGGAGAGTTTCGTCAGCACGACGTCATGGTGACGATGATGATGAAGTTACCGGCGCAGGGCTTCGCCTAAGCACTACGACGATATGACCGAGGTGTAAAACTGTGGAGGGGGGCACCGCACATGGCTAAAGATCAACTTGTGTATCTATGGGGTGCCCCCTCCCCCATATATAAAGGAGGGAGGAAGAGGAGGCCGGCCCTAGAGGGGGCGCGCCAAAAGGGGAAGTCCTACTTGGACTCTCGGTCGAAGTAGGATTCAGTCCCCTTTCCTATTCCAACTAGGAGAAGGAAGGGAACGAGGAAGAGGGGAGAAGGAAGGAGGGGGCGCCGCCCCTTCCTAGTCCAATTCGGACCAGTCCATGGGGGGGGGGGGCACCCCTTGAGGCCCTTCTCTCCTTTCCCGTATGGCCCATTAAGGCCTACTTCCCCCGGCGAATTCCCGTAACTCTCTGGTACTTCGAAAAATACCCGAATCACTTGGAACCTTTCCGATGTCCGAATATAGCCTTACAATATATCAATCTTTACCTCTCGACCATTTCGAGACTCCTCGTCATGTCCGTGATCTCATACGGGACTCCGAACAACCTTCGATCATCAAATCACATAACTCATAATAGAAATCGTCATCGAACGTTAAGCGTGCAGACCCTACGGGTTTGAGAAGTATGTAGACATGACCGAGACACATCTCCGGTTAATAACCAATAGCGGAACCTGGATGCTTATATTGGCTCCTACATATTCTACGAAGATCTTTATCGGTCAAACCGCATAACAACATACGTTGTTCCCTTTGTCATCGGCATGTTACTTGTCCGAGATTCGATCGTCGGTATTATCATACCTAATTCAATCGCGTTACCGGCAAGTCTCTTTACTCGTTCCGTAATGCATCATTCCGCAACTAACTCATTAGTCACATTGTTTGCAAGGCTTATAGTGATGTGCATTACCGAGAGGGCCCGGAGATACCTCTCCGATACACGGTGTGACAAATCCTAATCTCAACCTATGCCAACCCAACAAACACCTTCAGAGACACCTGTAGAGCATCTTTATAACCACTCAGTTACGTTGTGACGTTTGATAGCACACAAGGTGTTCCTCCGGTATTCGGGAGTTGCATAATCTCATAGTCAGAGGAACATGTATAAGTCATAAAGAAAGCAATAGCAATAAAACTCAACGATCATAATGCTAAGCTAACGGATGGGTCTTGTCCATCACATCATTCTTTAATAATGTGATCCCGTTCATCAAATGACAACACATGTCTATGGTCAGGAAACTTAACCATCTTTGATTAACGAGCTAATCTAGTAGAGGCATACTAGGGACACTTTGTTTTGTCTATGTATTCACACATTTATCAAGTTTCCGGTTAATACAATTCTGGCATGAATAATAAACATTTATCATGATATAAGGAAATAAAATGATAACTTTATTATTGCATCTAGGGCATATTTCCTTCACTTAGCTAAAAAGATAAGGCAAAACTTCTCCATCTATTTCAAAAAGGAAAAATAACTAATGCTTGCAAAGTTTTATATCTGCGAATATTGCTTGCTTTTTTAGTTGAATATAGTATAAACAATTCTACACAAGAACATGGGAAGGTTTGGTGCTACCACTGTTGGTAACGATCAATGTCGAAAAGGAAAACGACGTACAACCGAATAAAACTAGTCATGAATTAATGCCTGTCAAAAAGGAAAACGACATACAACATAACAAAACTACTCATGAATTAATGCCTGCGAAATTACTTCAATGTTGTGTGCAAACATATTTTTTTAGTCAAATCTGATGAACAGAACATTACTGCATATAATGAGACAAACACAAGAACTTGTTTATTACTCCCTCCGTTCTTAATACAAGTCTTTTTAGAAATTTTAATAAAAAATTATATATAAAGCAAAATGAGTGAATTTACACTCTAAAATATGTTAAAAAAATTATATTTAGAAACAAAGGGAGCGGAATTCGTGAGGAAACGAAAAGGAAGTGAGGCGAAGGGGGCGGAAAGCCACACACACGTGGACGCATCTAGTCCGGGTGTGTGTGATGACCGAGTGACACACATAACACATATATTCAGCCAGGAGGAAGCAGAGGAGGCGGAGGAGGAAAGCTCCAAGGGCGGCCAGCCAGCCAGATACAACATACAGCACCGAGAAAGATTCTTTCCCCCCTCCTCCTCCTCCTCCTGCCATCCGCCGCCGGCCACCCAACAATGGCGGCCACCCCCCTCGACTCCGCCTGGGAGGTACGCGCCCGTCGTTCCGATCTCTGTCTCCCCTCCCCGCTATACGTGCCGATCCTGACGGATCTCTCCTCTCCCTCTCCGTCGCCGTCTCCGGCCTTGCTGTCGGGATCAACGAATGCAGTGGCTGATCACCAACTTCAGCGAGTTCCAGCTGGCCACCGTCGTCACCTTCGTCCTCCACGAGAGCGTCTTCTTCCTCTCCGGCTTCCCCTCCCTCCTCTTCGAGCGCTTCGGACTCTTCGCCAAGTACAAGATCCAGGTCTGCTCCTACCCATCTCGCACGCCTCTTGATTGATTGATCGATTTGATCCATCCATTAGATAGACGTGCCTAGGCCCATCTTGCGCGTCCAATGTGTGTGTGTGTATACCTTCGAAATTTCGCGACACGAGATAGCATGGTGGGAGAACAGTCATGGAAGATAACGAATCCTGTTTGCAACCTATGATTGGACGTTTTTCTTTTTCTTCTTTTGTAAAAATTTCTCTATCATGACAAGCAAGACTGACGAGTAAGACAGCCGAACCAGAAAGGGATGCGTCTGATTTCTTTATATTGCGTCGTACTTATACGAACCAAACACGAGTAGGCAACACTCATTTTCGTTTGGCTCTCTTCCCTACTGTTTGAGAAACTATTTCTGCCTTCTGCTATTAGATTTTTAAAGTGATGCATTACGCCTCGCGTCCAAATCAAACTGCGTGCTGAGAGAAGGAAAATAAGGATGAGAAACACTGGTGACATGGCTCAGTTAAACATGCATCGGAAGACTTATGGATTTTCACTGTAGATGCTGCACTAATACTTGAACCTTCTATTTCTTGATCAAGCTATAATAAATTCCTGCCCCGAGGTTATGATTTCAAAATATGGGAATAAAAGTTCCAAGCTGAAAAAATCCTTGGGACTTTGGAATGCTTTAATTCTAAGCACTCTGGGAATCGATCTCTGCATCTTTATCAGGACAAACAAATGCCTAAGTAGTGAGATATAAGATGCAGGTCTGCTCTTAACTATGTCACACGCTTCTTGATTCATCCTTCCACTAGATAGACATATATAGTTCCATCTTCCATGTGAAATGCATGTGTACCACACATGGTGGGAGAACTTTTAAATGAGATAACACGGGAATAGACAGGGAAGGTAACCAAACCTTCTTCTAAGCTGTTAATGGATGTTTTTCTCTTACATAACTTTCTCTATATGGCAAGTAAGACAGCCCAAGCAAGGAAGAAATGTATCTGATTTATTTCGATATATGATACTAAATGAACCAAACAACACCAGGCACCAGCTATTTCCATTTCACGTTCTTTGCTCCTATTTAAGAAACTATTTCTGACTTTTGATGCTAGAGATTCAAAGTAAAAACTTACACCTCACAACCAAATCAAAATGTCTTCCGAGGAGAAGGAAAATAAGGACGGGATACATTTGGTCAGCTAGGCGTGTGTCTGTGGTCATCGAAAAGTCTTTCTCATAACTTTCTCTATCAAGGAAGTGATGTATCTGATTTATTTCAATTGTATGGTACTGAGGTGAACCAAACAACACTAGGCACCGCCCGTTTTCATTTCATGTTCTGTGCTCCTATTTAACAAACTTAATTTAGTTTTTCTTTTAGAGATTCAAATTCAGACATGTTGTATGATACTGATATGAACCATACAAGAGTAGGAAACACTCATTTTCGGTTAGTTTCTTCGCTCCTGTTTAAGAAGCTATTTCTGCCCTCTGCTGTTAGAGATTTATAAAGTGATATACACATCCTGTGTCCAAATTAAACTGCCAGCTGAGACAAAGATAATGGGGATGACAAATACTTGGTCAGCAGTGGCGGAGCAAGGTTTGAAGTTTGTATGCGACTTCATTTGACATTACAAATAGATTTAGATGACCAAAAGCTGTGTGATACAACTACCAAACATAAAATGCAATAAAACATGAAGTCATAAAAGTTGCTGGCATTGGCACCCGCAACAGAAGATCCTACTTGCAACATGTAACCATTTTTGTATGCATTTAGATATCAGTTGGGTGCGTCCACCCTGTTGCCTCTTGTACTGTTGTTATAGTCGTGACACTACTCTAGCTCCTCTGTCAATCACTGTTGTTTGTCCCTCTTGTTCCATCTTGGGGTGCTGGTGAGTTCAGTATGTGGCGGCGTGGTGGCTGTGGCATGCATCGTGTGGTGCGGGTCGAGATTCGGGCTGGCCAAAGACTTAGCAAGAACAGGCGATTGCAGCTTTTGGTTTGGCATACCGAGTAGACACAAGTGTAAATGAAGTTGGTGGTGGACATTTTTTGTGGACACATAACGTATTGGCCCAGGCCTGCCGATGAATAAAGGAGGCGTCCCCTCCTTCCTTACATGGATCACATACGCCACTTCACCTTCATACCTGCAGATCAAAGCTTACATTTGGTGTTCCCATGGTGTCATAGCTAAGGGTATGAGGAGGTGTGCTTCCTTAGTTAGCAACCTGGAGACCTAGGATGGATACCCCTGCTTGCCCCTACGGTGGCACTGCCCATGGGTCACAGGGCTCAGCTAAACTTTTGTGTCTCTGGACATATTTTTTTTCACCGCAGATGTAGGAGCGCTGCTTGAATATTGCATATTTTTACCATAATATAACTTCCTGCCCGAGGTTATATTTAACATACAGAAATAGAAGTTCCAAGCTAACAAATCTTTGGAATATGAGTGCTTTAATGCTAAGCCGTTCCGGAGTCAAATGCTGCATCTTTGTAACGCTCCCAGATTGGCTACCAGGTATAAGGCTGCTTCGCCTGGCTACCAATTGGGATCTATACTGGTCCCACAGACCAACAGTGCGCGTCAGATTCATGCCAAGCCTTAGTGGTCGGGCCTCTGCTGTGAAGGCATCATAACGTATCTCAATTTTCTCATTAGCTGCTGCCATAAATTTTCCATGACAATGCCTCAAAACTGCCCCAACTGCGCCTTGTAGCAAGTCCGCATCAAATGCTGCATCCACATTGAGCTTTACATAATCTTTCCTCGGTTTCATCCAGCCCCCAGTTCTAACTTTACTCTTCGTGAGCAAGCTAGACCAAAATTTGCAGCAAGGACTTTCACAGATAAACAAACCTGAGCAGCAGATAGATATTGTTCACCGTGGAGGAATTTCCTGTGTTCCCACCATAAGTACCAAGTTTTGGCTTGACTGCCTCATCACACAAACCTCTTCATTCGGGATGCACCGCAAGTACTCTAGTATAGCTTCACCAGCTCGGTCCACATGACAAGATCTCACAATGACTTCATCAAGACCTAACAAGGTCCATACTTCCATGGCCACAGAACGATCAAATAGGAGATGTTTTATAGTATCAGCATCGCCCTTGCAAATTGGACACTGAGCCTGCACTTTTATATGTCTGCCCGTAAGAATCGCTCGACAAGGGATGGCACTGAGAAGGGCTCTCCATACAAAGATCTTTACCTTTGAAGGACAGCGAAGGTTCCAAACTGTTCCCCACTACAACTTGAATCTGAAGCATCCACATTAGCATTTGACAACTTATGTCCAAACTGATATTCCCACTCTGCATGGTACGCTCATCGGACAAAAAATGTTCCCTTTTGTTGGGATTCCAAGCCAAGAAAACATCCATTTCATATGTTGGGAGAGGGATCGCCAAAATCCTTTGAGCATCTTACCTTCTACTCATCAAAATATAAGGTAAATCACGAGCAGGATTTGATAAACATTTATTTACACAATCGCATTATGGGCAGGTAAGTCTAGAATATTTATATCCTGTTGCAACGCACAGTCATTGTCCTAGTCATTTAAAAACATATATGCTTGCGTGATTACGCTAGAGCTATATTAAGCTGCTAGGTATCTCTACTATTAAAAGGGAGTTTGTTCGTTTTGCTCTCGTTGCTTCCACCCCTCTTTTTTCCAAACCACGTGATAACCCCCCTTTTTTTCCAAACCAACCTGCACCTCCTTGTTTTTTTCTTTCAAAACCACGTGATAACCCCCATTAATTTATTTCCAATCCGACCCCCACCTCCTCGTTTTTGCGAAAGAAATCCCTTGCAAAGCAATTAATGGATTTTTTCCCAAACTACATGATAACTCCCATTAATTTATTTCCAAACCAACCCCATGTCCTTGTTTCTGGGGAAAGAAATCCCTTGCAAAGCAATCAACATAATTCAAATAAATTGCCAATAGCAAGAAATCCCTTGCAAGCAAACAACAAAATTAATTCATGTAGTTGTATGTACACAATCTCAATCACATCATATCTTTCTTTACCTTTGCATATGGACTCCCTCCCCACATCATATCTCAATCTCAACCCAATAAAAAATTTCCTATGTTGAACCACTAGAACAAAGTTGCCCCCGTTGCAACACACGGGTATTTAGCTAGTCATACTAATTGCATTATTGGTAATAGGAAACTGACGCTGCATTTTGAATATAATAGCTCTTCTGCAAATTTAGACTATCCTTACTGTTTCTTTTTTGTGCTAGCCAAACTGAAGGACATACTGTCTGACCAGTTTTACAGCAGAATCTCCTCGCTAAGAACATTAGTTTTATATAATATTCTGAATGGAGGTATGTGGTGTTGTGTTCTGTATAACACAGTCTACATTTCGATTGGACTAAATTTACTCCAATAAACTAAATTGAACTTCATTGAGGGAAACTCGGCCTCCGTTTGCTTGTCGAGCTGTAAGGGAAACTCGGCCTCCGTTTGCTTGTTTCAAGCTGTAAGGAAATGTTTGTAGTTGGTGCCTTGTTCTTTTCTCTTAAAAATGTTAAGAGTTTTTTCTGTAAGAGAGGTTGTTATACTTTTGTTTGGTTTTAGTAATGGAAGTAACTTATCATCCTGGCTCTTAAGAAACATGCATGTGACTGGGCTTGTAGTGCATGTTACTGATTTTGTTCCCAGTTTACTTTCCTCAGAACAGTTTCTGCTTTCCAGTGTGCGCTAGTTTACTTTCCTCAGAGAAATCTATCTCGTAGTGCATGTTGGGCTAAATCTTCTATCGATGTCCGCATCAAATTTACTTTCCTCGGAGAAATCTATCTTGTAGTGCATGTTACTGATTTTGTTCCCAGTTTCTGCTTTCCAGTGTGCGCTAGTTTAATTCACTCCTTTTTATTTTCCTGTGATGAAATATTTGATTCATTGGAGCTATTTAATTCAGTGAACATTTTTACATACCTTCCTTACGTAACTGGTTTCCTAAACAAGTGTGTGTGTGCATGTTTGCAGAAGAAGAGCAACACTTCTGATTACCAGAACAGATGCGTCATGCGTCTCATTCTCTACCATGTCTGTGTGAATTTGCCAGTCATGATTTTCTCCTATCCTGCCTTTAAGTTCATGGGGCTGAGGAGCTCTCTTCCTCTGCCACACTGGTATTAAATTTTATTTCCTTCTTAAGTCCAACAAAAGTATAATTTGAGAATGCACACATGAAAGCAGCAGGATAACTAAAGACTCAAGTGGAACTAGAAATTGCTTAACTTGCTAATGCTACCTGATGCAGGACGGTCATTGTATCTCAAGTTCTTTTTTATTTTATACTCGAAGATTTCATATTCTATTGGGGGCACAGGGCTCTGCATACCAAATGGCTATACAAGCATGTCCACAGTGTGCACCATGAGTAAGTGATATTTCTTCATTAACCCGTATTTGGTATTACTCCCTCCGTCCCAAAATAAGTGTCTTAACTTTGTACTAGCTTCAGTATAAAATTGTACTAAGCTTTGTACTACATTAGTTTGTTACCATTCTAACTTTTAACACGATAAAATGCGAGCAGATATGCTACACCATTCGGCTTAACTTCGGAATATGCACACCCTGCTGAAATTTTGTTCCTGGGATTTGCCACGGTTGTTGGTCCTGCCCTGACCGGCCCTCACTTGTTCACCCTTTGGCTGTGGATGGTTTTGAGGGTGTTAGAGACGGTTGAAGCTCACAGTGGATATCACTTCCCTTGGAGCCCATCAAACTTCCTGCCACTGTATGGAGGGTAAGTAAACTAGAATTTGCAAATGTGTTGCCTGATGGTAGGGAAGTTCTATTTTTCCATTTGATAGGTTGCGTTTAACCGAGTTGTGAATATTTTCTCATGAGCAGCTCTGACTTCCATGACTACCATCATCGTGTGCTGTACACCAAGTCAGGAAACTACGCCTCTACTTTTGTTTACATGGACTGGTGAGTATACATGTTTGCCTTTGCTGTGTTGAATATGCGTGGTAAGCTCCCTCCCTTTTACATGACATGTATCCTCTTAATCTTGTTGTTGCGTTAGGTTGTTTGGCACAGATAAGGGTTATCGCAAGACAAAAGCCATCGAAGGGAAAGAAGGGAAGCATTTGTAAATTGTGGAGGCTACTCTCTCTTTTCTCTGAGTCAACTCATCAGAACTAGTTTTTGATCTCTTGTATTGGTGATAACATTGTGTTCATGGGAGGAGATACACGCGGCATCGATCCTAGGCATGGGCCGTCGCTCCTACATGTCGTTGAGTCTCTGTTCTCCCATATTTGCTAGCATGATGAGATCATGTGTTGTGTAGGCCAACTTATATAATTTGTGGTGAATTAAATATGTTCTGCTCTGTTGGGGTTTGTTTTGGACATATGCCCATGGCAGAAGTAACTATTTGAAGCAGCAATAACTTGTCAGATTAGTTGTTTTGCAAGTCGAGTAAATAACCGAGATGAGATTTGTCTGTGCTTTATTTGTTTTGCCTCAGTTTCCCTTGCAAACTCATCGGGAGCATGGTGCAAGTAATTACTGGCAATCTGAATCATCTTAATAATTAAGCAAAACTTAGCTTCTAGCCATGGATGCAGCTTCTCACGGTTACATGTGCATTGTCATAGCTTGGCTGCTATTGTGCGTCCTCCATCGACGCATATGACCTGGCCCGTGATGTACCCGGCGCCGGGCATGCAGAGGAAGGCGACGACCGCGGCGACTTCGTGGGGCTTGCCGAAGCGGCGCATGGGCACCCGCGCCGTCTCCATGTCGGCGAGCCTCCGTGCCATGGTTGGGTCGGTGGCGAGCGTGGTGGTGGAGATATCGGTGTCGATGCCGCCCGGCGCGACGCAGTTGACGCGGATGCCGTGCGTCGCCCACTCGGCAGCCAGGCTCCTGGCGAGCTGGTGCATGGCCCCCTTGGTGAGCGAGTAAACCGAGAGCGCCGGGTAGGCGATGTAGCCGGTGACGGAGGAGATGAGCAGCACGGAGGAGGCCCCGGCCTGGCGGAGCAGCGGGTGCGCGAGCTGGGAGAGATGGAAGCAGGGGTCGAGGTTGGTGGCCATGAGACGGGCGTACTCCTCCGGCGTGGTGTCCGCGGCCGCCTTGTAGAGGGACTGCCCGGCGTTGTTGACGAGGATGTGGAGCTTCCCGTGGAAGAGGCCGCCGACCGTGGCGACGAGGGCCTCCCTGTCGCCGCGCACGGAGACGTCGCAGACGGAGGCGGTGACCAGCTGGTGGAGGCCCTTGCTCTGCCATCGCCGCCGGCATTTGCCCAGGCCGGCGGCGTTGCGTGCGCAGGTGTGCACCTTGGCGCCGAGCCCGGCCAGCTCCTCCACGATGGCAAGCCTAGGCACGTACAAAATGAATCGATCGATTGATCAATGCGTGCACAAACTAACTAATCGAGTGTGCAAAGCAACGAAATGAAGCATAATTGAACATACCCGATCCCCTTGGTTCCTCCGGTGACGAGCGCCGTCATGCCGGCGAGGTTCCACCGCTGACTCATCGTCTCCTGTGAAGAATCCGATGTGACACCAGCCATCGTGAAATATATATCAGCTACAGCCACATCGACCCTGCATTACTAGCCAAGTTATATATATTTGTGTGATGGATCGATCGGCCCAGTGACCCAGCATCCATTCATCTTATTGGACATCATGCTTAGTTACCACACTAGGTATTGGAGTCCCCTCCAAGTTCGTCATTGCCAAGGAAGATAGATATTTTCTATGCAAAAAAAGGAAGATAGATATTTTCGATGCATATGCTCCCAGCCTCCTGCTCGGCTGCTTTTTGTTCACTGCTTCCGGCCCTACTTGGGATCATTTTTTTAAAACAAGGGACCTGGCACCCGAATTCCGTTAATACTAGAATTTACAGTAGTTTCTTCCCCGCAGATGAACACGTGGTCTCATTGGGTAGAATAAGATATACTTGTGAATATCTCTTTGATGAAATTTTCACGTATTTGGATGCCTGGCCTGCATCCAAATCTTGGCCTCCATGGAATTTAAAGCACCGTTGGGACTGGCTCTGCTGAAATGCTCGAATCAGTTGTTTCCAGTGAACCAGGACCGAGAGATGCAAGGTAGCGCATATTGGCTACAGGCAGCTGCATGCGCTTCAATACGGAGACGCCACACGCTTCGATTTGGGGTGTTGATTAAGAGCATGATTTGGTTGTCCATATTGATGTTCATTTAGGGTGTCAGTTAAGAGGTTGATTTGGGGGTTCATATGGACTGATTGCGGTGTTGAAGCCCGATCAAACTTGGGCATCGACATATAGATAGATTTTTCCAGTCCCCATGTACATATGTAGTCGATATAGGGTCAAATTTTTGGACAGTTACCATGTTGATATAGGGAGTTCATCCTCGTCAATGCTGCTGAGGGCAACTGCTCGATGGGCAAGGCGGTGGCAGAGGCCAACTGCTCAAAGGGAAAGGAGGTAGAGGAGAGTAGCGTTGCCAAGAGGCCTCGGGCGAGGGTGAGAAATTATGGCCATTTCCATGAGTAGTTAAGTCCATTGCACTTCTGTAAGGTCATCCTAGCAGCTAAGTTGGAGTGCCTGCCGACACCCAGTGCATCATCCCACCAGAAATCATTCTAAGGAAGAACACCGTCAGTGCCTAAAGAATCATGTTTCATATAGTCAACGATAGGCTTACCCTTGATAAAGGGCAGACCGACTTCGCCGTAGCTCACCAGCTGCAGATCAGGTACCTTGTCACCTTCAAGGTGCCGACTCCTGACACCTTCAAGGTGATTGTCCTCGGTCTTTCTGACAACAAGGTGGTGGCCAGATGCAAGAAGTATGACGAGGCATTTGCATCAATTTGTTCATGTGTTTTCGTTTGTAGTGACTGTTTGTTGAAGACTTTGTGTGGTTAATCCCTAGGGGCCTGTTTGTTTAAGACTATCGTTATCATGACCCCGCTTTCAATGTCACACGCGCAATATTTGGTCAAAAGTCCATTTGGAGGTTGAGGTGTTGGTGTAGTATCCGTGGTGATGTCCATGGGGTGCTCTACACCAGAAGCTCGCCTCACTTGGGCTTATGCGCTAGTTCTTCAGGTAGAGCTTCAAAGAGATGGTGACGTCGTGCCTGACTATGGATGATCTATCCTCCGACCTTGCCCAAACTCGGATTAGTTCGACAACCTAATGCCCAAAAGTGATGAAGGTGTGGCAGAGGGCCTGGTTTTATGCCCCTGATCTCCCCGAAGGGGTGGAAGTTGCTGGATTGTCGCATTTTTAGAATATCCCTCGTTAAGAGCTAGAATTCTGGAAGCCAAAAACTGGCTTCACCAAGGAGTGACGAGGTCGGTTCGTTGGTCCAGGAGGTTTTGCATCTCAAGGATGCCAGTTTGAGAGGAATACAGATTTTGAAGACTTGGCTGGAGCGAAATATCCATCTGTTGGCCGCCCGGATTCGACTACGAGGGACCTAGCAATCCCTATCATTTAAATCGTATAGAGATTACAGAGTCCGGACTCAAGTTACGCTTGCATTTCGTGACACATGTCCCTCTGGAAGGAATAACTTTGGAGGTTGCTGTGGATCCATTTCATCTTGGGCACCGCCCAGATAACGTACACCAATTTTGATGAATTTTAGAGCTTTCTTGTTATATTTTATTGATTAAATGAATTTCTATAGAATTACCAGAAGTAATTTAAATTTGAACTACAAGTGTGTTATAGTTTAGTCTTAAAAACCAGCAAAAAACATTCTAAGCTATCATATTATGGTTCTAGGCTCTAGGCACAAACAAAGTTGAAATAACCAACCCCTTGCTAGAAACAGTCATGGTTGCAAGTTTGTCCCCATTTTGGAATATAATAAATAAAGTGACTAAAGTCTAAAAAATGAAATCCTTTTGCATGGAGTCCTTTTTATGTGTATTACTTTGTAAAAAAAGTGATAAATTTGCAATACCACAAATTTTAAAAATCTCTTCACAAAATGGACTATCATCTACTCCATCCGTTCATAAATATTTGTCTTTTTAGAGATTTCAAATGAAATACTACATATGGATGTATATAGTCATATTTTAGAGTGTAGATTCACTCATTTTGCTCCGTAAGTAGTCACTTTGTTGAAATCTCTAGAAAGACAAATATTTAGGAATGGAGGGAGTATGAAGATTCATGGCTTTCAAGCCAAATGATCATGGGCATGGCCATGGCCATATCCATGGCAGCCCATGATATCATGACCATATTTGGCACCAACATGGATCTTACCATTCTAAACAAGTTTGCCAATGAAAGTTCCAACTTTTTTGTGATAAAAAATATTTTTCCATTTCTAAAGTGCCATAATTAAGACTTTTTGTGAAACAAGTACCACAAATAAAATTGGAAATTTGACCTTTGAGTTTTCACCCAGAGTAGACCACATTGGAGGCCCACTGCCAAATTTTGTTGAATTTTAGAGCTTTCTTGCTATAATTCATTGATTAGATGAATTTCTAGAGATTTGCCACAAGTAATTCAAATTTGAACTGCAGGCGTGTTGTAGTTTGGTCTTCAAAATTGGAAAACAAATTCATTTTAATCAATCATATTATGGTTCTAGGATCTAGCCACAAACAAAATTAAAATACCCAACCCCTTTCTATGAATAGTCATGCTTGCAAGTTTGTCCCCATTTTGGAAAAAATAAAGAAAATGAATAAAGCCTAAAAATGCAATTATTTTTCATGGAGTCCTTTTATGTATACTAATTTGTAGAAAAAATGGTAAACTAGCAATACCAAAAATTAAAAAAAAAAACCTTCACAAAATGGCCTATCAAGCCAAATGAATAAGTAGTGACCATATTCAAAGTTCAAATTCAACATTCAAATGTATGTTCAAGGTATTGACTATATACATGTAATGGCCATCATTTACAATACCATAATATTACAAAGTTCAAATTAAAATTAAATTCAAATGATTCCAAAGTTCAAATTCAATATTCAAGCCCTTTCTTGCTCCTTGTGGTTTCGTTGGGTTCACTATCTTGCTCTGGGTGTTCCTTGCAGGGTTATTAGCTAGGTTCACTATTTCATTGTTTTGTTATTCATCGAGTTCTTCACTATAGTTCTGCTGGTGGAGGTAGTGAAGGAGTTCTTCCAGTAACTGAGCATGTGATGACCAATTGACCGGGAACTTCTGCTTATATAGCTTCAGATGCGAGAATATTGTCAGGAAGAACTGTTTCTTCTACCTCTATAACTTCAAAACACTTGTTTCTACCACCTTTGGATAGCAAAAGCTAGAAAGTAGAAGCGTTTTAGTACCACGCAATTGAAGGAAATATGCCCTAGAGGCAATAATAAAATTGTTATTTATATTTCCTTGTATCATGATAAATGTTTATTATTCATGCTAGAATTGTATTAACCGGAAACCTAGTACATGTGTGAATACGTAGACAAACAGAGTGTCCCTAGTATGCCTCTACTTGACTAGCTCGTTAATCAAAGATGGTTAAGTTTCCTAACCATAGACGTGTTATCATTTGATGAATGGGATCACATCATTAGAGAATGATGTGATGGACAAGACCCATCCGTTAGCTTAGCATAATGATCGTTTAGTTTTATTGCTATTGCTTTCTTCATGACTTGTACATGTTCCTCTGACTATGAGATTTGTTGGGGAACGCAGTATTTCAAAATTTTTACCTACGATCACGCAAGATCTATCTAGGAGATGCATAGTAACAAGCGGGGAGAGTGTCCATGTACCCTCGTAGACCGAAAGCGGAAGTGTTTAGTAACGCGGTTGATGTAGTCGAACATCTTAGTGATCCAATCGATCCAAGTACCGAACGCACGACACCTCCACGATCTGCACACGTTCAGCTCGGTGACGTCCCTCGAACTCTTGATCCAGTTGAGGCCGAGGGAGAGTTTCGTCAGCACAACGGCGTTGTGACGGTGATGATGAAGTTCACCGGCGCAAGGCTTCGCCTAAGAACTACGACGATATGACCGAGGTGTGTAACTATGGAGGGGGGCACCGCACACGGCTAAAAGATCAACTTGTGTGTCTTTGGGGTGCCCCTGCCTCCGTATATAAAGGAGGGAGAGGGAGAGGCAGCCGGCCCTAGGGGGCGCGCCAAGGTGTGGAGTCCTACTAGGACTCCCTAGTCCTAGTAGGATTCCACCTCCCACATGGAGTAGGAAAGGGGGAAGGGAGAAGGAGAAGGAAAGGGGGGGGGGGGCTTCTCCTAGTACTAATCGGCCTCCTGCCCAAGTGGGGAGCACCAGCCCCTTGTGGGCTGGTGTGCTTCCCTCTTATGGCCCATAAGGCCCATAACTTCTCCCGGGGGGTTCCGGTAACCCCTCCGGCACTCCGGTTTTATCCGAAACCAACACGAACACTTCCGGTGTCTGAATAACATGGTCCAATATATCAATCTTTATGTCTCCACCATTTCGAGACTCCTCGTCACGTCCATGATCTCATTCGGGACTCCGAACAACCTTCGGTCATCAAATCACAAAAACTCATAATACAAATCGTCATCTAACGTTAAGCGTGCGGACCCTACGGGTTCGAGAACTATGTAGACATGACCGAGACACATCTCCGGTCAATAACCAATAGCGGAACCTGGATGCTCATATTGGCTCCTACATATTCTATGAAGATCTTTATCGGTCAAACCGCACAACAACATACGTTGTTCCCTTTGTCATCGATATGTTACTTGCCCGAGATTCGATCGTCGGTATCACCATACCTAGTTCAATCTCGTTACCGGCAAGTCTCTTTACTCGTTCCGTAATGCATCATCCCATGACTAACTCATTAGTCACATTGCTTGCAAGGCTTATAGTGACGAGCATTATCGAGAGGGCCCAGAGATACCTCTCCAACAATCGGAGTGACAAATCCTAATCTCGATCTATGCCAACTCAACAAATACCATCAGAAACACCTGTAGAGCATCTTTACAATCACCCAGTTACGTTGTGACGTTTGATATCACTCTAGGTGTTCCTCCGGTATTCGGGAGTTGCATAATCTCATAGTCATAGGAACATGTATAAGTCATGAAGAAATCAATAACAATAAACTAAACGATCATAGTGCTAAGCTAACAGATGGGTCTTGTCCATCACATCATTCTCTAATGATGTGATCCTGTTCATCAAATGACAACACATGTCTATGGCTAGGAAACTTAACCATCATTGATTAAAGAGCTAGTCTAGTAGAGGCACACTAGGGACACTCTGTTTGTCTATGTATTCACACATGTACTAAGTTTCCGGTTAATACAATTCTAGCATGAATAATAAACATTTATCATGATATAAGGAAATATAAATAACAACTTTATTATTGCCTCTAGAGCATATTTCCTTCAGTCTCCCACTTGCACTAGAGTCAATAATCTAGTTCACATCGCCATGTGATTTAACACCAATAGTTCACATCACCATGTGATTAGTTCACATCTCCATGTGACTAATACCCAAAGGGTTTTACTAGAGTCAATAATCTAGTTCACATCGCTATGTGATCAACACCCAAAGAGTACTAAGGTGTGATCATGTTTTTCTTGTGAGAGAAGCTTAGTCAATGGGTCTGTCATATTCAGAGCCGTATGTATTTTGCAAATTTTCTATGTCTACAATGCTCTGAATGGAGCTACTCTAGCTAATTTCTCCCACTTTCAATATGTATCCAGATTGAGATTCAGAGTCATCCAGATCGGTGTAAAAGCTTGCATCGGCGTAACTCTTTACGACGAACACTTTATCACATCTATAACCGAGAAATATCTCCTTAGTCTTCTAAGGATAATTTTGACCACTGTCAAGTGATCCACTCCTGGATCAATATCGTACCCCCTTGCCAAACACATGGCAAGGTACACAATAGGTTTGATACACAGCATAGTATACTTCATAGAACCTATGGCTGAGGCATAGGGAATGACTTTCATTCTCTTTCTATTTTCTGCCGTGGTCGGGTTTTGAGTCTTTACTCAACTTCACACCTTACAACTCAGGCAAGAACTCTTTCTTTGACTGATCCATTTTGAACTCCTTCAAAATCTTATCAAGGTATGTACTCATCGAATGTCACGCCCAAGATGCGACCCTATCCAAAAGGAACTCGAAGGTCCCACCAAGGATAGAAGCGCATCTTGAAGACGCTTTTGCAAGGTGGATATCATTACATCAACATTACATAATAGATGGGGATACATACATAAGGCACAAATGCCACAAGAATACATCAACAACATACATGAGAACAACATCCGACTACGGATGAAACATAAACAGTAAACTCAAACAATATCCACCTGCTAGCCCAGTGCTGCCGACCGAACCTATCCCCGATCAAGAAGAAGCGTAAGAGAACTCCAAAACAAGCAAACATCGCTCTCGCGTCATGATCATCGCACAACCTGTACCTGCAATCGGTGGTGTAGTAATCAGAGCCACGAGGACTCAAAGAATCCCATTACCATGGGTATCAAGACTAGCAAAGCTTAATGGGAAAGGAAGGGGTAAAGTGGTGAGGATGCAGCAGCGCTAAGCATATATGGTGGCTAACATACGCAAATGAGAGCGAGAAGAGAAACAAAGGAACGGTCGTCAACTAGTAATGATCAAGAAGTGATCCTGAACTCCTACTTACGTCAAACATAACCTAGAAACCGTGTTCTCCTCTCGATCAACCCCGAAAAGAGACACTCACGATTACGCACACGGTTGGTGTATTTTAGAAGAGTTTGCTTCAAGTTTACTACAACCGGATATTAACAAATTCCCATCTGCCACATAACCGCATGGCACGGCTCTCGAAAGTTTAAACCTGCGGGGTGTCCCAACTTAGCCCATGATAAGCTCTCGCGATCAACGAAGGATATTCCTTCTCCCGGAAGACCCGATCAGTCTCGGAATCCGGCTACAAGACATTTCGACAAAGAATAAAACAAGACCAGCAAAGCCGCCCGATGCGCCGACAATCCCGATAGGAGCTGCACATATCTCGCTCTCGTGGCAACACCGGATGAGACTAGCTACGAGTAAAACCAGACCTCGAGTTGCTCCGAGGGGCCCAGCGTGCTCGGTTCAGGCTAGCACTTAGAGAAGCATTGGCCCGGGGGCTAAAATAAAGATGACCCTTGGGCTCCGAAAACCCAAGGGAAAAAGGGCTAGGTGAGGCAAATGGTAAAACCAATGTTTGGCCTTGCTGGAGGAGTCTTATTCAAAGCGAACTGTCAAGGGGGTCCCATAAATCACCCGACCGCGTTAGGGACGCAAAATTTGGGAACATAATACCGATATGACGGAAACTAGGGCGGCAAGAGTGGAACAAAACACCAGGCATAAGGCCGAGCCTTCCACCCTTTACCAAGTATATAGATGCATTAATTAAATAAGATATATTGTGATATCCCAACAAATAAACATGTTCCAACAAGGAACAACATCTCCATGTTCCAACAACGAACAAACTTCATCTTCACCTGCAACTAACAACGCTATAAGAGGGGCTGAGCAAAGCGGTAACATAGCCAAACAACGGTTTGCTAGGAAGGGTGCAAAAGGTTAGAGGCTGACATGGCAATTTGGGAGGCTTGAGGAACAAGTGATAGGTAGCGCATCATAGCGATAGAACGAAACTAGCATAGCAATGATAGTAGTGAGATCCAGGGTAGCGGTCATCTTGCCTGAAATCCCGCAAGGAAGAAGAACGAGTCCATGAAGAAGACGAACGGATGAAGCCGAACCAAGCGTAGACGAACGAATCCTCACGATCGCAACGAAACAGGAACTAACAAGAACAAGCACACAACATAGTAAACACACCAAACATAGACAAGACATGATTCACAACCAAGCATGATGCATGACAAGGCTACATGAAGCTACTCATGGCAAGCGATGATGCAAACAAGAGCAACACATCAAAGCAAGTTTAAATGAGGCCGGAAACAACATATAACAATTCCGATAAGTCCTCATATGCAAATTTCGAAATTGGTCCAGATCTGAATAACCTTATGTTCAAATTGTTAAACAGCAAGTTAAAATGCACCACGATGATCTACACGAAATTCTAGTCAAGTTACATATAAAGTTCATTTAATTCGGAGCTACGGCCTAGAAGATATGAGCAAAACAAGATAAGCATGGCATTGATGCAAAATGCATACAAACATCAAGCAAACACCTCAAAACATGGATGCAACATGATAATATAAAGCTACATGCAAAATCAAGCAAGTTTCATATAGAGCACACTCAAAACGGAGCAACGGTTCAACACATACACATAATACAAGTTATGACAACAATCTGTCCAAAACAGCAACTAGGCATATTGCAAGCATCAAAACAACAAGCTACAGCATCTCAACGTAATAAAAAAAGGCATGGGCATGATGTACAGGTAAAGCATTACAAAACATGAACACTGAGCTATCTCCAGAAATCACTAGAACATGCTCAAACACACATGGCAAGATTGCAAATAATAACAGTTTCAGACTTTAGCAGAAATAACATCAGGTTGCAATGTTAAGAGCTATCAAACAACATGTTACAGGAACTTATCATGGCAAACAAAGGCATGGCATGAATCTACTAATTGCATAGAACAAAAGTTCTTTACTGACCATGAGCCAAAAAGGATCAGAAAATATGATGGCACCCATGTAAACATAGCAAGTTATATTACAAATTCATACATGGCAGGAACAACAATAAGTAGGCATGTTGGTGAGCTTGAACCACTCACCACAGAGCAATAAATGGCATGTAAAGGCAACTCAAAGTAAGAAGACATGGCATAGAAGCTATACATGGCAAGAACAACATCATAGCATACACGGATCAACTACAAAAACCTTGACAAAATTGAATAACTTGTAAACAACCTGCCAGGAAACATTTTATAGCAAAAGTAGAGCTCGATTGACTCAAGCTATGGCACTCCATAATTGCAAACAAGGGCATGGATGGATAGATAATAACCATATGTTCAAAACATCCTTACTGAAGTATCTCAAAATAAGCATGGATCTCTCGTAGCATCAAGTTAACATGGCATAAAAATATCAAGAAACAGGGCTGAAATCAGCAACATCATGAAGCCTAGTTTGCATGCTTGTGCTAGTCACCACAGAGATCAAAAAATACATGGCATACACCCCTGTAAATATGGCATGGCATATTACAAAACACATGTAGGACTCAAGTTCATAGGGTGCACACATCAATCATGGCAAAAATGACAAAAGTGCATGTTCTGATAAGAATCTGAAACTAACATCACATAGCCCTCTTCCAACAGAATGTAGGGCATCAAGATGAGCTCAAATGTAAAAGATGCAATGAGATGAAATGATTTACTCGTCGAGACGAACAATTTGACATATTACACGCACGAAACGGAGCAATATGCAGGGAGTTATGGCATGATGAACATGGCATGATAAAGTAAATATTTCGGGGACTTAGCAGATTCTTACCACTCCGAAAAGTCAACGGGACGAGGACGAGCGGGACGGAGGGATCCGGGACGAGGCGGAGGCGTGTTTGGATGGAGGAGCTGGTGGATCTGGTCCCGGTTGGCACGGGCTTCGAGGTTCACGGAGAGCTCGCGGAGTTGGCCGAGGAGAGGTCCGCGAGGCGGGACGGGCGCCAGGCGGATCTCGCGGATCCGCCCGGGCGAGGCGTGACGGCGACGGGAGGCGCGGGAGGCGGAGCGGCGAGAGCTCCTGCTCGGACCGCAAGGTCGCTGGCGGCGGGCGCCGAGCTGCGCCCGCGAGCTTCAGCCAGCGCCGACAGGCTTAAGGCGCGGGCGCGGCTGGGGCCAGACCGACGACGGCAACAATGGCCACCGGGCGGCGCGGAAGGCGGGCAAAGGCGGCGGAGGCTGGCCGGGCGGCGGAGGCGGCGGAGGCGGCGACTCAGCGATGAGGCGGCGGAGGGCGGCGGCGGCGCGCACAGACGGGAGGCGGCGGGCCTGGATGGGCTCGGGGGGGGCCCAGCTGGCTCTGGCGGGCTCTTGTGGGGGAAGCCAGGGAGGTGACATGTGGCGGCGCGCGATTCGTCGGGGGGCGGCGGCTGGACATGTCCGGCGGCGGGGATTTTTGTCCGGTGGCGCGAGGTAGGGGAAGGCTAGGGTTAGACCGCAAATTTCGGAGGGGGTCACTTATTTATAGGTAGAGGGAGCTAGGAGAGTCCAAATGGGGAGCGGTTTTCGCCCACACGATCGTGATCGAACGACCGAGAGCATGGAGGGGAGTTTGCTGGGTTTTGGGCCACTTTGAAGGGGGTGTTGGTGTCACGCCCAATATGCGACCCTATCCAAAAGGAACTCGAAGGTCCCACCAAGGATAGACCCGCATATTGAAACGCTTTTGCAAGGTGGATATCATTACATCAACATTACATAATAGATGGGGATACATACATAAGGCACAAATGCCACAAGAATACATCAACATCAAATACAAGATGAAACATCCGACTACGGATGAAACATAAACAGAAGCTCAAACGACATCCACTCTGCTAGCCCAGGCTGCCGACCTGGAACCTATCCCCTGATCGAAGAAGCAGAAGAAGAACTCCAAAACAAGCAAACATCGCTCTCGCGTCATGATCATCGCATGAACCTGTACCTGCAACTGGTGGTGTAGTAAACTGTGAGCCACGAGGACTCAGCAATCCCATTACCATGGGTATCAAGACTAGCAAAGCTTAAAGGGAAAGGAAGGGGTAAAGTGGTGAGGTTGCAGCAGCGCTAAGCATATATGGTGGCTAACATACGCAAATGAGAGCGAGAAGAGAAGCAAAGGAACGGTCGTCAACTAGCAATGATCAAGAAGTGATCCTGAACTCCTACTTACGCCGACATAACACGTAAACCGTGTTCTCCTCTCGATCAACCCGAAAAGAGACACTCACGTTACGCACACGGTTGGTGTATTTTAGAATAGTTTGCTTCAAGTTTACTACAACCGGATATTAACAAATTCCCATCTGCCAAATAACATGGGCACGGCTTTCGAAAGTTCAAACCCTGCAGGGTGTCCCAACTTAGCCCATGATAAGCTATCGCGATCAACGAAGGATATTCCTTCTCCCCGGGAAGACCCGATCAGTCTCGGAATCCCGGCTACAAGACATTTCGACAGCAATAAAACAAGACCAGAAAGCCGCCCGATGTGCCGACAAATCCCGATAGGAGTCGCACGTGCCTCGTTCTCAGGGCAACATCGGATGAGACTAGCTACGAGTAAAACCAATCCTCGGGTTGCCTCAAGGTGGCCCATGAGTAGCTCAGTTCAGGCCAGCACTTAGAGAAGCACCGCCCGGTGGGGGGCTAAAATAAAGATGACCCTTGGGCTCCGGAAACCCAAGGGAAAAAAGGGCTAGGTGAGGCAAATGGTAAAACCAATGTTGGGCCTTCTTTGGAAAAGTCTTATTCAAAGCGAACTGTCAAGGGGTCCCATAAATCACCCGACCGCGTTAGGGACGCAAAATCCGGGAACATAATACCGATATGACGGAAACTAGGGTGGCAAGAGTGGAACAAAACACCGGGCATAAGGCCGAGCCTTCCACCCTTTACCAAGTATATAGATGCTTTAATAATATAAGATATATTGTGATATCCCAACAAGTAAACATGTTCCAACAAGGAACAACATCTCCGTGTTCCAACAAGGAACAAACTTCATCTTCACCTGCAACTAACAACGCTATAAGAGGGCTGAGCAAAGCGGTAACATAGCCAAACAACGGTTTGCTAGGAAGGGTGCAAAAGGTTAGGGTTCATGGCAATTTGGGATGGCTTGATAAACAGGTAATAGGTAGCGCAGGATAGCGATAGAACGAAGCAACTAGCATGGCAATGATAGTAGTGAGATCCAGGGTAGCGGTCATCTTGCCTGAAATCCCGCAAGGAAGAAGAACGAATCCATGAAGAAGACGAACGGATGAAGCTGAACCAAGCGTGACGAACGAATCCTCACGATCGCAACGAAACAGAACTAACAAGAAGAAGCACATAACAAGGTAAACACACCACACATGAACAAGGCATGATGCACGAACAAGCATGATGCATGACAAATCTAGATGAGGCTACTCATGGCAAAAGATGATGCAAACAAGAACAACACATCAAAGCAAGTTTAAATGAGGCCGGAAGCAACCTATAACAATTCCGGTAAGTCCTCATATGCAAATTTCGAAATTGGTCCAGATCTGAATAAACCTTATGTTCAAGTTGTTAAACAGCAAGTTAAGATGCACCACGATGATCTACACGAAATTCTAGTCAAGTTACATATAAAGTTCATTAGATTCGGAGCTACGGGCTAGAAGATATGAGCAAAACAAGTTAAGCATGGCATTGATGCAAAATGCATACAAACATCAAGCAAACACCTCAAAACATGGATGTAACATGATAATATGAAACTACATGCAAAATCAATCAAGTTTCATATAGAGCACACTCAAAACGGAGCAACGGTTCAACACATACGCATGAAACAAGTTATGACAACAATCAGTCCAAAACAGCAACTAGGCATATTGCAAGCATCAAAACAACATGCTACATCATCTCAACATAATAACAAAAGGCATGGGCATGATGTACAGGTAAAGCATGACAAAACATGAACAATGAGCTATCTCCGAAACAACTAGAACATGCTCAAAAACACATGGCAAGATTGCAAATAATAACAGCTTAGACTTTAGCGTAAATAACATCAGTTGCAATGTTTAGAGCTATGAAACAACATGTTACAGGAACTTATAATGGCAAACAAAGGCATGGCATGAATCTACTAAATGCATAGAACAAAAGTCCCTTACTGACCATAAGCCAAAAGGATCAGAAAATATGATGGCACCCACGTAAACATGGCAAGTTATATTACAGATTCATACATGGCAGAAACAACGATAAGTAGGCATGTTGGTGAGCTTGAACCACTCACCACAAAGAAATACATGGCAAACTAAGCATACATCCATCAAGAAGACATGGCATAGAAGCTATACATGGCAAGAACAACATCATAGCATTCAAGGATCAAATACAACAACCTTGGCAAAATTGAATAACATGTAAACAATCTGCCAGGAACATTTTATAGCAAAAGTAGAGCTCGGTTGACTCAAGCTATGGCACTCCATAATTGCAAACAAGGGCATGTATGGATAGATCAAGACATGTCTAACAAAACATCCTTACTGAAGTATCTCAAAATATGCATGGATCTCTCTGTAGCATCAAGTTATCATGGCATCAAAATATCAGCTAAACAGGGCTGAAATCAGCAACATCAGGAAGCGTACTTTGCATGCTTGTGCTAGTCACCACATAGATCACAAAAATACATGGCATACACCCCTGGAAAGATGGCATGGCATATTACAAAACACATGTAGGAATCAAGTCCATAGGATGCACACATCAATCATGGCAAAAATGACAAAAGTGCATGTTCTGATAAGAATCAGAAACTAACATCACATAGCACTCTTCTAACAGCATTTCGGGCATCAAGATGAGCTCAAATGAAAATGATGCAATGATATGAAATTATCTACTCATCGAGACGAACATTTTGACATATTACACGCACAAAACGGAGCAACGATGATAGAGTTATGGCATGACGAAAATGCATGAAAATAATAACAGACCGGGGACTTAGTGAGAAAAACAGGGGGGAGAAAGTCAACCATGGCGCGGAAATCGAAGCACGGCCGGATCTCGCCGGAGCTCGTCGGCCGGAGGGGCGAGGGAGGCCGGAGAAGGACGGGGAGAGGGCCGGGGAGGCGGATCCGGCGACGAGGGGGCGACGGAGGGGCGCCGGGGCGGCGAGGCCAGCGCGCTTGCGGGGCGGGCGGCCGGGAGGCGCGGCGGACGGGCGGTTACACGGGCGCCGGCGAAGCGCGGACGGCGGGCGAGGTCGCCAGCCGGCGCCCGGCGAGGTAGCCGAGGCGGCTTCGCGCGGGGAGGCGAGGCGGCGGAGCGGTTGGCGCGCGCCAGGCCGGAGAGGCGGCGCGGCAAGCGAAAGTCGGTGAGCTCGCCGGCCGGGGCGGCGCCAATGAGGCGGGCGGCGACGGGCTCTGGCGCGACGGCGGGCGGCGGCGGGTTCGATCTGCCCGGGCGGGCCCGATCTGGCTCCTCGGCCGCGGCGGCGGTGGGTGGCGCTGGGACACGTGGCGGCGGCGGATTGGAGGCGGGAGGCGGCTGAGGTGAGGTGGCAGCGCCCCATTGGCCGGGGTGAGGTGGCGGCTGGACGCGTCCGGCGCCGGGCGGACGTGTCCGGCGCGCGGAGGAAGAAGGGGCTAGGGTTAGGGGCGAATTCATCCGCGAATTTCGGAGGGGAAGATGTATTTATAGGTAGAGGGAGCTAGGAGAGTCCAAATGAGGTGCGGTTTTCGGCCACGCGATCGTGATCGAACGACGGAGAGCATGGAGGGGAGTTTGCTGGGTTTTGGGCCACTTTGGAAGGGGTGTTGGGCTGCAACAAAAGAGGCTTTTACGGTTACCGGTTAACCGTTGAGTATCAACGACCTCCAAATGGCACGAAACTTGACAGCGGTTCATCGGTGCTATACCAAGGCCGCTGACAAACCTCGGTCCATTCCGAGACCGTTTAATACCCACACATGAAAAGAGGTAAAAGGGAGTGCCGGGAGACATAGGAGTGCCGGATTGCAAAACGGACAACGGGAAAAATGCTCGGATGCATGAGACGAACACGTATGCAAAATGAAATGCACATGATGACATGATATGAAATGCAGATGATGACATTGCAAAGTGCAACACGCAAGCAAATGACATGGCAACGACGGCGAATAACTGGCGGACACCTGGCGCATCGAATCCGGGGCGTTACAACACTCCTCCACTAACAAGAGATCTCGTCCCGAGATCTTAGGACCGAGACGGAAGAGAAAAAGGAAGAGATGAAGCAAGAATTGAAGAGAAGAAGCAAAGAATCGAGAGCACTCGAGAATAAGAAATGAACGACGAGAATGACGAGAATCAAAGCTCACGGAATCAAGATAAACTCTGAAACCACTCGTTCTAACCGGAGTGGTTAGAATGAGAAAAGAAACGGATAAGACTGAAAAGGATTTAGGCAGCACTCCGATTGAAACATGGAAGGAAAAGAACACAAGGTTGAGAGGATGGAATGATAGTTGATGAAGACATGACACAAAACCTCCGGAAAGACTTGAAAGAGTTGAATGAAAAGAACGGATAAGAAAATGACAACTTCTGCCACGAATGAAATAGAAGGCACCTTTAGAAGGAAGGTTTAAACGGAGTTGTTGAGAAAATCAACAATGAAAAGAATAAGCTTGTCGTGGACTTATGGATAACATCTCAGAAATTATGAGGTGACAACCAGCCGCAAACGGAAATGATTGAATAGCTGAGAAAAACGTGGAATGCACAACTCCACTTTCCAAGAAAATGAAGAATTATTTGCTCTTCAAGATGGGAGAAGAAAAGATACTTGAGCTCCTTCGATTAGAATCTTGATGAACTCTTGAAGAATGAATTAAATCATGAAGAACCACCATGAAGAATTCCGGTAAAATAAAGGACGATGAGATAGAATGAAGGAAGAAAGAATAAGATGAGCCTTGCGATGACTTAGATGGAGGTACCGACGAGATGGTCGAGTAAATTTGAACTCCGGAAAAGAAAAGATGAAAACACTTGGAACTAGAATTTATTCATTACGAACAAACTCCGAAGGAAAGGATTACTCACTAGGATGAAATAAGAAGAAGATTTATTGTATGCTTATCCTTCATCAAATTAAATTGATGACAAGCAATGGGTTTTTCATACTACTTATTCTTCTTGAGAAGAGATTGAGAAGTGACATAAAGCAAACTTGAGAAGGACTTCATGAATCACCGGTAGGATTGAAAAGAACGAATGAATTGAATATGATGAAAAACCGAAGAGAAATCTTCAACGAACCACCGTGAAAATGAAAATGAACAAAGAGAAGAGAACGGATCGCCGGAAAGAATTAGAAAAGCACGAAGATACTTGAGGGAATTTAGAGAAAAGAGATCGAAGAGATCGCAAACTGATTAACGAATGCTTGAACGCAGCACCAGAAGAATATTGAGACGAACGAAGGGGCACGAATATGGGATAATTGGAGAACGAATTTGAAAAAACTTAGAATGGAGAGATATTCTGAAAAGATGGCCTCCGGATGATCGGAACGGAAAGTAACTCCTGAAATACTCCGGATGGATGAAAAAAAATGCACGACTGGAAACAATTAGATAGGATAACATCGAACTAGCATCATGAACCTCCGGGATAACGGACACGATTTAGAGGAAAAACTCTTCTTCGGTCTTCAAATGATGATGAGAAACACCACCAAAATTAATGAGATACTCCGGAAGAATGAAAAGGCGAAGAGGTTGAGTCAACAATGACAAGAATTTGAAACCGATCTTGGAAAAGGCATGTGACTGATGAAATTCATACTTACGCCAAACTCCAAAAGAATTGAGAATAACTCCGGGAAATTAGAAGAGTCGTAAGATCCTCGAAAAGACCGTGGGTTAGGGCCCACTGAAGGAAAGCACCGTTGGAAAGGATTGTTGAAGAGATAGATGATGCACCGGAACGATTGAAATATTAGCATGAGGTGACAACCTCGAATTAATTAGAACACAGACGAATCTCCTGATATGTCTTCCAAACTCCGGAATGATAAACTGGCGAGAGGCGAATGAGCAAAGAGAACACTTCGAAGGAAAAGAATATGATTAACCCGAAAAACTTGAATTGAATTCACCGGAAAAGAAAAGGGATGAAGAATGACGAACAAGACGAGAATTCACCGGTTAAAATAATTGAGGGAAGACTCCACACGAATGAAATTGATGGTCGGAAGAAACTCGAACTCCGGGAATAATAGGGTGGGAGGGCGGGAAAACAAAGACAACTTGGAAGGGGAAACCGACGAATATCTTGAAGAGAAAACACCGGTTGAAATCATTTAGGAAAGAAAGCAAATACTTCACACGAGTAGGATGGATACTCGATTACGGACTCCGGTTCCGAGAAGAAGAACAGGGAGGGCGGGTGGGAAAAACAAGGACAACTTCGGACAAGGAAAAACAACGACGTCGGAGGAAGAACTGAGGATTGAACTTGGCAAAGATGAAGAGACTCGAGTCAACTTGACGAGAAATGCACCGGACGAAAAGAGCTGAGGAACAACGATCGAAAAACCAACTGCGTGATCCTAAAGAAAATTTGAAGGGGAAGAGAAGTAATTTAAAACACCTACGTCAAGATTCCTTACCAGAGCGACGAAGGGGCAGAGGAGTAAAAAGAATTCCTACTCTCCGATATAACTAGACTCCGAAAACAGTTTTTTTCTAGACTCAACAACGGCCAAACTACACGATCAATCAAGGGGGCTCCTAGGGTCGGTCGAGGCTCGATACCAACTTGAACACGCCTAATATGCGACCCTATCCAAAAGGAACTCAAGGTCCCACCAAGGATAGACCCGCATATTGAAACGCTTTTGCAAGGTGGATATCATTACATCAACATTACATAATAGATGGGGATACATACATAAGGCACAATTGCCACAAGAATACATCAACATCAAATACAAGAGATCAACATCCGACTACGGATGAAATATAAACAAAGCTCAAACGACATCCACCTCGCTAGCCCAGGCTGCCGACCGAACCTATCCCCGATCAAGAAGCGTAAGAAGAACTCCAAAACAAGCAAACATCGCTCTCGCCATGATCATCGCATGAACCTGTACCTGCAACTGGTGGTGTAGTAAACTCTGTGAGCCACGAGGACTCAGAATCCCATTACCATGGGTATCAAGACTAGCAAAGCTTAAAGGGAAAGGAAGGGGTAAAGTGGTGAGGTTGCAGCAGCGGCTAAGCATATATGGTGGCTAACATACGCAAATGAGAGCGAGAAGAGAAACAAAGGAACGGTCGTCAACTAGCAATGATCAAGAAGTGATCCTGAACTCCTACTTACGCCGACATAACACGTAAACCGTGTTCTCCTCTCGATCAACCCCAAAAGAGACACTCACGTTACGCATACGGTTGGTGTATTTTAGAAGAGTTTGCTTCAAGTTTACTACAACCGATATTAACAAATTCCCATCTGCCAAATAACCGCGGGCACGGCTTTGAAAGTTCAAACCCTGCAGGGTGTCCCAACTTAGCCCATGATAAGCTATCGCGATCAACGAAGGATATTCCTTCTCCCGGAAGACCCGATCAGTCTCGAATCCGGCCACAAGACATTTCGACAAAGAATAAAACAAGACCAGAAGCCGCCTGATGTGCCGACAAATCCCGATAGGAGTCGCACGTGCCTCGCTCGTGGCAACATCGGATGAGACTAGCTACGAGTAAAACCAATCCTCGGGTTGCCTCAAGGTGGCCCAGCAGTAGCTCGGTTCAGCCAAGACTTAGAGAAGCACCGCCCGGGGGGGGGCTAAAATAAAGATGACCCTTGGGCTCCGGAAACCCAAGGGAAAAAAGGGCTAGGTGAGGCAAATGGTAAAACCAATGTTGGGCCTTGCTTTGAAAAGTCTTATTCAAAGCGAACTGTCAAGGGGTCCCATAAATCACCCGACCGCGTTAGGGACGCAAAATCCGGGAACATAATACCGATATGACGGAAACTAGGGTGGCAAGAGTGGAACAAAACACTGGGCATAAGGCCGAGCCTTCCACCCTTTACCAAGTATATAGATGCTTTAATAATATAAGATATATTGTGATATCCCAACAAGTAAACATGTTCCAACAAGGAACAACATCTCCATGTTCCAACAAGGAACAAACTTCATCTTCACCTGCAACTAACAACGCTATAAGAGGGCTGAGCAAAGCGGTAACATAGCCAAACAACGGTTTGCTAGGAAGGGTGCAAAAGGTTAGGGGTTCATGGCAATTTGGGATGGCTTGATAAACAGGTAATAGGTAGCGCAGGATAGCGATAGAACGAAGCAACTAGCATGGCAATGATAGTAGTGAGATCCAGGTAGCGGTCATCTTGCCTGAAATCCCGCAAGGAAGAAGAACGAATCCATGAAGAAGACGAACGGATGAAGCTGAACCAAGCGTGAGCGAACGAATCCTCACGATCGCAACGAAACAGAACTAACAAGAAGAAGCACATAACAAGGTAAACACACCACACATGAACAAGGCATGATGCACAACAAGCATGATGCATGACAAATCTAGATGAGGCTACTCATGGCAAAAGATGATGCAAACAAGAACAACACATCAAAGCAAGTTTAAATGAGGCCGAAGCAACCTATAACAATTCCGTAAGTCCTCATATGCAAATTTCGAAATTGGTCCAGATCTGAATAAACCTTATGTTCAAGTTGTTAAACAGCAAGTTAAGATGCACCACGATGATCTACACGAAATTCTAGTCAAGTTACATATAAAGTTCATTAGATTCGGAGCTACGGGCTAGAAGATATGAGCAAAACAAGTTAAGCATGGCATTGATGCAAAATGCATACAAACATCAAGCAAACACCTCAAAACATGGATGTAACATGATAATATGAAACTACATGCAAAATCAATCAAGTTTCATATAGAGCACACTCAAAACGGAGCAACGGTTCAACACATACGCATGAAACAAGTTATGACAACAATCTGTCCAAAACAGCAACTAGGCATATTGCAAGCATCAAAACAACATGCTACATCATCTCAACATAATAACAAAAGGCATGGGCATGATGTACAGGTAAAGCATGACAAAACATGAACAATGAGCTATCTCCAGAAACAACTAGAACATGCTCAAAAACACATGGCAAGATTGCAAATAATAACAGTTTCAGACTTTAGCAGAAATAACATCAGGTTGCAATGTTTAGAGCTATGAAACAACATGTTACAGGAACTTATAATGGCAAACAAAGGCATGGCATGAATCTACTAAATGCATAGAACAAAAGTCCCTTACTGACCATAAGCCAAAAAGGATCAGAAAATATGATGGCACCCACGTAAACATGGCAAGTTATATTACAGATTCATACATGGCAGAAACAACGATAAGTAGGCATGTTGGTGAGCTTGAACCACTCACCACAAAGAAATACATGGCAAACTAAGCATACATCCATCAAGAAGACATGGCATAGAAGCTATACATGGCAAGAACAACATCATAGCATTCAAGGATCAAATACAACAACCTTGGCAAAATTGAATAACATGTAAACAATCTGCCAGGAACATTTTATAGCAAAAGTAGAGCTCGATTGACTCAAGCTATGGCACTCCATAATTGCAAACAAGGGCATGTATGGATAGATCAAGACATGTCTAACAAAACATCCTTACTGAAGTATCTCAAAATATGCATGGATCTCTCTGTAGCATCAAGTTATCATGGCATCAAAATATCAGCTAAACAGGCTGAAATCAGCAACATCAGAAGCGTACTTTGCATGCTTGTGCTAGTCACCACATAGATCACAAAAATACATGGCATACACCCCTGGAAAGATGGCATGGCATATTACAAAACACATGTAGGAATCAAGTCCATAGGATGCACACATCAATCATGGCAAAAATGACAAAAGTGCATGTTCTGATAAGAATCAGAAACTAACATCACATAGCACTCTTCTAACAGCATTTCGGGCATCAAGATGAGCTCAAATGAAAATGATGCAATGATATGAAATTATCTACTCATCGAGACGAACATTTTGACATATTACACGCACAAAACGGAGCAACGATGATAGAGTTATGGCATGACGAAAATGCATGAAAATAATAATGCACCGGGACTTAGTGAGAAAAACAGGGGGAGAAAGTCAACCATGGCGCGGAATGGGCACGGCCGGATCTCGCCGAGCTCGCCGGCCGGAGGGGCGAGGGAGGCCGGAGAAGGACGGGAGAGGGCTGGGAGGCGGATCCGCGACGAGGGGCGACGGAGGGCGCCGGGCGGCGATCTGCGCGGGCGGCGCGGCGCGGCGCGAGACGGCGCGGCGGACGGGCGGCGCACGGGCGCCGGGCGAAGCGGACGGCGGGCGAGGTCGCCCCGGCGCCCGGCGAGGTAGCCGAGGCGGCTCGGGCAGGAGGCGAGGCGGCGGAGCGGGCGGGCGGCGGCGCCAGCCGGAGGCGGCGCGGGGCAGGCGGGAGCTCGGTGAGCTCGCTGGCCGAGGGCGGCGCCAGCAGGCGGGCGGCGACGGGCTGCGGCGCGCGACGGCGGGCGGGCGGCGGGCCTGATCTGGCCCGGGCGGGCCCGATCTGGGCTCCTCTCGGCCGCGGGCGCGCGTGGTGGCGCCGGGACACGTGGCGGCGGCGGATTGAGGCGGAGGCGGCCGAGGTGAGGTGGCAGCGCCCATTGGCCGGGTGAGGTGGCGGTTGGACGCGTCCGCGCCAAGCGGACGTGTCCGGCAAGGAGGAAGAAGGGCTAGGGTTAGGGGCGAATTCATCCGCGAATTTCGGAGGGGAAGATGTATTTATAGGTAGAGGGAGCTAGGAGAGTCCAAATGAGGTGCGATTTTCGGCCACGCGATCGTGATCGAACGACGGAGAGCATGGAGGGGAGTTTGCTGGGTTTTGGGCCACTTTGGAAGGGGTGTTGGGCTGCAACAAAAGAGGCTTTTACGGTTACCCGGTTAACCGTTGGAGTATCAAACGACCTCCAAATGGCACGAAACTTGACAGGCGGTCTACTGGTGCTATACCAAGGCCGCTTGACAAACCTCGGTCCATTCCGAGACCGTTTAATACCCACACACGAAAAGAGGTAAAAGGGAGCGCCGGGAGACATAGGAGTGCCGGATTGCAAAACGGACAACGGGAAAAATGCTCGGATGCATGAGACGAACACGTATGCAAAATGAAATGCACATGATGACATGATATGAAATGCAGATGATGACATTGCAAAGTGCAACACGCAAGCAAATGACATGGCAACGACGGCGAATAATCAAGGACACCGGCGCGATCGAATCCGGGCGTTACAACACTCCTCCACTAACAAGAGATCTCGTCCCGAGATCTTAGGACCGAGACGGAAGAGAAAAAGGAAGAGATGAAGCAAGAATTGAAGAGAAGAAGCAAAGAATCGAGAGCACTCGAGAATAAGAAATGAACGACGAGAATGACGAGAATCAAAGCTCACGGAATCAAGATAAACTCGAAACCACTCGCTCTAACCGGAGTGGTTAGAATGAGAAAAGAAACGGATAAGACCGAAAAGGATTTAGGCAGCACTCGATTGAAACATGGAAGGAAAAGAACACAAGGTTGAGAGGATGGAATGATAGTTGATGAAGACATGACACAAAACCTCCGGAAAGACTTGAAAGAGTTGAATGAAAAGAACGGATAAGAAAATGACAACTTCGCCACGAATGAAATAGAAGGCACCTTTAGAAGGAAGGTTTAAACGGAGTTGTTGAGAAAATCAACAATGAAAAGAATAAGCTTGTCGTGGACTTATGGATAACATCTCAGAAATTATGAGGTGACAACCAGCCGCAAACGGAAATGATTGAATAGCTGAGAAAACGTGGAATGCACAACTCCACTTTCCAAGAAAATGAAGAATTATTTGCTCTTCAAGATGGGAGAAGAAAAGATACTTGAGCTCCTTCGATTAGAATCTTGATGAACTCTTGAAGAATGAATTAAATCATGAAGAACCACCATGAAGAACTCCGTTAAAATAAAGGACGATGAGATAGAATGAAGGAAGGAAGAATAAGATGAGCCTTGCGATGACTTAGATGGAGGTACCGACGAGATGGTCGAGTAAATTTGAACTCCGGAAAAGAAAAGATGAAAACACTTGGAACTAGAATTTATTCATTACGAACAAACTCCGAAGGAAAGGATTACTCACTAGGATGAAATAAGAAGAAGATTTATTGTATGCTTATCCTTCATCAAATTAAATTGATGACAAGCAATGGGTTTTTCATACTACTTATTCTTCTTGAGAAGAGATTGAGAAGTGACATAAAGCAAACTTGAGAAGGACTTCATGAATCACCGGTAGGATTGAAAAGAACGAATGAATTGAATATGATGAAAAACCGAAGAGAAATCTTCAACGAACCACCGTGAAAATGAAAATGAACAAAGAGAAGAGAACGGATCGCCGGAAAGAATTAGAAAAGCACGAAGATACTTGAGGGAATTTAGAGAAAAGAGATCGAAGAGATCGCAAACTGATTAACGAATGCTTGAACGCAGCACCAGAAGAATATTGAGACGAACGAAGGGGCACGAATATGGGATAATTGGAGAACGAATTTGAAAAAACTTAGAATGGAGAGATATTCTGAAAAGATGGCCTCCGGATGATCGGAACGGAAAGTAACTCCTGAAATACTCCGGATGGATGAAAAAAAATGCACGACTGGAAACAATTAGATAGGATAACATCGAACTAGCATCATGAACCTCCGGGATAACGGACACGATTTAGAGGAAAAACTCTTCTTCGGTCTTCAAATGATGATGAGAAACACCACCAAAATTAATGAGATACTCCGGAAGAATGAAAAGGCGAAGAGGTTGAGTCAACAATGACAAGAATTTGAAACCGATCTTGGAAAAGGCATGTGACTGATGAAATTCATACTTACGTCAAACTCCGAAAAGAATTGAGAATAACTCCGGGGAAATTAGAAGAGTCAGGTAAGATCCTGGGAAAAGACCTGTGGGTTAGGGCCCACTGAAGGAAAGCACCGTTGGAAAGGATTGTTGAAGAGATAGATGATGCACCGGAACGATTGAAATATTAGCATGAGGTGACAACCTCGAATTAATTAGAACACGATTTAATCTCCCGATATGTCTTCCAAACTCCGAATGATAAATCAAGGCGAGAGGCGAATGAGCAAAGAGAACACTTCGAAGGAAAAGAATATGATTAACCCGAAAAACTTGAATTGAATTCACCGGAAAAGAAAAGGGATGAAGAATGACGAACAAGACGAGAATTCACCGGTTAAAATAATTGAGGGAAGACTCCACACGAATGAAATTGATGGTCGGAAGAAACTCGAACTCCGGGAATAATAGGGTGGAAGGGCGGGAAAACAAAGACAACTTGGAAGGGGAAACCGACGAATATCTTGAAGAGAAAACACCGGTTGAAATCATTTAGGAAAGAAAGCAAATACTTCACACGAGTAGGATGGATACTCGACACGGACTCGGTTCCGAGAAGAAGAACAGGAGGCGGTGGGAAAAACAAGGACAACTTCGGACAAGGAAAAACAACGACGTCGGAGGAAGAACTGAGGATTGAACTTGGCAAAGATGAAGAGACTCGAGTCAACTTGACGAGAAATGCACCGGACGAAAAGAGCTGAGGAACAACGATCGAAAAACCAACTGCGTGATCCTAAAGAAAATTTGAAGGGGAAGAGAAGTAATTTAAAACACCTACGTCAAGATTCCTTACCGAGCGATTTAAGGGCAGAGGAGTAAAAGAATTCCTACTCCGATATAACTAGACTCAAAACAGTTTTTTCTAGACTCAACAACGGCCAAACTACACGATCAATCAAGGGGCTCCTAGGGTCGGTCGAGGCTCGATACCAACTTGAACACGCCCAATATGCGACCCTATCCAAAAGGAACTCAAGGTCCCACCAAGGATAGACCCGCATATTGAAACGCTTTTGCAAGGTGGATATCATTACATCAACATTACATAATAGATGGGGATACATACATAAGGCACAATTGCCACAAGAATACATCAACATCAAATACAAGAGATCAACATCCGACTACGGATGAAATATAAACAGAAGCTCAAACGACATCCACCCTGCTAGCCCAGGCTGCCGACCTGGAACCTATCCCCGATCAAGAAGCGTAAGAAGAACTCCAAAACAAGCAAACATCGCTCTCGCGTCATGATCATCGCATGAACCTGTACCTGCAACTGGTGGTGTAGTAAACTGTGAGCCATGAGGACTCAGCAATCCCATTACCATGGGTATCAAGACTAGCAAAGCTTAAAGGGAAAGGAAGGGGTAAAGTGGTGAGGTTGCAGCAGTGGCTAAGCATATATGGTGGCTAACATACGCAAATGAGAGCGAGAAGAGAAACAAAGGAACGGTCGTCAACTAGCAATGATCAAGAAGTGATCCTGAACTCCTACTTACGTCAGACATAACACAGAAACCGTGTTCTCCTCTCGATCAACCCCGAAAAGAGACACTCACGGTTACGCACACGGTTGGTGTATTTTAGAAGAGTTTGCTTCAAGTTTACTACAACCGGATATTAACAAATTCCCATCTGCCAAATAACCGCGGGCACGGCTTTCGAAAGTTCAAACCCTGCAGGGGTGTCCCAACTTAGCCCATGATAAGCTATCGCGATCAACGAAGGATATTCCTTCTCCCCGGGAAGACCCGATCAGTCTCGGAATCCCGGCTACAAGACATTTCGACAGCAATAAAACAAGACCAGAAAGCCGCCCGATGTGCCGACAAATCCCGATAGGAGTCGCACGTGCCTCGTTCTCAGGGCAACATCGGATGAGACTAGCTACGAGTAAAACCAATCCTCGGGTTGCCTCAAGGTGGCCCCGCAGGCAGCTCGGTTCAGGCCAGCACTTAGAGAAGCACTGGCCCGGTGGGGGGGGGCTAAAATAAAGATGACCCTTGGGCTCCGGAAACCCAAGGGAAAAAGGGCTAGGTGAGGCAAATGGTAAAACCAATGTTGGGCCTTGCTGGAAAAGTCTTATTCAAAGCGAACTGTCAAGGGGGTCCCATAAATCACCCGACCGCGTTAGGGACGCAAAATCCGGGAACATAATACCGATATGACGGAAACTAGGGTGGCAAGAGTGGAACAAAACACCAGGCATAAGGCCGAGCCTTCCACCCTTTACCAAGTATATAGATGCTTTAATAATATAAGATATATTGTGATATCCCAACAAGTAAACATGTTCCAACAAGGAACAACATCTCCGTGTTCCAACAAGGAACAAACTTCATCTTCACCTGCAACTAACAACGCTATAAGAGGGGCTGAGCAAAGCGGTAACATAGCCAAACAACGGTTTGCTAGGAAGGGTGCAAAAGGTTAGGGGTTCATGGCAATTTGGGATGGCTTGATAAACAGGTAATAGGTAGCGCAGGATAGCGATAGAACGAAGCAACTAGCATGGCAATGATAGTAGTGAGATCCAGGGTAGCGGTCATCTTGCCTGAAATCCCGCAAGGAAGAAGAACGAATCCATGAAGAAGACGAACGGATGAAGCTGAACCAAGCGTAGACGAACGAATCCTCACGATCGCAACGAAACAGGAACTAACAAGAAGAAGCACATAACAAGGTAAACACACCACACATGAACAAGGCATGATGCACGAACAAGCATGATGCATGACAAATCTAGATGAGGCTACTCATGGCAAAAGATGATGCAAACAAGAACAACACATCAAAGCAAGTTTAAATGAGGCCGGAAGCAACCTATAACAATTCCGGTAAGTCCTCATATGCAAATTTCGAAATTGGTCCAGATCTGAATAAACCTTATGTTCAAGTTGTTAAACAGCAAGTTAAGATGCACCACGATGATCTACACGAAATTCTAGTTAAGTTACATATAAAGTTCATTAGATTCGGAGCTACGGGCTAGAAGATATGAGCAAAACAAGTTAAGCATGGCATTGATGCAAAATGCATACAAACATCAAGCAAACACCTCAAAACATGGATGTAACATGATAATATGAAACTACATGCAAAATCAATCAAGTTTCATATAGAGCACACTCAAAACGGAGCAACGGTTCAACACATACGCATGAAACAAGTTATGACAACAATCTGTCCAAAACAGCAACTAGGCATATTGCAAGCATCAAAACAACATGCTACAACATCTCAACATAATAACAAAAGGCATGGGCATGATGTACAGGTAAAGCATGACAAAACATGAACAATGAGCTATCTCCAGAAACAACTAGAACATGCTCAAAAACACATGGCAAGATTGCAAATAATAACAGCTTTAGACTTTAGCGTAAATAACATCAAAGTTGCAATGTTTAGAGCTATGAAACAACATGTTACAGGAACTTATAATGGCAAACAAAGGCATGGCATGAATCTACTAAATGCATAGAACAAAAGTCCCTTACTGACCATAAGCCAAAAAGGATCAGAAAATATGATGGCACCCACGTAAACATGGCAAGTTATATTACAGATTCATACATGGCGTAAACAACGATAGTAGGCATATTGGTGAGCTTGAACCACTCACCACAGAGAAATACATGGCAAACTAAGCATACATCCATCAAGAAGACATGGCATAGAAGCTATACATGGCAAGAACAACATCATAGCATTCAAGGATCAAATACAACAACCTTGGCAAAATTGAATAACATGTAAACAATCTGCCAGGAACATTTTATAGCAAAAGTAGAGCTCGGTTGACTCAAGCTATGGCACTCCATAATTGCAAACAAGGGCATGCATGGATAGATCAAGACATGTCTAACAAAACATCCTTACTGAAGTATCTCAAAATATGCATGGATCTCTCAGTAGCATCAAGTTATCATGGCATCAAAATATCACTAAACAGGCTGAAATCAGCAACATCGAAGCGTATTTTGCATGCTTGTGCTAGTCACCACATAGATCACAAAAATACATGGCATACACCCCTGGAAATATGGCATGGCATATTACAAAACACATGTAGGACTCAAGTCCATAGGATGCACACATCAATCATGGCAAAATGACAAAGTGCATGTTCGATAAGAATCGAAACTAACATCACATAGCACTCTTCTAACAGCATTTCGGGCATCAAGATGAGCTCAAATGAAAATGATGCAATGATATGAAATTATCTACTCATCGAGACGAACATTTTGACATATTACACGCACAAAACGGAGCAACAATGATAGAGTTATGGCATGACGAAAATGCATGAAAATAATAATGCACCGGGACTTAGTGAGAAAAAAGCAGGGGAGAAAGTCAACCATGGCGCGGAATCGGCACGGCCGGATCTCGCCGGAGCTCGCCGGCCGGAGGGGCGAGGGAGGCCGGAGAAGGACGGGGAGAGGGCCGGGGAGGCGGATCCGGCGACGAGGGGGCGACGGAGGGCGCCGGCGGCGAGGCTGGGCGTGCCGGCTGGCAAGGCCGGCCGGCCGAGGCGCGGCGGACGGGCGGCGCACGGGCGCCAAGAAGCGCGGACGGCGGCGAGGTCGCCGCCGGCGCCCGGCGAGGTAGCCGAGGCGGCTCGGCAGGAGGCGAGGCGGCGGAGCGGCCGGGCGGCGGCGCCAGCCGGAGGCGGCGCGGCGGGCGGAGCTCCGTGAGCTCGCCGGCGGGCGGCGCCGGCGAGGCGGGCGGCGACGGCTGCGGCGGCGCACGGCGGCGCGGCGGCGGGTCTGATCTGGCTCTGGCGGGCCGATCTGCCCGGGCGGGCCCGATCTGGGCTCCTCGGCCGCGGGCGGCGGCGGTGGCGCTGGGACACGTGGTGGCGGCGGATTGGAGGCGGAGGCGGCTGAGGTGAGGTGGCAGCGCCATTGGCCGGGTGAGGTGGCGGCTGGACGCGTCCGACGCCGGCGGACGGTCCGCAAGGCTGGAGGAAGAAGGGCTAGGGTTAGGGCGAATTCATCCGCGAATTTCGGAAGGGAAGATGTATTTATAGGTAGAGGGAGCCAGGAGAGTCCAAATGAGGTGCGGTTTTCGGCCACGCGATCGTGATCGAACGACAGAGAGCATGGAGGGGAGTTTGCTGGGTTTTGGGCCACTTTGGAAGGGGTGTTGGGCTGCAACAAAAGAGGCTTTTACGGTTACCCGGTTAACAGTTGGAGTATCAAACGACCACCAAATGGCACGAAACTTGACAGGCGGTCTACCGGTGCTATACCAAGGCCGCTTGACAAACCTCGGTCCATTCCGAGACCGTTTAATACCCACACACGAAAAGAGGTAAAAGGGAGCGCCGGGAGACATAGGAGTGCCGGATTGCAAAACGGACAACGTGAAAAATGCTCGGATGCATGAGACGAACACGTATGCAAAATGAAATGGACATGATGACATGATATGAAATGCAGATGATGACATTGCAAAGTGCAACACGCAAGCAAATGACATGGCAACGACGGCGAATAACTGGCGGACACCTGGCGCATCGAATCCGGGGCGTTACAACACTCCTCCACTAACAAGAGATCTCGTCCCGAGATCTTAGGACCGAGACGGAAGAGAAAAAGGAAGAGATGAAGCAAGAATTGAAGAGAAGAAGCAAAGAATCGAGAGCACTCGAGAATAAGAAATGAACGACGAGAATGACGAGAATCAAAGCTCACGGAATCAAGATAAACTCTGAAACCACTCGTTCTAACCGGAGTGGTTAGAATGAGAAAAGAAACGGATAAGACTGAAAAGGATTTAGGCAGCACTCCGATTGAAACATGGAAGGAAAAGAACACAAGGTTGAGAGGATGGAATGATAGTTGATGAAGACATGACACAAAACCTCCGGAAAGACTTGAAAGAGTTGAATGAAAAGAACGGATAAGAAAATGACAACTTCTGCCACGAATGAAATAGAAGGCACCTTTAGAAGGAAGGTTTAAACGGAGTTGTTGAGAAAATCAACAATGAAAAGAATAAGCTTGTCGTGGACTTATGGATAACATCCCAGAAATTATGAGGTGACAACCAGCCACAAACGGAAATGATTGAATAGCTGAGAAAAACGTGGAATGCACAACTCCACTTTCCAAGAAAATGAAGAATTATTTGCTCTTCAAGATGGGAGAAGAAAAGATACTTGAGCTCCTTCGATTAGAATCTTGATGAACTCTTGAAGAATGAATTAAATCATGAAGAACCACCATGAAGAACTCCGTTAAAATAAAGGACGATGAGATAGAATGAAGGAAGGAAGAATAAGATGAGCCTTGCGATGACTTAGATGGAGGTACCGACGAGATGGTCGAGTAAATTTGAACTCCGGAAAAGAAAAGATGAAAACACTTGGAACTAGAATTTATTCATTACGAACAAACTCCGAAGGAAAGGATTACTCACTAGGATGAAATAAGAATAAGATTTATTGTATGCTTATCCTTCATCAAGTTAAATTGATGACAAGCAATGGGTTTTTCATACTACTTATTCTTCTTGAAAAGAGATTGAGAAGTGACATAAAGCAAACTTGAGAAGGACTTCATGAATCACCGGTAGGATTGAAAAGAACGAATGAATTGAATATGATGAAAAACCGAAAAGAAATCTTCAACGAACCCGGTTAACCGTTGGAGTATCAATCGACCTCCAAATGGCACGAAACTTGACAGGCGGTCTACCGGTGCTATACCAAGGCCGCTTGGCAAACCTCGGGCCATTCCGAGAAAGTTTAATGCCCACACACGAAAAGAGGTAAAAGGGGGCGCCGGGAGACATAGGAGTGCCGGATTGCAAAACGGACAACGGGGAAAATGCTCGGATGCATGAGACGAACATGTATGCCAATGCGATGCACATGATGACATGATATAAAATGCAGATGATGACATGGCAAAGTGCAACACGCAAGCAAATGACATGGCAAGGACGGCGAATAACTGGAGGACACCTGGCGCATCGAATCCGGGGCGTTACATCGAAAGTCTTATAAAGCGTCTTGATCTATCTTTATAGATCTTGATGCCCAATATATAAGTAGCTTCACTGAGGTCTTTCATTAAAAAAATTATTATTCAAGTATCCTTTTATGCTATTCAAAAATTCTGTATTATTTCCAATCAACAATATGTCATCCGCATATAATATCAGAAATGCTACGGAGCTCCCACTCACTTTCTTGTAAATACATGCTTCACCGCAAGTCTGTATAAAACTATATGCTTTGATCAACTTATCAAAGCGTATATTCCAACTCCGAGATGCTTGCACCAGTCCATAGATGGATCGCTGGAGCTTGCACATTTTGTTAGCACCTTTAGGATTGACAAAACCTTCTGGTTGCATCATATATAACTCTTCTTTAAGAAATCCATTTAAGGAATGCAGTTTTGACATCCATTTGCCAAATTTCTTAAAATGTGGCAATTGCTTAACATGATTCGGATAGACTTAAGCATCGCTACGAGTGAGAAAATCTCATCGTAGTCAACACCTTGAACTTGACGAAAACCTTTTTGCGACAATTCGAGCTTTGTAGATAGTAATACTACTATCAGCGTCCGTCTTCCTCTTGAAGATCCATTTATTCTCAATGGCTTGCCGATCATCGGGAAAGTCAACCAAAGTCCACACTTTATTCTCATACATGGATCCCATCTCAGATTTTATGGCCTCAAGCCATTTCGCGGAATCTGGGCTCATCATCGCTTCCTCATAGTTCGTAGGTTTGTCACGGTCTAGTAACATGACTTCCAGAATAGAATTACCATACCACTCTGGTGCGGACCATACTCTGGTTGACCTACGAGGCTCAGTAGTAACTTGATCTAAAGTTTCATGATCATCGTCATTAGCTTCCTCACTAATTAGTGTAGGAATCACTAGAACTGATTTCTGCGATGTACTACTTTCCAATTCGGGAGAAGGTACAATTACGTCATCAAGTTCTACTTTCCTCCCACTCACTTCTTTCGAGAGAAACTCCTTCTCTAGAAAGGATCCATTCTTAGCAACGAATATCTTGCCTTCGGATCTGTGATAGAACGTGTACCCAACAGTTTCCTTTGGGTATCCCGTGAAGACACATTTCTCCGATTTGGGTTCGAGCTTATCAGGTTGAAGCTTTTTCACATAAGCATCATAGCCCCAGACTTTAAGAAATGACAGCTTAGGTTTCTTGCTAAACCACAGTTCATATGGTCTCGTATCAACGGATTTAGATGGTGCCCTATTTAACATGAATGCAGCTGTCTCTAATGCATAACCCCAAAACGATAGTGGTAAATCGGTAAGAGACATCATAAATCGCACCATATCTAATAAAGTACGGTTACGATGTTCAGACACACCATCATGCTATGGTGTTCCAGGTGGCATGAGTTTGTGAAACTATTCCACATTGTTTTAATTGAAGGCCAAAGTCATAACTCAAACATTCACCTCCATGATCAGATCGTAGAAACTTTATTTTTCTTGTTACGATGATTTTCTACTTCACTCTGAAATTCTTTGAACTTTTCAAATGTTTCAGACTTATGTTTCATCAAGTATATATACCCATATCTGCTCAAATCATCTGTGAAGGTTAGAAAATAACAATACCTGCTGAGGGAGTCCTGGATTAAGGGGTCCTCGGGCGTCCGGACAATGTAGCATGGGCCAGACTAATGGGCTACGAAGATACAAGACAGAAGACTTCTTCCCGTGTCCGGATGGGACTCTCCTTTGCGTGGATGGCAAGCTTGGCGTTCGGATATGGAGATTCCTTCCTTTCTGTAACATCCCAAATTTTCAATTTGGCATGTTATACACAAGTCATCCATGCATATCATATTTTATTGCATTCTCATTTGCCATCCTCGAAATCCTAAGCAACTCAAGGACCCTCGGAGAGAGTTGGGGATTTTCCGATTTTCATATTTGAATTTTATCAAATAATGAAGACGAGGATTTTGAATTTTATTATTTTTCTCTCCGAAAAAATATTTCAAGTTTAATAATAAACGAGAGGAGATAATATGACTTCTCAAAAAATAATTGAAACCGGAGGAAAAATATTAAAATCATTATTTGGAATTTTATTTTATTTATTTGGAATATTATTTGCCTAGAGAAAATTTGCATATATTTAAAATTGCATTTTAGGGGCCAAGAAAAGTTCATCCTGTTCTAAATATTTTATTTAGGCAAAGAAAACTTGTTTTGGCATTTTTAGATTTTTATTTATTTTCCTAGGGTTTTTACAATTTTTGGCGGAATGTTTTTTTTAAAGGAACCGCGCCCGACTGGGCCAAAGGCCCAGCCGAGCAGGCCGGCCCAAGCCGCCGCCGCCTCACTTCTGGCGGCCGCGCTGGCCACCGGGCCGGACAAGAGTCCGAGCCGGACTCTTTCCCCCGCCTGCCCCTCCTCCAAGCCACCTCCCCCTTTAAATACCGCCCCTCTCCCTAACCCGCCACCACCACCACCAGCGCCGCCGCCTCCCGCCTCGGACCCGACCCGGCGAGCCAGCGCCGCCACCATTGCCGCCGCCGCCTCCCAGCCGCCGCCGCCGCCGCCTCCAGCGCTCGCCGCCGCCTCCGCGCCGTCGCCGCCGCCTCCAGCCGCCGCCGCCCCTCGCCAGCGCCGCCCGCCCGCCCCTCGTCGGACCACCGCAACCGCCCGCCGCGCCGGACGATCGCGGAGGTAGCCGCCGGTTTTTTAAAATAACCTTCGGTTTTTTATAAAACCCTAGCCGTTTTTTTAGATTGGTTTTTTTTCTGGTTTATTTATTTTAAGAACGTTCACCCGTTCGTTCGTTTTTACGAACAGTTCGTCGTTTAGTTTCCGCTAACGAACGTTCGTTCGTTTAGCCGTTCGTCGTTTTCTTTTATCGGTTTTATTCCGCGTTTATTCCGATCGTGATTTCTGAACCGATGTTCAAATTAGTATAACTTTTCGCTCGTTTATCGGAATCAGGCAATTCAAGCGCCTGGAGTTTTATCTCGAAACCCTCTTTCCGAATAGCCAACTTAAATCAGATTTTGCCTCTATAAAATTTGACTCTAGTTCAGATTAGTAAACGGATCTTGTTTCTCTCGCCGTTTGAGTTTCGTTGTTTCGTTTGGTTTGATTCTTTTCGCAAACCGGAGTTCTTAAGTTGAACTCTCCGGTCAACCTCTTTTAGTTGAAGTTTCGTTTGTGCATCTTTGCTTGTTGCTTATGTATGTATTGTTTGCTTGCGATAGAATTCCCGAGTCTGAAGCGTGTTACTACGAGTCTCTAGGATTCACGGATCGTCGAGAAGGCAAGTAACACTTGATCATACCTTTTCATACCCAGTTTTTGTGCATTAGCTCAATCCTCAAACATTGCATGATTAGGATGTCATTAATTTGTGGGTTGGGAAGTAGATGATGAGGTAGGAACCTATTGCCCTGTTACTATCAAACCCTTGGGAGTTACTTCTACGTGTTGCTTATATTGCTATGCTATGCTCGTAGATGTGGTTTGGGTTTGAGAGATATTCACGACAGATGTGAGATTGTTAATTAATGGTTTACTTTAAGGTGGCAACTTAAATACACATCTGGGTGGATTGAGGCACCTGGGGAACCCAGTGTTGTCTGTTTTATTTTTGAAATCCGGGGTACCGTGTGATCTTCCTAAGGACCGCCACCTGTGCTCAAAGGAACTGAGACTATTCATGCTAGAAACTTCCGTGTGCAGCCACAAGCTATTATGGGCTCTAGCATAGTTGAGTAAGTTACGTGAAGCTCTCGAAGAGGTAGATCAACAGGTAGTGGGTTTTATAGGTTTGGTATGATCTATCCGGAGTAGAGAGTTAATGTTTCTGAAAGACTGTGTCTCGGTCATCCGTTTCTCAAACACCATGTAGTGCGAGAAACCAACGGAGGCGGTCGAGTCTTGTGGCGAAAAGTGCGCAAACCTCTGCAGAGTGTACAATCTAATCATGGTTAGCCGTGTCCCCGGTTATGGACAATTCTGAGTATCTAGTACTTGAGTATTCACATGTATCTCATCACTCTAAATTAATATTGCTGGGTTGTTAATCACTTTAATTGGGATTGAGTTGGGGTTATACCTTCTCAATGATGTTTCAACCACCATGATAGTTAAAATAAAATTTATTCCTTTGATGTAGGGAAAAATTGGCTTTTTGCAAAACTGTAACCATAGAGCTTTCCACCAGCCAAACTTGCATGTAGTGTTAGCTTTATTCTGTTATTGCTCTATTGTGTTACATTGCCAGCATATTCCATGTGCTGACCCGTTCTCGGGCTGCAACATATTATGTTGCGAGACTTTTCAACGAGGAGTAAGGATTGGTAGGTCCTTGCCGTGCAGCTCGCTTATGCCGCTGGAGTTGATGGACTCACTTTGTCTTCCAAGCCTTCCGCTGTTATCGCATTAGATGGCCTTAAGCCATATTATTGTAATAAGTTCTCTTTTGAGACATTCGATGTAATAAGTGTGTGATTGCTACTCTGTTATAAATCCTTCGAGTCTTGTGTGTGTCAAGATTACCGATCCAGGATGACATGTAGCACGAAGACTTGACCATCTCGAGGTCGGGTCGCTACAAGATGGTATCGAGCACACGCTGAGTGTAGGACACGACCACTAAGATAAAACCATAGGTCACTCCTCTCTACTCATTTCGACCCCTCTCCATTTTTCCACTCTTTAGGATGAAGGAGATGAAGTACAAGTTTGCACAACCGGATGAAGACACACCTTTTGGATGCCACTTGAAGGAAGTCACTAGGTACCTGAATATTGGAATACCAAGCTTCACCGGGACGTACAACGCCACCTTACCGTAAGAAGAATGCTGGAAGATTCAAGCTCTAGTTCCGGAAGGACGTTTGCGCCAAGCACGGAGCCCATAGTATGTGTTTTAATGCACCAACATGGAGTTTGGGAAAGAGTATGGCAGCTCACATTACCATGGGACGATTGGAGAAGTCTACAATAAGGATCTTAAAGACACCATATACCAAATATGTGGGCGCCGAGACGAGCAATGGGAAGTAATCAGCACCAAGAAGGATAGATCCATTGCAGCCTACATCCAGGAGCTAAACCAGCACATTCGACGTCAAGAGAACCAGATGTGCGCAGACATGATGGATTTGAAGAAGGCGAAAACTAAGATCATCGAGCTGGAGGAAGAACTCAAGTCTACACGCGATGGATATGAGGAAGAAATCAAAATACTACTGGAGAAGAACGACGACCTAGTCAAGAAGATCGGAGTCTTCATGGGAGGACCAGCACCCAAGGAAGAGGAGCAAGAAGAGGAAGAAGATCCCGCTTGTCCAGACAACTACATCATCATCGATGACACCGACTCAGATCCAAGTGATGATGACTATGAAGACGAAGCTGGAGCAGACATCATGGAGTCTTCCACCGATCAAAATTTCTAGATGACCACCATATAATAGTAGTATTTCCCCCATGTAACTAGTAGTAGTTGAGCACTTATGCGATAGTCCTAGATCGTTTTGTATGCCCTTGCTTGCTTGATTGAATGAATGTGTGTTTGCCTCATGTGCATATGTGTAGTGTTTTCTCACTAGACCTCTTTCTATTGTAATCTCTCCCATCTAAACCTTCAGATGCCTCCGAGACGTGACCCCGGTTCTGTTTTCCCACCGGAGCTCACTCAGTTGATCCAACAGCAGAATGCCTTGATGCAATTGCTAGTTCAGAACCAGGGCAATGCCAACAACAACAACAACAACAACCCGCCGCCAGTGGACAATTTAGCCCGTTTTCTAAGGTTACAACCGCGGTGTTTTCCAAAGAGCACCGAGCCAATAGTTGCGAGATGACCGGTTACGCCAGTATTGGAAGGGAGTTAACCACCGCAGGATGCACGGATGCTGAAAGAGTGCGCTTTGCCGCACATCAATTGGATGGACCAGCAGCCGCATGGTGGGAGAATTACACGACTACTTTTCCTATAGCCAATGTCACTTGGGACCAGTTCCAACAAGCTTTTCGCACGGCCCATGTTTCAACCGGAGCCATGCAGATAAAGAAGTGTGAGTTCCGCAACTTACGCCAGGGAACCGTCTGATGGCTCAAGATGCGTGGATGAGTTTAGCAAGTTATCATGCTATGCCCCTGATGATGTGGCCACAGATGCCGCGAAGCAAGAGAAGTTTATGGAAGGGTTGAATGATGATATGAGTATGCAGCCGATGGTGGCAACTTTCAACAACTACCAGGTGTTGGTAGATAAGGCCCTAATGATTGAAGGAAAGCAGCAGCAAATTGAGAGTCGTAAGAGGAAGTATGGACAAGGGAAGTATAACTCAGAGCTCACCGAAGCCTCGCTAACCCGAACTCGGGAGGACTTGTTCATAACCATGGAGGACATAACCATACTGGAGGAGGATTGCATAATGGTGCAAAGAATGGGAATGGAAATGGAGCCAACAATAATCAGAATCGCTCAAACCCAGCTACACCCGCCAAGAGAGACTTGAGCCAAGTTATTTGCTTTAAGTGCGGGAAGACAGGGCACTATGCCAACGACTGCCCTGAAGGAAAGAATGGAAACGGAAATGGAAGCGCCGGGAAGAAGCCAATTCCATTCAACAAAGGACAAGTGAACCACGTCAAGGTGGAGGGAGTTGAAGAGCAGCCGGACGCGGTAATAGGTAAGTTTTTGGTTCAGTCATTTACCGCTATTGTTCTTTTCGATACTGGTGCATCGCATTCATACATATCAAGGGATTTGTGGATAAGTTTAAGTTACCAACCTGACCCTTAGGACCCCTCTTTAGTGAGCTCACTTTGGAGCAGAGTACATGGCTAGCAAGTGGTGCACCCAGATACCCCTAATCATTGGCACGCATGTTTTTCCGTCGACCTAATTATCTTGGAGCCGCAAGGATTGGATGTGATATTAGGTATGGATTGGATGTCAAAGTTTGGAGGAAGTATTGATTGTGCTAGCAAGTCAATTTATCTTACCACCCCAGAGGGAAAAAGGATTAAGTATGTATCTAGGCATGTGCCTAAGAGGAGCCAAGTGAATACTTCACGGGAGTTGTACAAGAGGAAGTACATGAGTGAAGGATTATCCAGATGTTTTTCGGAAGAGTTACGGGCATGCCACGGATCGAGACATCGAGTTTCGATAGAACTAATGCCGTGCAGGGGCCAATATCAAAGAGACCCTATCGGATGCCCGCAAATGATCTAGAGGAAATTAAGAAGCGATCAAGGAGCTATTGGAGAAAGGTTACATTCAGAGAAGTTCATCACCTTGGGGAGCCCCAGTACTTTTGGTGGAGAAGAAGGATAAATCCCTAAGGATGGTTGTTGATTACCGAGCTCTGAATGAAGTAACGATAAAGAACAAGTATCCATTACCTATGATTAATGATCTGTTTGATCAATTGCAAGGAGCTAAGGTGTTTTCGAAGATTGATCTACGACCAGGATACCATCAGTTGAAGATCCGAGAGAAGGATATACCAAAGACAACATTCACCACACGATATGGATTATATGAGTATACGGTCATGTCATTTGGACTGACTAACGCCCTTGCCTATTTTATGAGTATGATGAACAAAGTGTTCATGGAGTATTTGGACAAGTTTGTTGTGGTGTTTATCGATGATATTATGGTTTACTTGAAGAACGAAGAGGAGCATGCAGAACACCTACGTTTGGTTCTTGAGAAACTCAGGGAACACCAGTTATACGCCAAATTCAGCAAGTGCGAGTTTTGGTTGAAGGAAGTTGGATTTCTTGGGCATGTTATATCAGGAGAGGGTATAGCAAGAGATCCCAAAAAATTCAGTCGATCCGCAGAATGGTTGGCACCCACTTGATCAACGAGATTCGCAGCTTCCTTGGACCGCAGGATATTATCGGAGATTCATTGAGATTTTTCCAAGATTGCTAAACCAATGACAGAATTGCTAAAGAAGGATACCAAATTCAAATGGGCAGAGGATTGTGAGACAAGCTTCCAAGAGTTGAAGAAACGGTTGACTACAGCCCCAGTGCTGACATTGCCAGATATACATAAGGAGTTTCAAGTGTATTGTGATGCCTCTCGCTTGGGACTTGGATGTGTTCTTATGCAGGACGGAAAAGTTGTTTCGTATGCCTCACGACAACTGAAGCCACATGATTTGAACTATGCCACACATGATTTGGAGTTAGCAGCTTTAGTACATGTGTTGAAGACCTGGAGACATTACCTCATTGGAAACCGTTGTGATGTGTACACGGATCATAAGAGTTTGAAGTACATTTTCACACAGAAGGAGTTAAACCTCAGACAGAGGAGATGGCTGGAACTTATAAAGGATTACGATATGAAGCTACACTACCATCCAGGAAAGGCCAACGTCGTAGCAGACGCTTTGAGTCGGAAGAGTTATGCCAATATCCTTGAAAGTAGAGGACTGCCAAAGGAGTTCGCAGAGGATATTATGGAACTTCGGTTGGAGATTGTTCCAAGAGGTTTTCTTGCAACAATGGAGGTTCCTTCGACGTTGTTAGACAAGATTCGAGAAGCTCAGAAGGAGGATAAAGAGATTGCTGAGATAAAAGAGAAGATGGGCAAAGGAAAAGCCAAAGGTTTTCACGAGGATGAGCACGATACCTTGTGGTTTGAGGACCGGATTTATGTGCCCAACAATTCGGAAATCAGGAAGTTAATACTTCAAGAGGCCCATGACTCACCATACTCGATTCACCCCGGAAACACCAAGATGTATTTGGACCTGAACGAATGTTTCTGGTGGACTGGTATGAAGAAGGATATTGCCGAGTATGTAGCCGTTTGCGATGTATGTCAGAGAGTGAAGGCAGAGCATCAAAAGCCAGCAGGACTGTTACAGCCTATGCCAATACCCGAATGGAAGTGGGACAAACTTGGCATGGATTTTATCACTGGATTACCCAGAACCAAAGCAGGATATGATTCAATATGGGTAGTTGTGGATCGTTTGACCAAAGTAGCTCACTTCATCCCAGTGAAAACAACTTATACAAGTGCCAAGTTGGCCAAAATATATATGACCAGGATCGTATGTTTGCACGGAGTTCCAAGGAGCATCGTATCAGATAGAGGAACACAGTTTACTTCAAAGTTTTGGCATCAGCTACACCAAACATTGGGTACCAGATTGGAATTGATGCGCGTTCCACCCATGCACGGATGGATGAGAGAGAGAGTTAACCAGATCCTGGAGGATATGTTAAGAGCCTGTGCGCTAGATTATGGATCTAGTTGGGATGACAATTTGCCGTACGCAGAATTCTCATATAACAACAGCTACCAGGCCAGTTTGAAGATGGCACCGTTCGAAGCTCTGTATGGACGCAGATGTAGAACACCCTTGACGTGGGATGAGGTCGGAGACCGTCAGTTGTTTGGACCAGATTTGATCAAAGACTCAGAGGAGAAGGTTAAACTGATTAGAGACAAACTAAAGATTGCACAGTCTAGACAGAAGAGTTACGCAGATTCAAAACGCAAGGAAGTAACCTATGAAATTGGAGACAGAGCCTATCTGCGAGTGTCACCCCTGAGGGGAGTGAAACGTTTTGGAGTAAAGGAAAGTTAGCCCCAAGATTCGTAGGACCATATCGTGTTTTGGAACGAATGGGAGAAGTTGCCTACAAGCTGGAGTTACCCGAAGGATTGTCAGGAGTTCACGATGTGTTTCACGTATCACAACTGAAGAAGTGCCACGCTGAGATGGCCGACATACCGTTAAAGGATCTGAAAGGCCCCTAGAGGCGTCTGCTTGGATAGTAATTTGACTTATGAGGAGAAGCCAGTAAAGATTTTGGATTTCGACAGCCGAGTCACTCGCAGCAAAGTTATCAAGTTTTGTAAAGTTCAGTGGAGCCACCATACCGAGGAGGAAGCCACCTGGGAGCGAGAAGATGATATTCGCAAGGACCATCCGCACCTATTTTCTAGCCAACCCGAATCTCGAGGGCGAGATTCATCTTAAGGGGGGTAGGTTTGTAACATCCCAAATTTTCAATTTGGCATGTTATACACAGGTCATCCATGCATATCATATTTTATTGCATTCTCATTTGCCATCCTCGAAATCCTAAGCAACTCAAGGACCCTCGGAGAGAGTTGGGGATTTTCCAATTTTCATATTTGAATTTTATCAAATAATGAAGACGAGGATTTTGAATTTTATTATTTTTCTCTCCGGAAAAATATTTCAAGTTTAATAATAAACGAGAGGAGATAATATGACTTCTCCAAAAATAATTGAAATACCGGAGGAAAAATATTAAAATCATTATTTGGAATTTTATTTTATTTATTTGGAATATTATTTGCCTAGAGAAAATTTGCATATATTTAAAATTGCATTTTAGGGGCCAAGAAAAGTTCATCTTGTTCTAAATATTTTATTTAGGCAAAGAAAACTTGTTTTGGCATTTTTAGATTTTTATTTATTTTCCTAGGGTTTTTAAAATTTTCGTGAATGTTTTAAAAAAAGAACCATACCGATCGGGCCAAAGGCCCACCAGCAGCGTCCAAGCCCGCCATTGCCGCCGCCCACGGACAAGAGTCCGAGCGGACTCTTTCCCACCGCCTTGCCCCTTTAAATACCGCCTCTCCCCCTTTAAATACCGCCCCTCTCCCCTAACCCGCCAAACACCACCACCACCGCCGCCGCCTCCCTCTCGGACTCGACCCGAGCCGAGCCCGAGCGCCGCATCGCCGCCGCCACCAGCGTCGTCGTCGCCGCCCTCCAGCCGCCGCCGCTCGCCGAGTCGCCGCCCGCCCGCCCTCGTCGGACCCACGAGCAGCCGCCGCCCCGCCGGACGATCGCCGGAGGTAGCCGCCGGTTTTTTTTAAATAACCCTTCAGTTTTTTTTATAAAACCCTAGCCATTTTTTTAGATTGGTTTTTTTTCTGGTTTATTTATTTTAAGAAAATTCACCCGTTCGTTCTTTTTTACGAACTGTTCTTCGTTTAGTTTCCGCTAACGAACGTTCGTTCGTTTAGCCGTTCGTCGTTTTCTTTTATCGGTTTTATTCCACGATTATTCCGATCGCGATTTCTGAACTGATGTTCAAATTAGTATAACTTTTCGCTCGTTTATCGGAATCAGGAAATTCAAGCGCCTCGAGTTTCATCTCGAAACCCTCTTTCCGAATAGCCAACTTAAATCAGATTTTGCCTTTGTAAAATCTGACTCTAGTTCAGATTAGTAAACGGATCTTGTTTCTCTCGCCGTTTGAGTTTCGTTGTTTCGTTTGGTTTGATTCTTTTCGCAAACCGGAGTTCTTAAGTTGAACTCTCCGGTCAACCTCTTTTAGTTGAAGTTTCGTTTGTGCATCTTTGCTTGTTGCTTATGTATGTATTGTTTGCTAGTGAAAGAATTCCCGGAGTGCGAAGCGTGTTACTACGAGTCTCTAGGATTCACGGATCGTCAGCAAGGCAAGTAACACTTGATCATACCTTTTCATACCCAGTTTTTGTGCATTAGCTCAATCATCAAACACTGCATGATTAGGATGTCATTAATTTGTGGGTTGGGAAGTAGATGATGAGGTAGGAACCTATTGCCCTGTAACTATCAAACCCTTGGGAGTTACTTCTACGTGTTGCTTATATTGCTATGCTATGCTCGTAGACGTGGTTTGGGTTTGAGAGATATTCACGACAGATGTGAGATTGTTAATTAATGGTTTACTTTAAGGTGGCAACTTAAATACACATCTGGGTGGATTGAGGCACCTGGGGAACCCAGTGTTGTCTGTTTTATTTTTTGAAATCCCGGGGTACCCGTGTGATCTTCCTAAGGACCGCCACCCAGGCTCAAAGGAATCGAGACTATTCATGCTAGAAACTTCCGTGTGCAGCCACAAGCTATTCTGGGCTCTAGCATAGTTGAGTAAGTTACGTGAAGCTCTCAAGAGGTAGATCAGCAGGTAGTGGGTTTTATAGGTTTGGTATGATCTATCCGAGTAGAGAGTTAATGTTTCGAAAGATCGTGTCTCGGTCATCCGCTTCTCAAACACCATGTAGTGCGAGAAACCAACGGAGGTGATCGAGTCTTGTGGGGAAAAGTGCGCAAACCTCTGCAGAGTGTACAATCTAATCATGGTTAGCCGTGTCCGTGGTTATGGACAATTCTGAGTATCTAGTACTTGAGTATTCACATGTATCTCATCACTCTAAATTAATATTGCTGGGTTGTTAATCACTTTAATTGGGATTGAGTTGGGGTTATACCTTCTCAATGATGTTTCAACCACCATGATAGTTAAAATAAAATTTATTCCTTTGATGTAGGGAAAAATTGGCTTTTTGCAAAACTGTAACCATAGAGCTTTCCACCAGCCAAACTTGCATGTAGTGTTAGCTTTGTTCTGTTATTGCTCTATTGTGTTACATTGCCAGCATATTCCATGTGCTGACCCATTCTCGGGCTGCAACATATTATGTTGCAGACTTTTCAGACGAGGAGTAAGGATTGGTAGGTCGTTGCCGTGCAGCTCAGTTATGCCGTTGGAGTTGATGGACTCACTTTGTCTTCCAAGCCTTCCGCTGTTATCGCATTAGATGGCCTTAAGCCATATTATTGTAATAAGTTCTCTTTTGAGACATTCGATGTAATAAGTGTGTGATTGCTACTGTTATAAATCCTTCGAGTATTGTGTGTGTCAGCATTACCGATCCAGGGATGACACAGAAGCACAGAGACTTGACCATCTGAGGTCGGGTCGCTACACTTTGTAAACCGACTCTATACAACCCTAGGCCCCCTCCGGCGTCTATATAAACCGGAGGATTTAGTCCGTAGAGGCAATCATAATCATACAGGCTAGACATCTAGGGTTTAGCCATTACGATCTCATGGTAGATCAACTCTTGTAACCCTCATATTCATCAAGATCAATCAAGCAGGAAGTAGGGTATTACCTCCATCAAGAGGTCCTGAACCTGGGTAAACATCGTGTCCCCCGTCTACTGTTACCATCGACCCTAGACGCACAGTTCGGGACCCCCTACCCGAGATCCGCCAGTTTTGACACCGACATTGGTGCTTCCATTGAGAGTTTCGCTGCATCATCACCAGAAGGTTCAATGGCTCCATCGGTCATCTACAACAATGCTGCCCTGGAGGAGGTTTTCCTCCCCGGCCAGATCTTTGTGTTCAGTGGCTTCGCACTTCGGGCCAACTTGCTTGGCCATCTAGAGCAGATCTACAGCTATGCCTCAGGCCACCAGATTAGTTTTTGGAAACCTGGACTGTGTCGCTGATATCCGAGGAGACTTGATCTTCCAAGGGTTCGCGACTCCAACCTCCGCTCTGGCTTTAAATCGGGAGCGCGTCACCCATGTCCGAAGAAAGGGATTCCTGATCCTGCCGGACTATCTGCGGCCATTAAGCCCAGTACGGAAGAACAGAAGGAAGTAGTGTTGCTTGCAACCATCATGGAGCCCAACTCTTCTCTGGACACTGGCCCCGAACCCTCGGAGTCAGCATCGTGTGAGCTCGGTCAAGGAGCTTCTTCCACGCCGCACTCCACGAATCTTCTTCTCTCTGGCCAAACCTCGCCATTGAGCAATGTCTGAACTACGCCCAGCCCGGACTAGGGGCTGAGAGCGGGGAATTTTACGTCCCACCCACCACCCACTTAATAGCCACTGTCGAAGACTTAACTGATATGCTCGACTACGGCTCCGAAGACATCGACGGTATGGACGACGATGCCGGAGAAGAGCATGCCGAAAACCCGCCGTGTACCGAATGCTGGACGGCCACCTCGTATGACGTGTACATGGTGGTGATGTCTACTACACAATCTTCTTCTTGTAGACGTTGTTGGGCCTCCAAGTGCAGAGGTTTGTAGGAGAGTAGCAAATTTCCCTCAAGTGGATGACCTAAGGTTTATCAATCCGTGGGAGGCGAGGGATGAAGATGGTCTCTCTCAAACAACCTCGCAACCAAATAACAAAGAGTCTCTTGTGTCCCCAACACACCCAATACAATGGTAAATTGTATAGGTGCACTAGTTCGGCGAAGAGATGGTGATACAAGTGCAATATGGATGGTAGATATAGGTTTTTGTAATATGAAAATATGAAAACAACAAGGTAACTAATGATAAAAGTGAGCGTAAACGGTATTGCAATGCTTCAAAACAAGGCCTAGGGTTCATACTTTCACTAGTGCAAGTTCTCTCAACAATAATAACATAATTGGATCATGTAACTATCCCTCAACATACAACAAAGAGTCACTCCAAAGTCACTAATAGCGGAGAACAAACGAAGAGATTATGGTAGGGTACGAAACCACCTCAAAGTTATTCTTTCTGATCAATCTATCATAGAGTTTGTACTAGAATAACACCTTAAGACACAAATCAACCAAAACCCTAATGTCACATAGATACTCCAGTGTCACCTCAAGTATCCGTGGGGTATGATTATACGATATGCATCACACAAACTCAGATTCATCTATTCAACCAACACAAAGAACTTCAAAGAGTGCACCAAAGTTTCTACTGGAGAGTCAAGACGAAAACGTGTGCCAACCCCTATGCATAGGTTCATGGGCGGAACCCACAAGTTGATCACCAAAACATACATCAAGTGGATCACGTGATATCCCATTGTCACCACAGATAAGCACGGCAAGACATACATCAAGTGTTCTCAAATTCTTAAAGACTCAATCCGATAAGATAACTTCGAAGGGAAAACTCAATCCATTACAAGTGAGTAGAGGGGAAGAAACATCATAAGATCCAACTATAATAGCAAAGCTCACGATACATCAAGATCATATCACCTCAAGAACACGAGAGAGAGAGAGAGAGATCAAACACATAGCTACTGGTACATACCCTCAGCCCCGAGGGTGAACTACTCCCTCCTCGTCATGGAGAGCGCCGGGATAATGAAGATGGCCACCGGTGAGGGATCCCCCCTCTGGCAGGGTGCCGGAACAGGGTGCCGATTGGTTTTTCGTGGCTACAGAGGCTTGCGGCGGCGGAACTCCCGATCCATTCTGCTCCCCGAAGGTTTTAGGGTATATGGATATATATAGGCGGAAGAAATACATCAGGGGAGCCACCAGGGGCCCACGAGGGTGGAGGGCACGCCCAGGGGGGTGGGCGCGCCCCCTGCCTCATGCCTTCCTCATTGCTTCCCTTACATATACTCCAAGTCTTCTGGATTGCTTCCGTTCCAAAAATAACTCTCCTGAAGGTTTCATTCCGTTTGGACTCCGTTTGATATTCCTTTTCTGCGAAACACTGAAACAAGGAGAAAAACAGAAACTGGCACTAGGCTCTGGGTTAATAAGTTAGTCCCAAAATAATATAAAAGTGCATAGTAAAGCCCATTAAACATCCAAGATGGATAATATAATAGCATGAATACTTCATAAATTATAGATACGTTGGAGACGTATCAGCATCCCCAAGCTTAATTCCTGCTCGTCCTCGAGTAGGTAAATGATAAAAATAATAATTTATGAAGTGTGAATGCTAGCAGGTGCATAAGTTTGATCAATGATAATTTCAATCACCTTTTCTAGCATCTTCATATGTCATAACAGTAGCTCAACTCATAGAACTTTTCATGATCAAGTAACAAGCTATTCACATGTTAAAGTATAGATCATAAAATTTCTTGAAAAATAACAAACCGTGTTATTAATCATCAAACAATTGCAATTTATCTTATTTTCAGGAAGAGTCTATGTCAGAGCTTTAATTTAGCAAACCCCACATACTCAACTATCATATAATCTTTCACAATTGCTAACACTCACGCGATATTTATGGGTCCAAAGTTTTAATCAGACACAGAGAAAGATAGGGGCTTACAGATTCTCCTCCCAACCTTTTACCTCAAGGGTAATTTCAACAATAATAGTTCATGATGCCTTACATCCAATTGGATATATATATCAGAATCTTTCCAACACAAGGTGCTTGCCAAAGGATAAAATGTAAGGAAAGGTGAAGATCACCATGACTCTTGCATAAGGTAAAAGGCAAGAATAAAAGATAGGCCCTTCGCAGAGGGAAGCAGAGGTTGCCATGCGCTTTTATAGTTGGATGCACAAAATCTTAATGCGAGGGAACGTCACTTTATATTGCCACTTGTGATAGGGACCTTTATTATGCAGTCCGTCGCTTTTATTTCTTCCATATCACAATGATCGTATAGATCTTATTTTCTCCAAACTAAAAGATCATACATATTTAGAGAGCAATTTTTATTGCATGCATCGATGACAACTTACTTGAAGGATCTTACTCAATCCATAGGTAGGTATGATGGACTCTCATGGCAATACTGGTTTAAGGGATGTTTGGAAGCACAAGTAGTATTTCTACTTGGTGCAAAGAATTTGGCTAGCTTGAGGGGGAAAGGCAAGCTCAACGTGTAGGTCGATCCATGACAATATACTTTATTTTGGATATAAGAAAACATAACCCATTATATTGTCTTCATTGTCCAACATCAACCTTTTAGCATGTCATATTTTAATGAGTGGTCACAATTACAAAAGATGTCCAAGATATAGTATATTTATATGTGAAACCTCTCTTCCTTCAATATTCTTTCATGAATTGTTCAAGTGACCAATACAATGTTTGCTAACCTTCAATAAATTTACCACCTCTACTTCTTATATGTGAAGTCATTACTCACCATGGGAAAGGCATATGAAACATATATAATTTCAGATTTATGAAATTCAAATCATTCAACCATTTACTCATAGGATATAAGTGAAGCACATGAGTAAATGACAAATTACTCATAGCTTCTGTTTTTTTAAAGCATGATCATAAAGACTTCACCCAAGTCTTCCCAAAGGTTCTACTTGGCACAAACAGTAATTAAAACACAAAACCACATATAAACAGAAGCTAGATGGATTATTTATTCCTAAACAGAACCAAAAAGCAAGAAACTAAAATAAAATTGGGTTGCCTCCCAACAAGCGCTATCATGCCCCTAGCTAGGCATGATGATTTCAATGATGCTCACAAAAAGATAAGAATTGAAACATAAAGAGAGCATCATAAAGAATATGACTAGCACATTTAAGTCTAACCCACTTCCTATGCATAGGGATTTGTGAGCAAACAACTTATGGGAACAAGAATCAACTTGCATAGGAAGGTAAAACAAGCATAACTTCAAAACTTTAAGCACATAGAGAGGAAACTTGATATTATTGCAATTCCTAAAAGCATACATATCTCCCTCATAATAATTTTCAGTAGCATCATGAATGAATTCAACCATATAACCAGCACATAAAGCATTCTTTTCATGATCTACTAGCATAGAAATTTTCCTACTCTCCACGTAAACAAATTTATTCTCATCAATAGTAGTGGGAGCAAACTCAACAAAATAACTATCATCTGATTGAAAATTAAGATCAAGATGACAAGTTTCATGGTTATCATTATTCTTTATAGCATACGTGTCATCACAATAATCATCATAGATAGGAGGCATGCTTTCATCATAATAAATTTGCTCATCAAAACTTGGGGGACTAAACATATCATCTTCATCAAACATAGCATCCCCAAGCTTGAGGCTTTGCATATCATTAGCATCATGGGTATTCAAGGAATTCATACTAACAACATTGCAATCATGCTCATCATACAAAGATTTAGTGCCAAACATTCTAATGCATTCTTCCTCTAGCAATTGAGCACAATTATCGGAATCCTTATTTTCACGAAAGATATTAAAAACATGAAGCATATGAGGTGTTGGGGAACGTAGTAATTTCAAAAATTTTCCTACGAACACGCAAGACCATGGTGATGGCATAGCAACGAGAGGGGAGAGTGTCCGTCCATGTACCCTCGTAGACCGAAAGCGGAAGCGTTATAACAACGCGGTTGATGTAGTCGTACGTCTTCACGATCCGACCGATCCAAGAACCGAACGTACGGCACCTCCGAGTTCTGCACACGCTCAGCTCGATGACGATCCCGGACTCGATCCAGCAAAGTGTCGGGATGAGTTCCACAAGACGACGGTGTGGTGACGATGTTGATGCTCCACCGACGCAGGGCTTCGCTTAAGCTCCGCGACGATATGACTTCTCCGGCGCAGGCTTCGCCTAAGCTCTACGACGATATGACCAAGTGGAATATGGTGGAGGGGGCACCGACACAGCTAAGGAACGATCCGTAGATCAACTTGTGTGTCATGGGGTGCCCCTGCCTGAGATATAAAGGAGCAAAGGGGTGCGGCCGGCCCTAGGGAGGCGCTGGAGGAGTCCTACTCCCACCGGGAGTAGGACTCCCCCTCTCCTAGTTGGAGTAGGATTGGGGAGGGGAAGAGGGAAGGCGCCGCCCCTCTCCTGTCCTATTCGGACTAGAGGGGAGGGGGCAGCGCCTGCCCTGGCCGGCCCTTCCTCTTCTCCCTTGTGGCCCATTAAGGCCCATATACCCCGGGGGTTCCGTAACCCCGGTGTTCCGATAACTTCCTGTTTTCATTCGAACCCTTCCAAGTCCAAACATAGGCTTCCAATATATCAATCTTTATGTCTCGACCATTTCGAGACTCCTCGTCATGTCCGTGATCATATCCGGACTCGAACAACCTTCGTGCATCAATACTTATAAACTCATAATGAACTGTCATCGAACGTTAAGCGTGCGGACCCTATGGGTTCGAGAACTATGTAGACATGACCTAGAACCATTCTCGGTCAATAACCAATAGCGGAACCTGGATGCCCATATTGGTTCCTACATATTCTACGAAGATCTTTATCGGTCAAACCGCATAACGACATACGTTGTTCCTTTGTCATCGGTATGTTACTTACCCGAGATTCGATCGTCGGTATCCAATAACTAGTTCAATCTCGTTACGGTAAGTCTCTTTACTCGTTCCGTAATACATCATCTCACAACTAACTCATTAGTTGTAATGCTTGCAAGGCTTAAGTGATGTGTATCACCGAGAAGGCCAGAGATACCTCTCCGACAATCGGAGTGACAAAACCTAATCTCGAAATACGCCAACCCAACAAGTACCTTTGGAGACACCTGTAGTACTCCTTTATAATCACCCGATTACGTTGTGACGCTTGGTAGTACCAAAGTGTTCCTCCGTAAACGGAGTTGCATAATCTCATAGTTACGTGGAACATGTATAGGTCATGAAGAAAGCATTAGCAACATACTAAACGATCAAGTGCTAAGCTAACGGAATGGGTCATGTCAATCACATCATTCTCCTAATGATGTGATCCCATTAATCAAATGACAACACATGTCTATGGTTAGGAAACATAACCATCTTGATTAATGAGCTAGTCTTGTAGAGGCATACTAGTGACTATCTGCTTGTCTATGTATTCACACATGTATTATGTTTCCGGTTAATACAATTCTAGCATGAATAATAAACATTTATCATGATATAAGGAAATAAATAATAACTTTATTATTGCCTCTAGGGCATATTTCCTTCAGCCTCCCACTTGAACTAGAGTCAATAATCTAGATTACACAAGAATGATTCTAACACCCATGGAGTCTTGGTGCGATCATGTTTTGCTCGTGGAAGAGGCTTAGTCAACGGTCCGCAACATTCAGATCCGTATGTATTTTGCAAATCTCTATGTCTCCCACTTGGACTTGGTCCCGAATGGAATTGAAGCGTCTCTTGATATGCTTGGTCCTCTTGTGAAATCTGGATTCCTTTGCCAAGGCAATTGCACCAAGATTGTCACGTAAGATCTTCATTGGTCCCGATGCACTAGGTATAACACCTAGATCGGAAATGAACTCTTTCATCCGCACTCCTTCATTTGCTGCTTCCAAGCAGCTATGTACTCCGCTTCACATGTAGATCCCGCCACGACGCTTTGTTTAGAACTGCACCAACCGACAGCTCCACCGCTTAATAAAAATACGATCCGGTTTGCGATTTAGAATCGTCTGGATCAGTGTCAAAGCTTGCATCGACGTAACCATTTACGACTAGCTCTTTGTCACCTCCATATCGAGAAACATATCCTTAGTCCTTTTCGGTATTTCAGATGTTCTTGACCGCTGTCCATGATCCACTCTGGATTACTTTGGTACCTTCCTGCCAAGCTTACAGCTAAGCATACGTCAGTCTGGTACACAGCATTGCATACATGATAGAGCCTATGGCTGAAGCATAGGAACATCTTTCATTTTCTCTCTATCTTCTGCTTGTGGTCGGGCATTGAGTCCGACTCAATCTTACACCTTGTAATACAGGTAAAAACCTTTCTTTGCTCGATCCATTTTGAACTTCTTCAAAACTTTATCAAGGTATGTGCTTTGTGAAAGTCCAATTAAGCGCCTTGATCTATCTCTATAGATCTTGATGCCCAATATGTAAGCAGCTTCACCGAGGTCTTTCATTGAAAAACTTTTATTCAAGTATCCTTTATGCTATCCAGAAATTCTATATCATTTCCAATCAATAATATGTCGTCCACATATAATATTAGAAATGCTACAGAGCTCCCACTCACTTTCTTGTAAATACAGGCTTCTCCAAAAGTCTCAGATAAACCCATATGCTTTGATCACACTATCAAAGCGCTTATTCCAACTCCGAGAGGCTTGCACTGCACCATAAATTGATCGCTGGAGCTTGCACACTTTGTTAGTACCCTTTGGATCGACAAAACCTTCTGGTTGCATCATATACAACTCTTCTTCTAGAAATCCATTCAAGAATGCAGTTTTTACATCCATTTGCCAAATTTCATAATCATAAAATGCGGCAATTGCTAACATGATTCAGACAGACTTAAGCATCGCTACGGGTGAGAAAGTCTCATCGTAGTCAACCCCTTGAACTTGTCGAAAACCTTTCGCAACAAGTCGAGCTTTGTAGACAGTTATATTACCATCGGCGTCAATCTTCTTCTTAAAGATCCATTTATTCTCAATGGCTTGCCGATCATCGGCAAGTCAACCAAAGTCCATACTTTGTTCTCATACATGGATCCCATCTCAGATTTCATGGCTTCCAGCCATTTTATGGAATCTGGGCTCACCATCGCTTCTTCATAGTTTGTAGGTTCGCCATGGTCAAGTAACATGACTTCCGAATAGGATTACCGTACCACTCAGTGCGTATTTTACTCTGGTTGACCTCGAAGTTCAGAGTAACTTGATCTCAAGCTTCATGATCATCATCATTAGTTTCCTCACTAATTGGTGTAGTTGTCACAGAACCATTTCTTGTGATGAACTACTTTCCAATAAGGGAGCAGATACTGATTATCTCATCAAGTTCTACTTTCCTCCCACTCACTTCTTTCGAGAGAAACTCCTTCTCTAGAAAGGATCCGAATTTAGCAACGAAAATCTTGCCTTCAGATCTGTGATAGAAGGTGTACCCAACAGTCTCCTTTGGGTATCCTATGAAGACACATTTTTCCGATTTGGGTTCGAGCTTATCTGGTTGAAGTTTCTTCACATAAGCATCGCAGCCCCAAACTTTAAGAAACGACAACTTTGGTTTCTTGCCAAACCACAGTTCATACGGTGTCGTCTCAACGGATTTAGATGGTGCCCTATTTAACGTGAATGCGGCCGCCTCTAAAGCATATCCCCAAAACGATAGCGGTAAATCAGTAAGAGACATCATAGATCGCACCATATCAAGTAAAGTACGACACGACGCTCGGACACACCATTTCTCTGTGGTGTTCCGGGTGGCGTGAGTTGCTAAACTATTCCACATTGTTTCAAATGTAAACCAAACTCAGAACTCAAATATTCTCCTCCACGATCAGATCGTAGAAACTTTATTTTCTTGTTACGATGATTTTCCACTTCACTCTGAAATTCTTTGAACTTTTCAAATGTTTCAGATTTGTGTTTCATTAAGTAGATATACCCATATCTACTCAAATCATCTGTGAAGGTGAGAAAATAACGATACCCGCCAAGCCTCAACATTCATTGGACCACAAACATCGGTATGTATGATTTCCAACAAATCAGTTGCTCGCTCCATAGTTCCGGAGAACGGCGTTTTGGTCATCTTGCCCATGAGGCACGGTTCGCAAGTACCAAGTGATTCATAATCAATTGATTCCGTAAGCCCATCAAGATGGAGTTTCTTCATGCGTTTTACACGATATGACCTAAACGGCAAGTGCCACAAATAAGTTGCACTATCATTATCAACTCTGCATCTTTTGGCTTCAACATTATGAATATGTGTATCACTACTATCGAGATTCAACAAGAATAGACCATTCTTCAAGGGTGCATGACCATAAAAGATATTACTCATATAAATAGAACAACCATTATTCTCTGATTTAAATGAATAACCGCCTCGCATCAAACAAGATCCAGATATAATGTTCATGCTCAACGCTGGCACCAAATAACAATTATTTAGGTCTAAAACTAATCCCAAGGTAGATGTAGAGGTAGCGTGCCGATCGCGATCACATTGACTTTGGAACCGCTTTCCACGCGCGATCGTCACCTCGCCCTTTGCCAAGGCTCGCTTATTCCGTAGTCCCTGCTTCGAGTTGCAAATATTAGCAATGTAACCAAGATCAAATACCAGTGCTACTACGAGCTCTAGTAAGGTACACATCAATAACATGTATATCACATATACCTTTGTTCACCTTGCCATCCTTCTTATCCGCCAAATACTTGGGGCAGTTCCGCTTCCAAAGTCCAATCGCTTGCGGTAAAACACTCGATTTCAGGTTTAGGTCCAGACTTGGGTTTCTTCTCTTGATCAGCAACTTTCTTGCTGTTCTTTTGAAGTTTCCTTCTTCTTCCCTTTGCCCTTTTCTTGAAACTAGTGGTCTTGTTGACCATCAACACTTGATGCTCTTTCTTGATTTCTACCTCCGCTGCTTTTAGCATTGCGAAGAGCTCAGAATTGTCTTAGTCATTCCTTGCATATTATAGTTCATCACGAAGCTCTTGTAGCTTGGTGGCGTGATTGGAGAATTCATCAATGACACTATCATCCGGAAGAGTAACTCCCAGTTGAATCAAGTGATTATTATACCCGCACATTTTGAGTATATGTTCACCGACGTAACTATTCTCCTCCATCTTGCAGCTATAGAACTTATTGGAGACTTCATATCTCTCAATCCGGGCATTTGCTTGAAATATTAACTTCAACTCCTGGAACATCTCATATGCTCCATGACGCTCAAAACGTCGTTGAAGACCCGGTTCTAAGCCGTAAAGCATGGCACACTGAACTATTGAGTAGTCATCAGCTTTGCTTTGCCGACGCTCACAACTTCGGCTCAGCTCCTGCAAAGAGAACTGTCACCCAGCGGTGCTTCCAGATGTAATTTTTCGTGCAGCAATGAGGATAATCCTCAAATTACGGACCCAGTCCGTGTAATTGCTACCATCATCTTTCAACTTTGCTTTCTCAAGGAACGCATTAAAATTCAACGGAACAACAGACGAGCCATCTATCTACAAGAAACATAGACAAGCAAAATACTATCGTGTACTAAGCTCATGATAAATTTAAGTTTCATTAATCATATTAAAACTCCCACTTAGACAGACATCTCTCTAGTTATCTAAGTGATTACGTGATCCAAATCAACTAAACCATGTCCGATCATCACGTGAGATGGAGTAGTTTCAATGGTGAACATCACTATGTTGATCATATCTACTATATGATTCACGCTCGACCTTCGGTCTCCGTGTTCCGAGGCCATATCTGTTATATGCAAGGCTCGTCAAGTTTAACCTGAGTATTCGCTGCGTGCAACTGTTTTGCACCGTTGTAGATGGACGAGAACTTATCACACCCGATCATCACGTGGTGTCCGGGTACTACTGAACTTTGGCAACGGTGCATACTCGTGGAGAACACTTCTTGATAATTTTAGTGAGAGATCATCTTATAATGCTACCGTCAATCAAAGCAAGATAAGATGCATAAAGGATAAACATCACATGCAATCAATATAAGTGATATGATATGGTCATCATCATCTTGTGCTTGTGATTCCATCGCCAAGCACCGCCATGATCACCATCGCCACCGCGCGACACCTTGATCTCCATCGTAGCATCGTTGTCGCCTCGCCAACTATTGCTTCTACGACTATCGCTACGCTTAGTGATAAAGTAAAGCAATTACATGGCGTTGCATTTCATACAATAAAGCGACAACCATATGGCTCCTGCCGATTGCCGATAACTCGTTACAAAACATGATCATCTCATACAATAAAATATAGCATCACGCCTTGACCACATCACATCACAACATGCCCTGCAAAAACAAGTTAGACGCCCTCTACTTTGTTGTTGCAAGTTTTACGTGGCTGCTACGGGCTGAGCAAGAACCGTTCTTACCTACGCATCAAAACCACAACGATAGTTTGTCAAGTTGGTGCTGTTTTAACCTTCGCAAGGACCGGCGAGCCACACTCGGTTCAACTAAAGTGAGAGAGAGACACCCGCCGGTCACGCTTAAGCAACGAAAGTGCTCGAGCGGTGAAACCAGTCTCGCGTAAGCGTCGCGTAATGTCGGTCCGGCCGCTTCATCTCACAATACCGCTGAACCAAAGTATGACATGCTGGTAAGCAGATGACTTATATCGCCCACAACTCACTTGTGTTCTACTCGTGCATATGACATCAACGCATAAAACCAGGCTCGATGCCACTGTTGGGGAACGAGTAATTTCAAAAATTTTCCTACGAACACGCAAGACCATGGTGATGGCATAGCAACGAGAGGGAGAGTCGTCCGCCCACGCACGTGAGACCGAAAGCGAAGCGTTATAACAACGCTGTTGATGTAGTCGACGCCTTCACGATCCGACCGATCCAAGCACCGAACGACGGCACCTCCGAAGTTCGCACACGCTCAGCTCGATGACGATCCCGGACTCGATCCAGCAAAGTGTCGGGATGAGTTCCACAAGACGACGGTGTGGTGACAATGTTGATGCTCCACCGACGCAGGGCTTCGCCTAAGCTCCGCGACGATATGACTTCTCCGCGCAGGCTTCGCCTAAGCTCTGACGATATGACCAAGTGGAATATGGTGGAGGGGCACCGCACACGGCTAAGGAACGATCCGTAGATCAACTTGTGTGTCATGGGGTGCCCCTGCCCCGTGATATAAAGGAGCAAAGGGGGGTGCGGCCGGCCCTAGGGAGGCGCTGGAGGAGTCCTACTCCCACCGGAGTAGGACTCCCCTCTCCTAGTTGGAGTAGGATTGGGAGGGGGGAAGAGGGAAGGCGCCGCCCTCCTTGTCCTATTCGGACTAGAGGGGAGGGGCAGCGCCTGCCCCCTGGCCGCCCTTCCTCTTCTCCTTGTGGCCCATTAAGGCCCATATACCCCGGGGTTCCGTAACCCCCTGTTCCGGTAACTTCCTGCTTTCATTCGAACCCTTCCAAGTCCAAACATAGGCTTCCAATATATCAATCTTTATGTCTCGACCATTTCGAGACTCCTCTTCATGTCCGTGATCATATCCGGACTCAACAACCTTCGTGCATCAATACTTATAAACTCATAATGAACTGTCATCAAGCGTTAAGCGTATGGACCCTACGGGTTCGAGAACTATGTAGACATGACCTAGAACCATTCTCGGTCAATAACCAATAGCGGAACCTGGATGCCCATATTGGTTCCTACATATTCTACTGAAGATCTTTATCGGTCAAACCGCATAACGACATACGTTGTTCCTTTGTCATCGGTATGTTACTTACCCGAGATTCGATCGTCGGTATCCAATAACTAGTTCAATCTCGTTACGGTAAGTCTCTTTACTCGTTCCGTAATACATCATCTCACAACTAACTCATTAGTTGTAATGCTTGCAAGGCTTAAGTGATGTGTATCACCGAGAAGGCCCGAGATACCTCTTCGACAATCGGAGTGACAAAACCTAATCTCGAAATCGCCAACCCAACAAGTACCTTTGGAGACACCTGTAGTACTCCTTTATAATCACCCGATTCGTTGTGACGCTTGGTAGTACCAAAGTGTTCCTCCGTAAACGGAGTTGCATAATCTCATAGTTACAGGAACATGTATAGGTCATGAAGAAAGCATTAGCAACATACTAAACGATCAAGTGCTAAGCTAACGGAATGGGTCATGTCAATCACATCATTCTCCTAATGATGTGATCCCATTAATCAAATGACAACACATGTCTATGGTTAGGAAACATAACCATCTTGATTAATGAGCTAGTCTTGTAGAGGCATACTAGTGACTATCTGCTTTGTCTATGTATTCACACATGTATTATGTTTCCGTTAATACAATTCTAGCATGAATAATAAACATTTATCATGATATAAGGAAATAAATAATAACTTTATTATTGCCTCTAGGGCATATTTCCTTCATGAGGCACCCTCAATTCCATTTTTTTGTAGTTTTCTTTTATAAACTAAACTAGTGATAAAACAAGAAATTAGAGATTCGATTGCAAGATCTAAAGATATACCTTCAAGCACTCACCTCCCCGGCAACGGCCCCAGAAAAGAGCTTAGTTGACGGGGTGTGAGTGCCGCTTACCTAGCCTCCCCGGCAACGACTCCAGAAAAGAGCTTGATGTCTACTACACAACCTTCTTCTTGTAGAGGTTGTTGGACCTCCAAGTGTAGAGGTTTGTAGGATAGTAGCAAATTTCCCTCAAGTGGATGACCTAAGGTTTATCAATCCGTGGGAGGCGTAGGATGAAGATGGTCTCTTTCAAACAACCCTGCAACCAAATAACAAAGAGTCTCTTGTGTCCCCAACACACCCAATACAATGATAAATTGTATAGGTGCACTAGTTCGGCGAAGAGATGGTGATACAAGTGCAATATGGATGGTAGATATAGGTTTTTGTAATCTGAAAATATGAAAACAGCAAGGTAACTAATGATAAAAGTGAGCGTAAACGGTATTGCAATGCTTCGAAAAAGGCCTAGGGTTCATACTTTCACTAGTGCAAGTTCTCTCAACAATAATAACACAATTGGATCATCTAACTGTCCCTCAACATGCAACAAAGAGTCACTCCAAAGTCACTAATAGTGGAGAACAAACGAAGAGATTATGGTAGGGTACGAAACCACCTCAAAGTTATTCTTTCTGATCAATCTATCATAGAGTTCGTACTAGAATAACACCTTAAGACACAAATCAACCAAAACCCTAATGTCACCTAGATACTCCAATGTCACCTCAAGTATCCGTGGGTATGATTATACGATATGCATCACACAATCTCAGATTCATCTATTCAACCAACACAAAGAACTTCAAAGAGTTCCCCAAAGTTTCTACCGGAGAGTCAAGACGAAAATGTGTGCCAACCCCTATGCATAGGTTCATGGGTGGAACCCGCAAGTTGGTCACCAAAACATACATCAAGTAGATCACGTGATATCCCATTGTCACCACAGATAAGCACGGCAAGACATACATCAAGTGTTCTCAAATTCTTAAAGACTCAATCCGATAAGATAACTTCAAAGGGAAAACTCAATCCATTACAAGAGAGTAGAGGGGAAGAAACATCATAAGATCCAACTATAATAGCAAAGCTCGCGATACATCAAGATCATATCACCTCAAGAACACGAGGGAGAGAGATCAAACACATAGCTACTGATACATATATACCCTCAGCCCCGAGGGTGAACTACTCCCTCCTCGTCATGGAGAGCGCCGGGATAATGAAGATGGCCACCAGTGAGGGATCCCCCCTCCGGCAGGGTGCCGGAACAGGGTCCCGATTGGTTTTTCGTGACTACAGAGGCTTGCGGCGGCGGAACTCCCGATCTATTCTGCTCCCCGAAGGTTTTAGGGTATATGGATATATATAGGCGGAAGAAATACATCAGGGGAGCCACCAGGGGCCCACGAGGGTGGAGGGCGCGCCCAGGGGGGTGGGTGTGCCCCCCTGCCTCGTGCCTTCCTCATTGCTTCCCTTACATATACTCCAAGTCTTCTGGATTGCTTCCGTTCCAAAAATAACTCTCCCGAAGGTTTCATTCCGTTTGGACTCCGTTTGATATTCCTTTTCTGCGAAACACTGAAACAAGGAGAAAAACAGAAACTGGCACTGGGCTCTGGGTTAATAAGTTAGTCCCAAAAATAATATAAAAGTGCATAGTAAATCCCATTAAACATCCAAGATGGATAATATAATAGCATGAATACTTCATAAATTATAGATACATTGGAGACGTATCAGGTGGACACACCTAAAGATGGTAACGACGATGATAAAGAAGATCCAGTCGAGGATAAACCTCCTGAGACACATCCAAAGCGCCGATGTCAGCGACACCGGTCTAAATCATGCCGTGGAAAAGACAGCAATACCGGCACAAGAGACAACAACACTCAAGATGATGCCAAAGACAAAGTAGACCCCGTCGAGCCAACTTTCGAACAGGACGACCGGGAAGATGGGCAAGTTAGCTCCGATGAACAGGCTGAAAACGAAGACTCAGAGGACAACAATTATCTTCCTCTCTCCAAGGATGAGGTGAGCCTCGGTGACAAAGACTTTATCGTGCCTGAGGAACCTCTCGAGCAGGAGCGCTTCAAGCGTCGGCTAATTGCCACTGCAAGGAGCCTGAAAAGGAACAACAACAGCTTCAACCCGACCACTTCATCAAACATGTCCTAGCAGCCGAGCAACACGGCCTCGAGCACCCAACGAAAATTTATCCGAAGCGGAAACTGCTACCCCAATTTGACAACGAGGCCCTCGAGCCCGCACCATCAACACGTGATGCGGCTGACCGACCACCTCGTGGCTGGGACAAAACGACAATTCAAGCCGAACACCAGCCCATACTACCTCGCCGTAAAGGTAGATATATAACAGCTCGGGGACATGCATATGACCTGCGGCAAAACCTGGACAGTAGAGTAGGTCAGACCAGATCGATCTACTGATCGCGGGGGCATGCCCCGACGCACGACGACGACTATCTAGCCAGACGTGACAAGAATAATCACACCCGGGTCGAAAACCGCAAACGAACTCCATCTGAGCTACGTCGCAACTTGGCCCAATATAGAGGCGCCGCACACCCCCTCTGCTTCACTGATGAAGTAATGGAGCATGAATTCCCAGAAGGGTTCAAACCTATGCATATCGAATCATATGATGGAACAACCGACCCCGCAGTATGGATTGAAGACTTCCTTCTCCATATCCACATGGCCCGTGGCAATGATCTACATGCTATTAAATACCTCCCACTAAAATTAAAGGGACCAACCCGGCACTGGCTAAATAGCCTCCCTGAAAACTCTATTGGCAACTGGGAAGACCTGGAGGACGCCTTTCGCGACAACTTCCAAGGTACATATGTCCGGCCTCCGCACGCCGATGACCTCATTCACATTATCCAACAGCCCAGAGAGTCAGCCAGGAAGCTCTGGACTAGGTTCTTAGTTAAAAAGAAAAAAAATCGTTGACTGTGCGGACGCCGAAGCCCTAGCGGCCTTTAAACATAGCGTCCGATATGAATGGTTGGCCCGTCACCTCGGCCAAGAAAAGCCAAGGTCTATGGCAGCTCTTACCGCACTGATGACCCGTTTCTGTGCGAGAGAAGATAGTTGGCTGGCTCGACGAAACAATAGCACCAGCAATCCTGGCACCTCTGAGGTGAGGGATGGCAACGGCAAGCCTCGACGCAATAAAAACAAGCGTCTAAACAACAATGTAGGAACCCAAGACACGGCGGTCAAAGCCGGATTTAGTGGTTCCAAACCCGGTCAATGGAAGAAGCCATTCAAGGCAAACAAAGATGGTCCATCCAGTTTAGACAAGATACTGGATCGGCTCTGTCAAATTCATGGCAGCCCTGACAAACCAACCAACCATACCAACAGAAATTGTTGGGTTTTCAAACAAGCAGGCAAGCTCAACGTCGAACACAAAGGGAAGGGGGCGCCTAGTGACAACAAAGACGAGGAGACTCGTGATACGTTCCAACGTATCTATAATTTTTGATTGCTCCATGCTATATTATCTATTGTTTTGGACTATATTGGGCTTTATTTTCCACTTTTATATTACTTTTGGGAGAATCAAATGAGCACAGGGGACCCTAGTCAACATTCATATTTCTACCCCTAACCTATTAACCGGAGGCCCAGCCCAGAAATGCTGTTTTTTTGCCTATTTCAGTGTTTCGAAGAAACAGAATATCAAACGGAGTCCAAACGGAATGAAATCTTCGCGAACGTGATTTTCTCATCGGATAAGACTCAGGAGACTTGGACCCTCCGTCTAGAAAGCTCCAAGGCGGCCCACGAGGAGGGCGCGCCCCTAGGGCGCGCCTCACCTCGTCGCCCTCGAGGCTCCACCGACGCATTTCTTCCTCCTATATATACCTCACGCACCCGTCGGATCGAGACGGAGCCAAAACCTAATCCCATCTTGGGGCCTGTTCCGAGCTCCGCTAAAGGGATTCCACCACGTAGGGCTTCTACATCATCATCATAGCCTCTCCGATGAAGTGTGAGTAGTTTACTTCAGACCTTCGGGTCCATAGTTAGTAGCTAGATGGCTTCTTCTCTCTTTTTGGATCTCAATACAATGTTCTCCCCCTCTCTCGTGGAGATCTATCCGATGTAATCTTCTTTTTGCGGTGTGTTTGTTGAGACCGATGAATTGTGGGTTTATGATCAAGATTATCTATGAGAAATATTTGAATCTTTTCTGAATTCTTTTATGTATGATTGAGTTATCTTTGCAAGTCTCTTCGAATTATCCGTTTGGTTTGGCCAACTAGATTGGTAGTTCTTGCAATAGGAGAAGTGTTTAGCTTTGGGTTCAATCTTGCGGTGTCATTACCCAAAGGATGTAAAGGATTGCAAGGCACGATTGTATTGTTGCCATCGAGGATAACAAGATGGGGTATTTATCATATTGCATGAATTTATTCCTCTACATCATGTCATCTTGCTTAAGGCGTTACTCTGTTTTCATTAACTTAATACTCTAGATGCATGCGGATAGCGGTTGATGAGTGGAGTAATAGTAGTAGATGCAAGGCGAGTCGGTCTACTTGTCTCGGACGTGATTCCTATATACATGATCATACCTAGATACTCTCATAACTATGCTCAATTCATCAATTGCTCAACAGAATTGCTCACCCACCGTAAAATACCTATGCTCTTGAGAGAAGCCACTAGTGAAATCTATGGCCCCCGGGTCTATTTTCATCATATTAATCTTCCTGCGCTTTATTATTGCTTTGCTCTTTACTTTGCCTTTTATTTTACTTTGCATCTTTATACCAAAAATACCAAAAATATTATCTATCATCTCTATCAGATCTCACCCTCGTAAGTGACAGTGAAGGGATTGACAACCCCTATTCGCGTTGGTTGCGAGGAGCTATTTGCTTTGTGTAGGTACGAGGGACTCGCGCGTGGCCTCCTACTGGATTGATACCTTGGTTCTCAAAAACTGAGGGAAATACTTATGCTACTCTGCTGCATCATCCTCTCCTCTTCGGGGAAAACCAACGCAAGCTCAAGACGTAGCAACTCGCCAGCCAAACACCGGGGTTAAAAGCAATTTCCCCCCGAAGTAAAAATAGTAAACATGATATCTGTGACGCACATCCCTACGGGGGAGCGCAAGCGCGCACCACGAGATGACCACACCATAAAGCCAGTCGTACCAAAATTTTACCCATGGGTAGCCTGTCCGATCACTTTTGATCACAATGACCACCCAACAGGTGTCCGTCACAAAGGTTCTGCGGCTCTGGTCCTCGACCCAATCATTGATGGATTCCATATCATAAGAGTCCTTCTAGACGGCGGCAATAGCCTTAATTTTCTCTATCAAGACACTGTTTGCAAAATGGGCATTGATCCCTCAAGGATCAAGCCCACCACAACTACCTTCAAAGGTGTAATTCCTGGCAAAGAAGCTCACTGCACGGGCTCAATCACACTAGAAGTCGTCTTCGGTTCGCCGAACAACTTCCGAAGCAAAGTCTTAATCTTCGATATTGTTCCATTCTGCTGTGGATACCATGCACTGCTTGGGCGGACCGCGTTCGCTCGTTTCGATGCGATCCCACACTACGCCTATCTAAAGCTTAAAATGCCTGGTCCATGCGGCGTCATAACGATCAATGGAAGCACGGAACACCCCCTCCGTTCCGAGGAGTATACCACGGCCGAAGTACAAAGCGGACTCATTAAACCGCATACCTCATCGGCCATTAAGCCACCGGCCTCTACTACACAAGACCGGTCAATTTTAGAGCTGGATTAACAGTTCCACCTCCGTCGTTCGCCGCATATACCCGCGAAGTTCACATCGCGCGTGCATCATTATGCACTTAAAATACCTTGGTCATCGGCGGAGGCACAATGCGGACGGGCCTGCAGCACGGTTCGTCCCCCTATAGCTTTTCCCTTTTCCTTTTAACTATTTCTAATTTTTTGTCACAGATGAATCAAAACCTATTCATCCTATGGACCTATAAGGACTCTTTCGGAGCCCAATTTCGTCCAGGCAACCAGAGATTGCTCCTGTTAAGGAATCCTCTTCGCTAAGGCAAAGGCTACGGAGACGTGCGATAGGAGGTCCAAAAGATTTCTTAGACCAAACACTTTATTTAAAACCTGGATATAGCCTTTTCCCTCAGCCTTCGACCTCTGGCATGTAAAATGACCTGGGTAGGGGTGTTATGATCTGTAAGATTGCGTTCGACGTTTCAATCAGATTCATGTGAACATAATCCGTCTTCAGTACTTACTATTCCCCATAGAACTGTATTTTACCTCTACAGTGGTTTCACATACACACATCGGCACTAATCGCCAGGGGCACGATACGGCAACATATTAAATTGCCAACAAGTCAGAACAGCTCTACAACATACTTCGGCATCACGAGTTCGGCATTATATGCATCAGCTCGGAATCATGTCTTTGGTCAATAGTTGGGTTGCCCGGCTCCTGTGCTTACTACCTTACGTTCCGCTCTATCGGCTAGGGTAGTAAAGGGAGAACTACTGCGATTGTTGTTTCGGTTCACCTGGTTAAACAACTCAGTAGAGAAAGCCGAAAACTAACTGTCCTGACGCGGCGAGAGCTGGTCAACCACTCGGCGACTTATTAAAATCTTCCGTGATTTTTTTCGTGTAACACGAAGGACCATTTTCTGGTCACCTATGTAGCGCAGCCGTATTCGGATAAACGCGCACATACAAGGGGCTATATCGTAGACCCACCGTCAAACTCCTATGGCTAAGTGAAGGTGTTAAAGCCCTATAGTCCGATTGCCTAGTTCGCCGCACTGACACCTCCTTCACGGATCAAGACGTTGGGTTAAGTGTAGTCAGTTGCTATTCTGAACCCCCGCATTATATGCGAGGGGGATGAAGCCGACGACTGGAAAACTTTCAGATTACAGATTAACGGCCGCACAGGAGGAAATACCTTTGAGGCAAAAGGCATAAATATAACATAGCCTTAATATATCATAATATTGTTATTACAATTCCAATACATTTACTCGAACATAATATCTTTCGAGCACTGACCCTCTATCAAGCGGGCGCCCTCTAGGACATCCCCAAAATATTGCTCCGGCGTGCGATGGTCCTTGCCCCCGGGTGGGCTCTTTGCTGCAACATCGGCGGCCTTCATTTTTGCCCAGTATGTCTTGACACGGGCAAAGGCCATCTGTGCACCTTCAATGCACACCGACCGCTTAACGACGTCGATACGCGGCACCGCATCACCAAGCCGCCGCACCAAGCCGGAATAACTGTTCGGAATGGGCTCAGTTGGCCACAGCCGGACCACGACTTCCTTCATGGCAGCTCCGGATACCTTGTGGAGCTCGGCCCACTGGGCCATTTGTTCGTTCAGCAACAACGGACGCTCTGGCACATTGAACTGTGACCAGAAAAGCTTCTCCACTGCACATCCGTCTTGCGCTTGGTAAAACTGCGCCGCATCGGCGACACTCTTCGGCAGGTCCAAAAATGAGTCTGGAGAACTCCATAGTTGATTAAGCATGGCATACTTCGGGTCGCCGAATTTAGTCTATAATAGAAAGGGCTTACCAGCCGCTATCTCCCCAGCTTGCCGGAGCTCCTCCCGAGCTGCTCTAGACTCGGACCGTGCCTCTCGTGCCTTTTGCAAAGCCTTGTTGAGTTCGGCTGCCTTGGCTTTGTTATCCTTCTCGAGTAATTCGCATTGGCCAGTGGCGTCCTTCAGTTCTTGTGCCATGATAGATATTCTCTCCTCACACTGGCACCGAGCGGCTTGTTCGGCCTTTAACTCAGCAACTGCCTTCTTGACAGCCGCACTGCTCACTCTGGCTTGCTCCTTGGCCTGGGCAAGTTCAGCCCGAAGGGTCTCAACCGCAGCAGCACGATCTGCAATTATGCATACCCCAGTATATAATTTTCAGCTCCGTGCTCATACTATTATACATGCATAAACTGACTGCCCCAAAACATACCTTGTGCCTCGTCGAGCCGCCTGTTAACAAGAGCAATGTCCTCATCCGCTGACTCCAGTTTCTGCTTTAAATCCGTAACTTCCGCAGTGTGGGCAGTCGTCATTGACGTAACAGCCTGTTTTCAAGTTAATTATGTCATTTCCTGAGCATATCTTTTTGATCCTCTGATCGCCTCCCTGCGGAAGCTGACCAGAGTCTCAGGGGCTACTATCTATGCACAGGTGCATTCTGCATGTAAAGCGTGGTTAAGATATTGCATTACATACCTCAAAGCCTCTTAGTAGGCCCATGAAGGCTTCATTCAATCCACTTCTAGCGGACAGAATCCTCTCAACTACCATACCCATTAAGGTAGGATGTTCCTCTGAGACGAACGCATTTTGCAGCATGTCCATCAATGTATCCGGCGCCTCCAGATTCCTGGAAGCGGCTGCGGTACGAACTCCCTTCAAAGGGATATGTTCACTCGACCCTAGAGTCGTCTTCGGCTATAAACCGGATAGTCCGGGGCCTTTATTGTTGGTTCCCACAGGGGCTGCACACTCCGGACCCTTGACGACTGAAGTATCACCTTTGGGCCCTGCCTTCATTGCCCCTCGCACGACTTGATGATCGGGAGAGACCCTCCGGGACGACACCTCGAAGTCGTCCGCCCTAAGGGGCGAGGAAGCATGTGGAGGCATCTCGCTTTCCATCATATTCGGAAGCAGGTCACCCGAGGAGGAGGACTGTTGAGGAAGACTGCGGGCCGGACTGCAGACATACGTTAAAGGTGTTACCCTTGTAACCTGAAAAGAACGGGATATATCTAGAATACCCTTGTTCACTTACGATTTGGCGAAAGGCTTTTCCTTATGGAGGAACTGTGCGGTGACGTCGCCTTCTGAACCCGAACCATCTGATAGGGACATCTTCCCTCTCTTGGGAGCCTCCTGAAGGAAATATGCCCTAGAGGCAATAATAAAGTTATTATTTATTTCCTTATATCATGATAAATGTTTATTATTCATGCTAGAATTGTATTAACCGGAAACATAATACATGTGTGAATACATAGACAAACATATAGTCACTAGTATGCCTCTACTTGACTAGCTCATTAATCAAAGATGGTTATGTTTCCTAACCATAGACATGTGTTGTCATTTGATTAATGGGATAACATCATTAGGAGAATGATGTGATTGACATGACCCATTCCGTTAGCCTAGCACTTGATCGTTTAGTATATTGCTATTGCTTTCTTCATGACTTATACATGTTCCTGTAACTATGAGATTATGTAACTCCGTTTACGGAGGAACACTTTGGTGCTACCAAACGTCACAACGTAATCGGGTGATTATAAAGGAGTACTACAGGTGTCTCCAAAGGTACATGTTGGGTTGGCGTATTTGAGATTAGGTTTTGTCACTCCGATTGTCGGAGAGGTATCTCTAGGCCTTCTCGGTAATACACATCACATAAGCCTTGCAAGCATTGCAACTAATAAGTTAGTTGTGAGATGATGTATTACGGAACGAGTAAAGAGACTTGCCGGTAACGAGATTGAACTAGGTATTGGATACCAACGATCGAATCTCGGGTAAGTAACATACCGATGACAAAGGGAACAACGTATGTCGTTATGCGGTTTGACCGATAAAGATCTTTGAAGAATATGTAGGAACCAATATGGGCATCCGGGTTCCGCTATTGGTTATTGACCGAGAATAGTTCTAGGTCATGTCTACATAGTTCTCGAACCCGTAGGGTCCGCACGCTTAACGTTACGATGACAGCTTTATTATGAGTTTATAAGTTTTGATGTACGAAGTTTGTTCGAGTCCCGGATGTGATCACGGACATGACGAGGAGTCTCAAATGGTCGATACATAAAGATTGATATATTGGAAGCCTATATTTGGATATCGGAATGGTTCCGGATGAAATCGGAATTTTACGGAACACCGGGGTTACCGAACCTCCCGGGGACGTTGGGCCTTAATGGGCCATAAGGGAGAAGAGGAGGGCGGCCAGGGGCAGGCGCGCCCCCTCCCCTAGTCCGAATAGGACAAGGAGAGGGGCGGCGCCCCTTCCTCTTTCCCTCCCCCCTTCCTTCTCCAACAAGGCAAGAGGGGAGTCCTACTCCCGTGGGAGTAGGACTCCTCGGCGCACCCTAGGAGGGCCGGCCGCACCTCCCCCTCCCTCCTTTATATACGGGGGCAGGGGGGCACCCCAAGACACACAAGTTGATCTACGTGATCGTTCCTTAGCCGTGTGCGGTGCCCCCCTCCACCATATTCCACTTCGGTCATATCGTCATGGAGCTTAGGCGAAGCCCTGCGCCGATGGAACATCATCATCGTCCTGCACGCCGTCGTCTTGACGGAACTCATCCCCGACGCTTTGCTGGATCGGAGCCCGGGATCGCCATCGAGCTGAACGTGTGCTGAACTCGGAGGTGCCGTATGCTCGGTACTTGGATCGGTCGGATCGTGAAGACGTCGACTACATCAACAGCGTTGTTATAACGCTTCGCTTCGGTCTCACGAGGGCGTGGACATACACTCTCCCTCTCGCTGCTATGTCATCACCATGATCTTGCGTGTGCGTAGGAATTTTTGAAATTACTCGCTCCCCAACAATGGCATCCGAGCCTGGTTTTATGCGTTGATGTCATATGCACGAGTAGAACACAAGTGAGTTGTGGGCGATATAAGTCATACCGCTTACCAGCATGTCATACTTTGGTTCGGCGGTATTGTGAGATGAAGCGGCCCGGACCGACATTACGCGACGCTTACGCGAGACTGGTTTCACCGCTTGAGCACTCGTTGCTTAAAGGTGACCGGCGGTGTCTGTCTCTCTCACTTTAGTTGAACTGAGTGTGGCTACGCCCGGTCCTTGCGAAGGTTAAAACAGCACCAACTTGACAAACTATCGTTGTGGTTTTGATGCGTAGGTAAGAACGGTTCTTGCTCAGCCCGTAGCAGCCACGTAAAACTTGCAACAACAAAGTAGAGGACGCCTAACTTGTTTTTGCAGGGCATGTTGTGATGTGATATGGTCAAGACGTGATGCTATATTTTATTGTATGAGATGATCATGTTTTGTAACCGAGTTATCGGCAATGGCAGAGCCATATGGTTGTCGCTTATTGTATGAAATGCAACGCCATGTAATTGCTTTACTTTATCACTAAGCGGTAGCGATAGTCATAGAAGCAATAGTTGGCGAGACGACAACGATGCTACGATGGAGATCAAGGTGTCGCGCCCGGTGACGATGGTGATCACGACGGTGCTTTCGAGATGGAGATCACAAGCACAAGATGATGATGGCCATATCATATCACTTATATTGATTGCATGTGATGTTTATCCTTTATGCATCTTATTTTGCTTTGAATTGACGGTAGCATTATAAGATGATCTCTCACTAAATATCAAGAAGTGTTCTCCTAAGTATGCACCGCTATGCGAAAGTTCTTCGTCTTTGAGACACCACGTGATGATCGGGTGTGATAGGCTCTACGCTCAAATACAACGGTGCAAAACAGTTGCACACGCGAATACTCAGGTCAAACTTGACGAGCCTAGCATATACAGATATGGCCTCGGAACACGGAGACCGAAAGGTCGAACGTGAATCATATAGTAGATATGATCAACATAGTGATGTTCACCATTGAAACTACTCCATCTCACGTGATGATCGAACATAGTTTAGTTGATTTGGATCACGTAATCACTTAGATAACTAGAGAGATGTCTATCTAAGTGGGAGTTCTTTAGTAATATGATTAATTGAACTTAAATTTATCATGAACTTAGTATCTGATAGTATTTTGCTTGTCTATGTTTCTTGTAGATAGATGGCTCGTCTGTTGTTCCGTTGAATTTTAATGCGTTCCTTGAGAAAGCAAAGTTGAAAGATGATGGTAGCAATTACACGGACTGGGTCCGTAACTCGAGGATTATCCTCATTGCTGCACGTAAGAATTACGTCTGGAAGCACCGCTGGGTGCGAACCTGCTGCTGATGCAACCGATGACGTTAAGAACGTCTGGCAAAAGCAAAGCTGATGACTACTCGATAGTTCAGTGTGCCATGCTTTAGGGTTTAGAACTGGGCCTTCAACGACGTTTTGAACGTCATGGAGCCTATGAGATGTTCCAGGAGTTGAAGTTAATATTTCAAGCAAATGCCCGGATTGAGAGATATGAAGTCTCCAATAAGTTCTATAGCTGCAAGATGGAGGAAAATAGTTATGTCAGTGAACACATACTCAAAATGTCTGGGTATAATAATCACTTGATTCAACTGGGAGTTAATCTTCCTGATGATAGTGTCATTGACAGAATTCTTCAATCACTGCCACCAAGCTACAAGAGCTTCGTGATGAACTATAATATGCAAGGGATGGACAAGTCTATTCCCGAGCTCTTCGCAATGCTAAAAGCCACGGAGGTAGAAATCAAAAAGGAGCATCAAGTGTTGATGGTTAACAAGACCACCAGTTTCAAGAAAAAGGGCAAAGGGAAGAAGAAGAAGGGGAACTTCAAGAAGAACAGCAAACAAGTTCCTGCTCAAGAGAAGAAACCCAAGTCTGGACCTAAGCCTGAAACTGAGTGCTTCTCTCGCAAGCGATCGATACTTGAAGCGGAACTGCCCCAAGTATTTGGCGGATAATAAGGATGGCAAGGTGAACAAAGGTATATGTGATATACATGTTATTGATGTGTACCTTACTAATACTCATGAGAGTACACGGTATTTGATACTGGTTCTTGCTAATATTTGCAACTCAAACAGAACTACGGATTGCGAAGATTGGCTAAGGACGAGGTGACGATGCGCGTGGGAAATGGTTCCAAAGTCGATGTGATCGCGGTCGGCACGCTACCTCTACATCTACCATCGGGATTAGTTTTAGACCTAAATAATTGTTATTTGGTGCCAGCTTTAAGCATGAACATTATATCTGGATCTTGTTTGATGCGAGACGGTTATTCATTTAAGTCAGAGAATAATGGTTGTTCTATTTATATGAATAATATCTTTTATGGTCATGCACCCTTGAAGAGTGGTCTATTTCTATTGAATCTCGATAGTAGTAATACACATATTCATAGTGTTGAAACCAAAAGATACAGAGTTGATAATGATAATGCAACTTATTTGTGGCAATGCCGTTTGGGTCATATCGATTGTAAAACGCATGAAGAAACTCCATCTTGATGGACTTTTGGAATCACTTGATTATGAATCACTTGGTACTTGCGAACCGTGCCTCATGGGCAAGATGACTAAAACGCCGTTCTCCAGAACTATGGAGCGAGCAAAGGATTTGTTGGAAATCATACATACTGATGTTTGTGGTCCAATGAATGTTGAGGCACGGCGGGTATCGTTATTTTCTCACCTTCACAGATGATTTGAGCAGATATGGGTATATCTACTTGATGAAACATAAGTCTGAAACATTTGAAAAGTTCAAGGAATTTCAGAGTGAAGTGGAAAATCATCGTAACAAGAAAATAAAATTTCTACGATCTGATCGTGGAGGAGAATATTTGAGTTCTGAGTTTGGTCTACATTTGAAAAAATGCGGAATAGTTTCGCAGCTCACGCCACCCGGAACACCACAGCGAAATGGTGTGTCCGAGCGTCGAATCGTACTTTACTAGATATGGTGCGATCTATGATGTCTCTTCTGATTTACCGCTATCGTTTTGGGGTTATGCTTTAGAGACGGCCGCATTCACGTTAAATAGGGCACCATCAAAATCCGTTGAAGCGACACCTTATGAACTATGGTTTAGCAAGAAACCAAAGTTGTCGTATCTTAAAGTTTGGGGCTGCGATGCTTATGTGAAGAAACTTCAACCAGATAAGCTCGAACCTAAATCGGAGAAATATGTCTTCATAGGATACCCAAAAGAGACTATTGGGTACACATTCTATCACAGATCCGAGGCAAGATTTTCGTTGCTAAATTCGGATCCTTTCTAGAAAAGAGTTTCTCTCGAAAGAAGTGAGTGGGAGGAAAGTAGAACTTGATGAGATAATCAGATCTGTTCCCTTATTGGAAAATAGTTCATCACAAGAACCGGTTCCTGTGACAACTACACCAATAAGTGAGGAAGTTAATGATATTGATCATGATACTTCAGATCAAGTTTCTATTGAACTACGAGGTCAACTAGAGTAAGATCCGCACTGAGTGGTACGGTAATCCTATTCGGAAGTCATGTTACTTGACCATGGCGAACCTACAAACTATGAAGAAGCGATGGTGAGCCCAGATTCCGCAAAATGGTTGGAAGCCATGAAATCTGAGATGGGATCCATGTATGAGAACAAAGTATGGACTTTGGTTGACTTGCCCAATGATCGGCAAGCTATTGAGAATAAATGGATCTTTAAGAAGAAGACGACGCGATGGTAATGTAACGTCTATAAAGCTCGACTTGTTGCGAAAGGTTTTCGACAAGTTCAAGGGGTTGACTACGATGAGACTTTCTCACCCGTGGCGATGCTTAAGTCTGTCCGAATCATATTAGCAATTGCTGCATTTTATGATTATGAAATTTGGCAAATGGATGTAAAACTGCATTCTTGAATGGATTTCTAGAAGAAGAGTTGTATATGATGCAACCAGAAGGTTTTGTTGATCCAAAAGGTGCTAACAAAGTGTGCAAGCTCCAGCGATCAATTTATGGTCCAGTGCAAGCCTCTCGGAGTTGGAATAAGCGCTTTGATAGTGTGATCAAAGCATATGGTTTTATCTGACTTTTGGAGAAGCTCAGTATTTACAAGAAAGTGAGTGGGAGCTCAGTAGCATTTCGATATTATATGTGGACGACATATTATTGATTGGAAATGATATAGAATTTCTGGATAGCATAAAAGGATACTTGAATAAAAGTTTTCAATGAAAGACCTCGGTGAAGCTGCTTACATATTGGGCATCAAGATCTATAGAGATAGATCAAGACGCTTGATTGGACTTTCACAAAGCACATACCTTGATAAAGTTTTGAAAAGGTTCAAAATGGATCGAGCAAAGAAAGGATTTTACCAGACATACAAGGTGTGAAATTGAGTCGACTCAATGCCCGACCACAATGCAGAAGATAGAGAGAAATGAAAGATGTTCCTATGCTTCAGCCATAGGCTCTATCATGTATGCAATGCTGTGTACCAGACTGACGTATGCTTAGCAATAAGCTTGGCAGGAAGGTACCAAAGTAATCCAGAGTGGATCATCGGACAGCGGTCAAGAACATCCTGAAATACCGAAAAGGACTAAGGATATGTTTCTCGTATATGGAGGTGACAAAGAGCTGGTCCTAAATGGTTACGTCGATGCAAGCTTTGACACCGATCCGGACGATTCTAAATCGCAAACCGGATCGTGTTTTTTATAACGGTGGAGCTGTCAGTTGGTGCAGTTCTAAACAAAGCGTCGTGGCGGGATCTACATGTGAAGCGGAGTACATAGCTGCTTCGGAAGCAGCAAATGAAGGAGTCTGGATGAAAGAGTTCATTTCCGATCTAGGTGTCATACCTAGTGCATCGGGACCAATGAAGATCTTCTGTGACAATCTTGGTGCAATTGCCTTGGCAAAGGAATCCAGATTTCACAAGAGGACCAAGCATATCAAGAGACGCTTCAATTCCATTCGGACCAAGTCCAAGTGGGAGACATAGAGATTTGCAAGATACATACGGATCTGAATGTTGCGCACCGTTGACTAAGCCTCTTCCACGAGCAAAACATGATCAGCACCAAGACTCCATGGGTGTTAGAATCATTCTTGTGTAATCTAGATTATTGACTCTAGTGCAAGTGGGAGATCAAGGAAATATGCCCTAGAGGCAATAATAAAGTTATTATTTATTTCCTTATATCATGATAAATGTTTATTATTCATGCTAGAATTGTATTAACCGAAACATAATACATGTGTGAATACATAGACAAACATATAGTCACTAGTATGCCTCTACTTGACTAGCTCATTAATCAAAGATGGTTATGTTTCCTAACCATAGACATGTGTTGTCATTTGATTAATGGGATCACATCATTAGGAGAATGATGTGATTGACATGACCCATTCCGTTAGCCTAGCACTTGATCGTTTAGTATATTGCTATTGCTTTCTTCATGACTTATACATGTTCCTGTAACTATGAGATTATGTAACTCCGTTTACGGAGGAACACTTTGGTGCTACCAAACGTCACAACGTAATCGGGTGATTATAAAGGAGTACTACAGGTGTCTCCAAAGGTACATGTTGGGTTGGCGTATTTGAGATTAGGTTTTGTCACTCCGATTGTCGGAGAGGTATCTCTAGGCCTTCTCGGTAATACACATCACATAAGCCTTGCAAGCATTGCAACTAATAAGTTAGTTGTGAGATGATGTATTACGAGCGAGTAAAGAGACTTGCCGTAACGAGATTGAACTAGGTATTGGATACCGACGATCGAATCTCGGGTAAGTAACATACCGATGACAAAGGAACAACGATGTCGTTATGCGGTTTGACCGATAAAGATCTTTGAAGAATATGTAGGAACCAATATGGGCATCCAGGTTCCGCTATTGGTTATTGACCGAGAATAGTTCTAGGTCATGTCTACATAGTTCTCGAACCCGTAGGGTCCGCACGCTTAACGCTACGATGACAGTTTATTATGAGTTTATAAGTTTTGATGTACGAAGTTTGTTCGAGTCCGGATGTGATCACGGACATGACGAGGAGTCTCGAAATGGTCGAGACATAAAGATTGATATATTGGAAGCCTATATTTGGATATCGGAATGGTTCCGGATGAAATCGGAATTTCCGGAACACCGGGGTTACTGAACCTCCCGGGGACGTTGGGCCTTAATGGGCCATAAGGAGAAGAGGAGGGCCGGCCAGGGCAGGCCGCGCCCCTCCCCTAGTCCGAATAGGACAAGGAGAGGGGGCGCCCCCTTCCTCTTTCCCTCCCCTTTCCTTCTCCAACAAGGCAGAGGGGAGTCCTACTCCGGTGGGAGTAGGACTCCTCCAGCGCACCCTAGGAGGGCGGCCGCACCTCCCCTCCCTCCTTTATATCTGAGGGCAGGGGGCACCCCAAGACACACAAGTTGATCTCGTGATCGTTCCTTAGCCGTGTGCGGTGCCCCCTCCACCATATTCCACTTCGGTCATGTCGTCATGGAGCTTAGGCGAAGCCTGCGCCGGTGGAACATCATCATCGTCCTGCCACGTCATCTTGTGGAACTCATCCCCGACGCTTTCTGGATCGGGCCGGGGATCGTCATCGAGCTGAGCGTGTGCTGAACTCGGAGGTACCGTGCGTTCGGTACTTGGATCGGTCGGATCGTGAAGACGTCGACTACATCAACAACGTTGTTATAACGCTTCGCTTCGGTCTCACGAGGGCGTGGACATACACTCTCCCTCTCGTTGCTATGTCATCACCATGATCTTGCGTGTGCGTAGGAATTTTTTTTGAAATTACTACGTTCCCCAACACCTCCACCTCCAAGTCTTTGGAGGCGGTCCTTTTCTTCCCATCGGGAGAAGGGATATCAACTTTTTCTTCCCCTTCGTCTTCAGAAGAGGGAGTTCCGGACTCCCCGGACATAGCATCCGGTGTACCTTTAGAGTGGAGGCCACTTTGGGCCTCTTTACTCTCCTTTTCGTCCTCCTTCGCGGGCACCTGATACGGCGTCGGGGTCAACATCCTTGCCAACACAGGATCAACTGAGTCTTCGGGAAGTCGAGCCGAACACCTAATTCGTTCCGCTTTCTTTATCCATCCCTGGTCGAAGAAAGATTTCTCAGTATATTGATATGGGATAATCAGTGAAGCTGTGTTCAGGAGTCAAGTGCTTACCGAGGTCTCCGGATGGTTGCAGTCGAGGCCGATGTCCTTGGTTGTGTCCGGCCACTGCTTTGAGGTCCCAAAGAATAACTTCCACATCCCTTTGTGCGTTGTGCCGAAGAAGTGCTGAAGGGTCCGTGGTCCTTCCGCATTGAACTCCCACATGCGGAGAGGTCGCCGCTGACATGGTAGGACCCGGCAGACTAGCATTACCTGGATCACGTCGATGAGGACGGTGCCCTTTTCAAGAAGGCTCCAGATACGGCTTTGTAATGTTTGGACTTCGTCAATTGATTCCCAGTCCAACCCCTTATTAATCCATGATGCAAGTCATAATGGAGGGCCAGATCGGAACGCATGTGTAGCTGTCCACTTGGTACCGCGGGGTTCAGTGATATAAAACCACTCCCGCTGCCATAGGTTGGAGGTTTCCATGAAGGAGCCCTTTGGCCAACAAGTATTGGCGAGCTTGCTCACCATAGCACCGCCACACTACTCTTGCTCCCTATCGACTACCTTCGGCTTCACACTGAAGGTCTTGAGTGATAAGCCGAAGTGTGGGGGAATGCAGAGAAAGGCCTCGCACATGGTAATGAACGCTGAGATGTGAAGAAAGGAATCCGGGGCTAGATCATGAAAATCTAGCCCGTAATAGAACATGAGGCCACGAACGAAGGGGTGGAGAGCGAACCCTAGCCCCCGGAGGAAGTGGGAGATGAATACGACCCTCTCACCGGATCTGGGTGTAGGAATAACCTGCCCCTTAGCAGGAAGCCTGTGGAGAATTTCCGCGGTCAGATACCTTGCTGCCCGGAGCTTCGCGATATCCTCCTCCGTGACAGAGGAGGCCACCCACCGGCCTTGAGGGCTGGGTCCGGACATGACTGGGAGGCTAGGAGCGATTAAGTTGAAACCTGGGTGTTGGAGCTCGAGGTTGGAAAAGTTGAGGAAGAGGTAGGCGCAGAGGAGAAGGATGGGTCCGTGCACCTTTATAAAGGCGATGAATATCGAACGCCTCCTCTTGGGCCTTAAAACTTGCCTATTCCCAAGGGATCATGCCAATGGGGCAGTTGGCTTACCCATGCCCGTATTAATGAGAATCCCGTAATAAGGGGACACGATCTCTGCTTCGACAAGACGTGCCAATAAAACCACATCTTGAAACATGGAGCGGGAGGCTAAAAAACGGTTCGAAATAATGACCGGGCAGTGACGTGTTGTCACGCTACAAAAGCTGTCACTAGATTGGACTCGTGAAATATTATACTCTCTGCGTGTGTGTGTGGTACTTGTTTTGCAGAGCCGGACACATTTTTTGTGTTCGAAGGCTGTTTTGGAGTATTCGGAGGAGGAACCCGCCTTGCAATGCTGAAGACAATCTGCGCGCCAGACACATCATCATTGAAGCCTGGTTCAGGGGATACTGAGGGAGTCCTGGATTAAGGGGTCCTCGGGCGTCCGGACTATGTAACATGGGCCGGACTAATGGGCTACAAAGATACAAGACAGTAGACTTCTTCCCGTGTCCAGATGGGACTCTCCTTTGCATGGATGGCAAGCTTGGCGTTCGGATATGCAGATTCCTTCCTTTGTAAACCGACTCTGTACAACCCTAGGCCCCCTCCGGTGTCTATATAAACTGGAGGGTTTAGTCCGTAGAGGCAATCATAATCATACAGGCTAGACATCTAGGGTTTAGCCATTACGATCTCGTGGTAGATCAACTCTGGTAATCCTCATATTCATCAAGATCAATCAAGCAGGAAGTAGGGTATTACCTCCATCAAGAGGGCCCGAACCTGGGTAAACATCGTGTACCCCGTCTCCTATTACCATCGACCCTAGACGCACAGTTCAGGACCCCCTACCCGAGATCCGCCGGTTTTGACACTGACACCCGCCGCGAGCCTCAATACTCATCGGACTGCATTGATGTCTACTACACAACCTTCTTCTTGTAGACGTTGTTGGGCCTCCAAGTGCAGAGGTTTGTAGGACAGTAGCAAATATCCCTCAATTGGATGACCTAAGGTTTATCAATCCGTGGGAGGCGTAGGATGAAGATGGTGTCTCTCAAACAACAAGGTAACTAATGATAAAAGTGAGCATAAACGGTATTGCAATGCTTCGAAACAAGGCCTAGGGTTCATACTTTCACTAGTGCAAGTTATCTCAACAATAATAACATAATTAGATCATATAACTATCCCTCAGCATGCAACAAAGAGTCACTCCAAAGTCACTAATAGCGGAGAATAAATGAAGAGATTATTGTAGGGTACGAAACCACCTCAAAGTTATCCTTACTGATCGATCTATTTAAGAGTACGTAGTAAAATAACACGAAGCTATTCTTTCCATTTGATCTATCCCAGAGTTCTTACTAGCATAACACCTTAAGACACAAATCAACCAAAACCCTAATGTCACCTAGATACTCCAATGTCACCTCAAGTATCCATGGGTATGATTATACGATATGCATCACACAATCTCAGATTCATCTATTCAACCAACACAAAGAACTTCAAAGAGTGCCCCAAAGTTTCTACCGGAGAGTCAAGACAAAAACCTGTGCCAACCCCTATCCATAAGTTCCCAAGGTCACGGAACCCGCAAGTTGATCACCAAAACATACATCAAGTGAATCAATAGAATACCCCATTGTCACCACGGGTATCCCACGCAAGACATACATCAAGTGTTCTCAAATCCTTAAAGACTCAATCCGATAAGATAACTTCAAAGGGAATACTCAATCCATTACAAGGGAGTAGAGGGGGAGAAACATCATAAGATCCAACTATAATAGCAAAGCTCGCGATACATCAAGATCGTGCCAAATCAAGAACACAAGAGAGAGAGAGATCAAACACATAGCTACTGGTACATACCCTCAGCCCCGAGGGTGAACTACTCCCTCCTCGTCGTGGAGAGCGCCGGATGATGAAGATGGCCACGGTGATGGATCCCCCCCGCAGGTGCCTAACAGGTCCGATTGGTTATTGGTGGCTACAGAGGCTTGCGGCGGTGGAACTCCCGATCTAGGTTATGTTCTGGAAGTTTGGGTATATATAAGAGGTGTTGGCGTCGGGAACAAGTCGGGGGTCTCGAGGCGGCCACGAGGTCGGGGCGCGCCCGAGGTAGGCGCGCCCCACCCTCGTGGGTGCCTCGGGACTCTTCTGGCCCATCTCTGATACTCCGTGGGCTTCTTCTGGTCCAAAAATAATCTCCGTGAAATTTCAGGTCAATTGGACTCCGTTTGGTTTTCCTTTTCTGCGATACTCAAAAACAAGGAAAAAAAAGAAGCTGGCACTGGGCTCTAGGTTAATAGGTTAGTCCCAAAAATCATATAAAATAGCATATAAATGCATATAAAACATCCTAGATGGATAATATAATAGCATGGAATAATAAAAAATTATATATACGTTGGAGATGTATCATGCATACATCAGTATGTATTATTTCCAATAACTCAGTGGCTTGCTCCATTGTTCCAGAGAACGGAGTCTTAGTCATCTTGCCCATGAGGCATGGTTCGCAAGCATCAAGTGATCATAATCAAGTGATTCCAAAAGCCCATCAGCATGGAGTTTCTTCATGCGCTTTACACCAATATGACCTAAACGACAGTGCCACAAATATGTTGCACTATCATTATCAACTTTGCATCTTTTGGCATCAATATTATGAATATGTGTATCACTACGATCGAGATTCAATAAGCCATTCACCTTGGGTGTATGACCATAGAAGGTTTTATTTATGTAAACAGAATAACAATTATTCTTTGACTTAATGGAATAACCGTATTGTAATAAACATGATCCAATCATATTTTGCTCAACGCAAACACCAAATGACATTTATTTTAGGTTCAACAGTAATCCCGAAGGTAAAGGGAGTGTGCGATGGTGATCTTATCAATCTTGGAATCACTTCCAACACACATCGTCACCTCGCCCTCAACTAGTCTTTGTTCATTTTGTAACTCCTGTTTCAAGTTACTAATCATAGCAACTGAACCATTATCAAATACCCAGGGGCTACTATGAACACTAGTAAAGTACACATCAATAACATATATATCATATATACTTTTGTTCACTTTGCCATACTTCTTATCCGCCAAGTATTTGGGGCAGTTCTGCTTCCAGTGACCATTTCCTTTGCAGTAGAAGCACTCAGTTTCAGGCTTGGGTCTAGCTTTGTGCTTCTTCATGGGAGTGTCAACTTGCTTGCCATTCTTCTTGAAGTTCCCTTTCTTCCCCTTGCACTTTTACTTGAAACTAGTGGTCTTGTCAACCATCAACACTTGATGCTTTTCTTGATTTCTACTTTCACCGATTTCAGCATCGCGAAGAGCTCGGGGAATCGTTTTCGTCATCCCTTGCATATTTTAGTCCATCACGAAGTTCCAGTAACTTGGTGATAGTGACTAGAGAACTCTATCAATCACTATCTTATCTGGAAGATTAACTCCCACTTGATTCAAGCGATTGTAGTACTCAGACATTCTGAGCACATGCTCACTGGTTGAGCTATTCTCCTCCATCTTGTAGGCAAAAACACTTGTCAGAGGTCTCATACTTCTCGATTCGGGCATGAGTCTGAAATAACAATTTCAACTCTTGAAACATCTCATATGCTCCATGGTGTTTCAAAACATTTTTGAAGTCCCGGTTCTAAGCCGTAAAGCATGGTGCACTAAACTATCAAGTAGTTATCATACCGAGCTTGTCAAATGTTTATAACGTCTACATTTGCTCCTGCAATAGTTCTGTCACCTAGCGGTGCATCAAGGACATAATTCTTCTGCCCAGCAATGAGGATAATCCTCAGATCACGGACCTAGTCTGCATCATTGGTACTATTAACTTTCAACTTAGTTTTCTCTAGGAACATATAAATAAAACAGGGAAGCTATATGCGAGCAATTGATCTATAACATAGATATGCAAATACTATCATGACTAAGTTGATAAATTTAAGTTCAATTAATCATATTAATTAAGAACTCCCACTTAGATAGACATCCCTCTAGTCATCTAAATGATCACGTGATCCAAATCAACTAAACCATGTCCGATCATCACGTGAGATGGAGTAACTTTCAATGGTGAACATCACTATGTTGATCATATTTACTATATGATTCACGTTTGACCTTTCGATCTCAGTGTTCCGAGGCCATATCTGCATATGCTAGGCTCGTCAAGTTTAACCCGAGTATTCTGCATGTGCAAAACTGGCTTGCACCCGTTGTATGTGAATGTAGAGCTTATCACACCCGATCATCACGTGGTGTCTCAGCACAGAGAACTGTCGCAACGGTGCATACTCAGGGAGAACACTTATACCTTGAAATTTTAGTAAGGGATCATCTCATAATGCTACCATCGTACTAAGCAAAATAAGATGCATAAAAGATAAACATCACATGCAATCAAAATATGTGACATGATATGGCCATCATCATCTTGTGCCTTTGATCTCCATCTCCAAAGCACCATCATGATCTCCATCGTCATCGGCATGACACCATGATCTCCATCATCTTGATCTCTATCAACGTGACGTCAAATGGTCGTTGAGGGAGTCCTGGATTAGGGGGTATCCGGACTGCCGGACTGTGTACTACGTCCGGACTAGTGAAGCGTGAAGATACAAGACTCAAGACTTCGGCCCGTGTCCGGATAGGACTTTCCTTGGCGTGGAAGGCAAGCTTGGCGATCCGGATATTATATTTCCTTCCTTGTAACCGACTCCATGTAAACTCTAGCCCTCTCCGGTGTCTATATAAACCGGAGAGGTTGGTCCTTAGCAGGCCGATCTCAATTACAATCATACCATCATAGGCTAGCTCTTAGGGTTTAGCCTCTATGATCTCGTGGTAGATCTACTCTTGTACTACCCATATCATCAATACTAATCAAGCAGGAAGTAGGTTTTTACCTCCATCGAGAGGGCCCGAACCTGGGTAAACATCTGTGTCCCTTGCTTCCTGTTACCATCAGCCTTGACGCACAGATCGGGACCCCCTACCCGAGATCCGCCGGTTTTGACACCGACATTGGTGCTTTCATTGAGAGTTCGTCTGTGTCGTCGCCGTCAGGCTCGATGGCTCGTCTTATTGTTAAGGACGACATTACTTCGGAGGGGGCTCTGGCTGTATGCCAGACGCTCCGGCTCGACGGCTTTATCATGACCGCCCCATCGGCGGTGGCGCCGACGATGACTTCTCGGGTCACCAATCATAACCTTAGCGTCAGTTGGCACTTGCTGAACAGATGGATCCAATGGAGCCCTCCTCCCTTAATGAAGTCTTGGATCGCATCGCTGCTCTGGGAGTCGATACAGACTACGACCGGATTGGGCTTAAACCCGACCAAAGGGACATCAGGTCCCCGCCGGCCACCCATGAAATAGCGATAGTGGAGGAACCACACGCGGGTTGCCCCTCAACTTTGAGGACAAGTTGTGTTCAGATCACCGAACTCCATGAGCCAAAGACCCGCTCAAAGGAAAACCTGGCCCAGGTCCCGGACTTAGAATCGGGCATCAGGCCAAAGAAACTGGGCACCCCGGATCCTGAGCTGTTTAGCTCGGAACCGCACGCGCCCTCGAGCGTTATATCGGATCAAAATCCGGACTCTAAACTGGACCAAAACTGTCTCTCTCGCATCAGGCAAGAGCCCAAGGAAACCGTACATCGCTACTGGGCCAGGTTCCTCCTTACGCTTAACAAGGTCAGGGACTGCCGCGAAGAGAACATGGTCTCACTTTTCTGCAAAAACTGCACGGACGTAGGACTCCTCAATGCTATAAGCCGCCGCGACATAGTATGCTTCGCGGACTTGGCAACCATAGTACGGAAGTACTGTGCGACGGAGAGCGCTTGGAAGACCCAAACAGAATTTTGGGATAGTACTGCTCTCGCCAAAACCTTTGTCCGAACTAAGCGGACGAACTCTAAAAGTCGTCCGACCCAACCCCAAGAAACCAAAGCCCACTCCGGGCGGAGATCCGTATGGAAGAATGGCTCGACGGGCCATGTAAGCTCCACAGTACTCCGGATACAACACCTACTCATAGCCTTAAGGCATGTTGGATACTCCGGCAGGTGGCAAAAAGTGGCAAGGATCTTCTTGTGGGCCATAAAGCGGAACAACATCCCGCCAACAAACACAATACGGTACTAACAGTCTTCGAGACTTTCGCCTCAAACAATAGGCGCAAGCGAGCTCGCCGAAGCTCCGCTGAAATTTACCGCGTGGCAAAAATAAACCCTTGGAACGACACTGCTATAACTTTTAATCCCAGTGATGAACCTCGATCCCGGGCTGTCCGGGCCCCAGCCGCTCTGGTCCTTGGTCCGATCGTAGATGGCTTTCTGCTCACCAAAGTACTCATGGACGGCGGAAGCGGATTAAATCTGATTTATGAAGAAACGCTCAGCAAGATGGAGATTGATAAAAGCCGCATTGAACGAAGCAGCATGGCCTTCAGGGGAATTATCCCTACCCGGGAAGCGCGGTGTGCGGGAAAAATCACACTCGATGTGGTATTCGGTACCCCAGAGAATTATAGGTCCAAGGAAATCACATTCCAGGTGGCTCCTTTTAACAGCGGATACCACGCCCTTCTAGGGCGGGACGCGTTTACAAGCTTTCAAGCTGTCCCCCATTATGGGTACATGAAGCTTAAAATGCCCGGACCCAATGGAATCATCACTCTAGCCAGTGATCCGGACGTTGTGCTTCGTGCCGAAAATAAAACTGCAGCTCTAGCCTTGGAGTCATTATCTGAAGCCCTAGCAGCCGAAGAATTAACAACATTGCGGGCCACTGTGGACAGGGACGACATGATACTAGACAAACGACCCAAGTCCACCTCATGCAAACCTGCAGACGAGATAGTCAAATTCTAGGTTGTAAGTGCATCTAGTGCCCCTTAGTGATTTTGGTGGATTGAAGACTTATAGGTTAAGGAACTAATACGTTTGTGAGTGTACACAGGTCTATAAGTCTATGAGGAGTTTGATATTTACAGAGAAAGTCGACCACCAAAAATGAAGTTCTTCGACTGAAGACTTTGATATTCTGAAGACTTTCTGAAGACTTTGAAAGTGAAGAAATTGGTGTGACCTTGAAGACTTGGTATTCATTTGAGGAACATGAAGCGTGAAGACTTTTGTTTTCGTAGTTTCATTTTCTCTTTCTTGAGTCATAGGAAACACCGTACTGTTAAAGGGGGTCGAGGAAATACTAAGGAAAAATTTCCATGTGATGCTCAACTCAAAATCCTACACCTACCAATCCCTTCGAGTGAAGCCTTTGGAAATCTCATACAGTTCAGTCAATTTCTTCAGTGAGAGAGACGAAGTTCTTCCGGTCACGAGAATTTGTTCTGGCGAGGAGTTAGGAATTCGCCAGTCGGATTGCCTACACAAAGAGGAACATGATAGCCCCGAGGAATTTGAGATTCAAATTTCCGACCGTTCTTTGTCTTCTTGCGCGCCACTGTCCCAAAATATCTTATCCACCTAACGGTCATATCATTGAAGGACATTTATGTCTTATCATGTCGGGCTACTCCTAGGCTATAAATAGCCGCCCCTACAACCACTAGCTGGTTGGCTGCTCGAGAGATCTTGACACTTGTCATTTGAGAGCAACCCATCCTCCGAGGACTTTGGCGAAAATCATTGAGTGAGGAAAACCCCAAAACCAAACCCCTACAAACCCAAAGTGATTGAGCATCATCAAGAGATTGATCCTGCGTGGATCCGACGCTTGTTACCTTTGAAGACTGTGCTTCTTCCAGACGGTTAGGCGTCATGGTCTAGAGCATCCAAGAGGAATTGTGGATCGCCGAGTGACCAAGTCTGTGAAGGTTTGGAAGTCGCTGAAGACTTACCACGAGTGATTGGACGTGGTGCATGTGACCTTAGTTCAAGGATAATACGGTGAGGACTTGGTGTCCCGAGCTGCGTGCTCAGCGATCGGGTGTCCGGACTGTGTGTCCTCGAGTTTAAATACTCAGCCGCTCCAACCAGAAGTACAACCGAGACAGCAGTTGGAACTGGTCTACCAAATCATTGTCTTCACCAACCTAACTGGTTCTATTTCCTCAACCCTTTCATTTCCTCATTCTTGTGTTGAGTGTTTGTTCATATCTGTGTTTGAAGACTTTGATGAAGACTTTCTCAATTTCCTCAGTTCAATTTCTTGATCTGTTTGTCTTCATCTTGTGTTATCCTGTGATTACGCTTTCTGTACTCTGTGCTAGTCTTCATTTCATCATGATGACCATGCGTGTATTCTGTTATGCTTACTTCTGAGTACTTATTCCGCTGCAAGTAGTTCTTCGCTAAGGAATTTCCTCACCGGCAAATTCCTCAGTGAAGAATTCATAAAAATCGCCTATTCACCCCCCCTCTAGTCGATATAACGCACTTTCAATTGGTATCAGAGCAAGGTACTCCCTTGTTCTATGTAATTTTGGTTTAACCACCTGGAGTTTTAGTTATGTCGACCGCAGGTATGATCAAGGTCTCAGCAGGATGTCCTACCTTTGATGGGACAGACTACCCCTACTGGAAGAACAAGATGCGAATGCATCTTGAAGCAATTGACAACGATCTCTGGTATGTTGTGGAAAATGGTGTTCCCTTAGTCACACCTTCTCTGAATGCTGCTGATGTGAAGAGATTCAAGCAACTCGATTCTCAAGCAAAGAATATCATATGTGGCCATCTGAGCAAAGGTCAATATGGAAGAGTGAGTGCTTTGGAAACTGCCAAGCTCATCTGGGACAGGCTGTCCAAAGTGAATGAAGGAGTCTCAACTCAGCATGACTCTCGATTTGATGTTCTTCGGAATCTCTTCAACCGCTTCAAAAGACTCGACAACGAAAATGTTCAACAAACCTTCGATCGCCTCACTGACATCTCAAATGAGCTTCAAGCCCTTGGCGCCACTGACATCACCGACCATGAGGTGGTGAAGAAATTGTTAAGATCGCTTGATTCCTCATTTGATACTCTGGCACTGATGATACAAGAGCGTGCTGACTACAAGTCACTTGATCCTGCCGATATCCTCGAAAGGCTAAATACTCATGAGTTCCAGCTTGCTGAAAAAAGAGATCTCTATGGTTCTAGCTATGGAAAAACACGTGCCCTGAAGGCCAAGGTTGTGTCTGAATCTGAGTGTGAAGACTCTGGTAGTAGCCTTGGAGATCCTGAAGAATTAGGCCAGGAGCTAGCACTGCTCGTGAAGAAATTCCAGAAGTTCTCAAGATGTGGTTGTTTTGGAAAATTCTCAAGAAACAGTGATTCCTCATCCAGTGACTATAAGAGAAGACTTTGTCACAAATGCAAGAAACCTGGTCACTACATCCAAGATTGTCCTCAGTGGGAAAAGGAATTAAAGAAGAAAAAACACAAGGATTACAGTTCTGATGACGCGAAGAAGAAGAAGAAATCATCGAAATCTTCATCATCAAAATCCTCAAAGCCTTCTTCTCACAAGAAGAGCAGCTCCAAAAAGGCTCGGGCATTCATTGGCAAGGAAATGGACTCTGAAGCTGAATCGAGGAAAATGAGGAAGAGGAGGCATCGGAAGAATCTGAGTGCGTGTGGCGAGTCTAGCACTCGCTCTTCGCTTTCGTCGACAAGTCCATCTTCAACTCAAGAAAATGACCTCACCAACAAAGCTTATGAAGATAGTGATGACTACGCTCCCACCTATTGCTTCATGGCAAAGGGTGCCAAGGTACTCAAATATACCTCCTCTGAATCTAGTGAAAATGAATCGATGAAGATCTAAAGCCCAGCTTACTCAAAACTTGCTAAGATTGCTGTAAAACAACAAAGGGCTTTAGAAAAGGTTCAAAACATGCTAGATAAGAGTGATGATATGTTAGGTGAAGAAATGGATCGCACTAAAGCCCCGATGAAAATCTTCGAGACTTGATCTAGGTTTGACAACCTTCAAGGTCATCATAACACTCTCTTATCGATCATGAGAAACTTTCTTATGAATTTCTTCAAAGAAAGCAAGATCTTGAGAAGCTAAGAGTGAGTTATGAAGATCTTCGAAGGAGCGCGATTCATTACTTGCTCAACAAATCAGCGCTTCTCGGGAAGAATTTGTTCCTCCATGCTTAAAGTGCATTGAGCGTGAATCGCTAATTCTTCACCGAATGTTCAAATGCTTCAACTGTTACAAATTCTTCACTTGCCTCTGCTATCACTAATTCCTCATCCGAGGACATTGCTAGTATCACTGACGATGCAGGGGCTGAAGGAATTGTACATGACAGACATGTACAAAAGCCTCAAAGGGCATCGACTCTTTGTGATGTGCTTAAAAGCAGATCCTCAACAGAACCCTAGGAAAGAGGGTATTGCCTTTGAGAGGAAACTCAATGCTGATGGAACATATTGGAAGCCCGAGCGGATCCCAAAACCTCATGGGTTGCTGCAAAGGGACCTCTAGTTGATCCATCTAACTTATCTGCTTTACATGCGAATCTCCTCATTCTTCCGATGAGTCATTTGACTCAACTATAAACTGTTCAAAAATCAGAATGGTGAAGTATTTGCTAGATATGTTGGCACTAATCTGCAGAACGGTTCCCCTATGAAGAAAATCTGGGTTCCCAAGAAGTGCCTTGAAAGTCTTCAGGTGAATGTCCTCATGACACCACCTATGAAGAATAGGAACCCCAGATCAAATTCTTCATATGGACCAAATTCTTCATATGGATCCAAGTCCTCATACGGACCAAATTCCTCACGTGGATCAAATTCCTCAAAAGGATCAAAGTCCTCATATGATTATCATCGTGCTAACAACTCTGTTTCGCAGGGTAGAGCTAAGGGCTATGAATATGTGCATTATTCTTCAAACCAATATGTTCATAAGTCCTCGAAGAACTTCTCTGCTTATTCATATGCTTACCCTAAACCCTCTTATGTGAAACGAAATGGTTTGGCTTCTATGCCACCATTCTCAATGGTGCTCGCAGAGTGATGAACTCTTTGCCACCCCTTCAGATGTGGGTGGTGAAGAAAAGAACTAATCTCTTCTGCGGGTCAGGTCTCCAGGCGTGCCTTAACGTCTCCAAGAATTTCTTTGGGGACCCGACAAAATGCACGAAAGGACGCAGTTAATCATGATGAAATGAACTTTCATTTCACACGTCCTCATATTGCTTATCTGTTATCTTGATGATGAAATTCATCGATGAACTTGATATCATATTCTTCACCGATGAAGTATATGAGATCGTAAGTTATACTAATTCATCTGCAGGATGATCAACCCAAAGCCACCGAGTGGGTTCTCGATAGTGGATGTACAAATCACATGACCGGTGACAAGAATCTATTGATGGATGCTCCCTTATCACCGTCACATCTGAAGCATATCATCTTTGCCGACAAAGGCAAAAGTCGGTATTGGGTCTTGGTAAGGTTGCGATCTCTAAGGACATACACATGGACAAAGTCATGCTTGTTGAGTCCTTAGGATACAACCTCATGTCGATCTCAATGCTTTGTGATCTTGATATGGTTGTTATCTTTGGCAAGTATCGTTGTGTTGTGATTATGGAAGCGACAATTCCAAAGTCTTGAAGGCTTTAGGAGAGGAGACTTGTATATTGTTGATTTCTCTACAGACCACAACCAGCCGTGTGTCTACTTGCAAAAGCTTGAAGGCTGGCTATGGCATCGGCGACTTGGTCACGCAGCATGAGGAATTTGCTGCACTTGCATAAGAAGAAGAAGCATGTCATTGGCATTGAGAATGTCAAATTCCTCAAGGATCACTTATGCGAGCTGTGAAGCTGGAAAATGACCAAGGCCAAGCATCCAAATAAGACTATCATGACCACTACTCGTCCCTTGAATTGCTTCACATGGACCTCTTTGGTCCCAATCATTACTCAGTTGTCGTTAATGATGCATCTCTATATGGCTTTGTTATTGTTGATGATTACTCTCGTTACACATGGGTACACATTGTTACTTACAAAAATCAAGTGCGGAAGTCTTCAAACGATTTTCCTCGAGGGCTTCAACTAACTTTGGTGTGAAGATCAAACACATCGGGAGTGACAATGGAACTGAGTTCAAGAATTCGGTCTTGATGCCTATCTTGATGAACTTGGTATTACTCATGAGTTATCTGCTCCTTATACTCCTCAAAGAAATGGCGTCGTGGGCGCAAGAACAGAACTCTTGTTGAGATGGCTCGCACTATGCTTGATGAATACAAAACGCCTAGTCGTTTTGGATTGATGCAATTGATATCGCGTGCCACATCATCAACAGAGTATATCTTCACAAATTCTTCAAGAAGACTGCCTATGAACTCCTCACGACAAGAAACCCAATGTAAGTTATTTCAAAGTCTTGATTGCTAAATGCTGGATTAGAGATCCTCATCACAATTCTAAATTTGCACCAAAGCATATGAAGGTTTTATGCTTGGTTACGGAAAGGACTCACACACCTCTGAGTCTTCAACATCACTCTTCACAAGATTGTTGACACTGTAGATGTGCGGTTCGATGAAACTAATGGCTCGCAAAGAGAGCACCTACCTTCTGTGTTAGATGAACCAGCACCTGAGGATTCTATCAAGTTCAAGGCAACTGAGGATGTCATTCCTACTGAAGAAACTGCTGAAGAATTCATTCTGTCTGACGCCAAGAACGTCGAGCTGATGCACCTGAAGATAATGCTGAAGACAATGGTGCTGAGGAAAATGATCAAATTCCTCGACGACAACCAGCTCATCCTCGCGTTGCAAAAGAAGTGCAAGTGGAGAAGATCATCGATGACATTAAAGCGCCAGGTCCTCTCACACGCTCAAAAGCTTCACATTTATCTAACTTTTGTGGGCACTATGCTTTTGTCTCTATCACAGAGCCCACTAAGGTAGATGAAGCATTTACGAACCCGAGTGGATTCAGGCCATGCAAGAAGAATTACATCGATTCGAGCTCAACAATGTCTGGGAACTGGTCAAACGTCCAGATCCTCGCAAGCATAATATCATTGGCACAAAGTGGATCTACCGCAACAAGCAAGATGAAAATGGTCTTGTGGTGAGGAATAAGGCACGACTAGTAGCTCAAGGCTACACACAGTTGAAGGAATTGATTTGATGAAACTTTTGCACTGTTGCTAGACTTGAGGCTATTCATATATTACTTGCTTATGCTAATCATCATGATATTATCTTATATCAAATGGATGTGAAAAGTGCATTCCTCAATGGTAAGCTTGAGGAAGAAGTATATGTTGCTCAACCCCCAGGTTTTGAAGATCCAAAGAATCCTGACAAAGTCTTCAGACTTAATAAGGCCCTCTATGGTCTCAAGCAAGCCCCTCGGGCGTGGTATGATACATTGAAGGAATTCTTCGTGAAGAATGGCTTCACACCCGGTTCACTCGACCCTACTCTCTTTACTAAATCTTATGATGGTGAACTGTTTGTGTGCCAAATATATGTTGATGATATTATCTTTGGCTGTACTGACCAACGTTATAGTGATGAATTTGCCTATATGATGAGTGAAGAATATCAAATGTCTATGATGGGAGAGTTGAAATTCTTCTTAGGTCTTCAAATTCGTCAACAACACAATGGCATATTCATATCTCGGAGAAATACCTCAAAGATGTTACGAAGAAATTGGCATGCAAGATTGCAAAGGCGTCAAAATTCCTATGCCCACAAATGGCCATCTATGCAATCGATGAAAATGGTATTGACTTGATCACAAGGTATACCGCTCCATGATTGGTTCTTTATTGTACTTATGTGCATCTAGGCCAGATATAATGCTTAGTGTTTGCATGTGTGCCCGATTTCAAGCTACACCAAGGAATCACACCATAAGGTGTGAAGCATATTCTTCAATATCTAGCTCACACACCAACACTAGGATTATGGTACCCCAAGGGCTCTGCTTTTGATCTCATTGGATATTCGACTCGACTATCTGGTGATCGTGTGGACCGCAAGTCAACTTCGGCACTTGTCATTTCCTCGGACGATCTTTGGTATGTTGGTCCTCGAAGAAACAGAATGCGTATCACCGCTCTCTGCGGAAGCTGAATACATTGCTGCTGGCTCGTGTTGTGCTCAATTGCTATGGATGAAGCAAACTCTCAAGGACTATGGCATCAACGTGAAGAATGTGCCTCTCTCTCGTGACAATGAGAGTGCCATCAAGATTGCTCACAACCAGTTCAGCACTCGAAGACAAAGCACATTCAGATTCGTCATCATTTTCTTCGTGATCATGTGTTGAAGGGCGACATCTCCATCGAGCATGTGAAGACTGAAGAACAGCTAGCTGATATCTTCACTAAGCCCTTGGATGAGAAGAGATTTAGCAAGTTGCGGTGTGAGCTAAATATCTTAGAATCTTGAATGTTCTTTGAAAAGACACACATCCTAACACTTATGCAAAATTGATGACTTAGATGTGCAACACATGAAGAAATGTTTTCTTCAATCAATGAAGAATAACACTCTTAGTGTGAAGAAATTAATGAAGAATTTGATTCTCGTAACCCTCGACAATTGTACGCTGTGTCTGAAATCATCATTCTTATCTGATGGGACACGCCACCACCAAAGTTGAAAATCTTCAATTTGAGTTTTTCCTCGCTTTTGAAATTCTTCAGTTTTCAAATTCTTCAACTTTGCAAAATCTTCACTGTTTCCGTCGTCTTTCTTCATTGGCAATATATATATATATGGGTTTATGTCCTCTCAAGATTCACTTATGGCTATTTCTTCAAGTTGTTTTTTCCGCTAAGTGAATGTGATCGGACCCTTCCCCCTCTATGCTATACTCAACCCAATCTATTCACAAATTCTTCATGTGCGTTCTATTTGAAACTCGTTCAAAATCTTCACTGAGTCCTTGTCAGCTGAAGAAATTGCGAACGAAACTTTAAAACTGATCTTATCCAAACTTTCGGTTTTGCCGCTCAAACCGTTCCGCATCCCACGATGCATTATTTTACTCACCCACGATCGTACACGATCTCCACTACACAGTATGTGGGTGACACATGTCGTGAGAAGGAGAATGGTCAGGGGCACGTTCGTCCTAAATCTTCGGGCGAACAGTTTTTCACTGCCTCTATAAATACCCCTCTCTCCATCCTCACTTCTTTTACTCCGCTCGACCTCTCTCTCCCGTTCGAGCTCCTCAAACCCTAGCGCCGCCGCTACTCCATCATCGCCGGTGAGGAAGAGCTTCACTGCCTCGACCTCGTCGCCGACGTACTCATACCGACTCATGAAATCCTCACTCCGCCGCCAGTAGCTGTCTTCCTCCGCCGAGTTAGGGCAAGGAAGATCTAACCTGACGAACTTCCCATCCGTTTTCCTCAGTTCATCGTGTTCTTCATTTCGGGTAATTAAAAGTTACTTTTATTACTCTCTTTGATTCTCAAGCTTTCCTGAAAATCTTCAAAGGTGTTTATTCTTCAAATCCTCACACACAAACACCTCACAAGCATATTCTTCAAGATTCCTCAATTGTGTGGATCCTCGATCTGTACAACTCTGGAACCTAAGACAAAGAACGCTTAGTGAAATTCTTCAAGGCTCATCTGGTCAAAATCCTCAAAACTTGTTCTTTTGAAAACCTTACGAGAACGATATGACCTCTCCAAATTCCTCGCAACTATACTCTGTTCACAGGTACTCATGTCCGCCGCTGAATCACTAGGTTCTCATCAACTTAACTCATTTGCAGCGTTCCTCGAAGAAAAACTGCATACTTCTTGAGAGAACTCAATTGTTCAATTTCCTCAAGCTGAAGAATATGGCGACGGTAAGAAGCCACGAAAGGAGGAAAGAAACCTGAGGTTATGACTGCTTTTGAGATCCACGAGGAAATTTATGCTGACTATTGCACACCGATGAAGCAAAATTTGGCAAAGAAAGAAAAATCAGCGCAAGGTGCGCATTCGTAAGATTGAGCGGAGATGGGCAAGGGAATGGAGGGATACAGATATGTAACTCCAAAGTACATGAAGAAATTCGCCTCAATCCTCCATGCCCAAGAGCTCCATTGGCACCGGCCAAGTAGCTGATCCCACAAGCATCAAGCGTGGTGAGGACTTTCTGAAGAATGGGCTAAGCGCCAAGCTAAATTGGCAAGACAAGCCAAGGAGGCAGTGAAGAAATTCAATGAGGATTCTGCCACTGCTACAGCTACTGAGGCCTCGGTCAAACCGAGGAAATCTATGCCAAAGAAGCCTGCTCATAAGCCAAGTGCTTTACCATCAGCGCCCTCAAGGCAAATTCCTCACACTGCTACAGCTCCACCAAAGTCCTCAACAGCTCCTTCAAAGTCCTCAGTTCCTGTGCATCTGGCTACATGTCAAAGGAATGCTGGCTTCTCAATTGCCTTTGGCGTTTTAGCAAGTTCCTCAGCAGCACCAATTTCATCATCTGGCCCGACTCTGCTGAAGACCAAAGCAACAGCTGGACGAGGTCCTCGGCCAAGTCCAAAGAAGAAACAGGTTGCATTCCATGTGCCTTCTGATGATGAAGCTTCTGATGATGAACTTGCGGAAATCATCAGAGATCGCCAAGAAAGGGCCGCTAGAGCCAAAGGCACATTTGTGCCACTGCTGTTGGATCCGAAGAAAATTCTCGATTATATTGATCTACGCACAAGGATCCAAACACCCTATGCCTGACTTTCATCTGACCCCTGGACAAAGTCATATGTTGACCCATTTCATCGCTGAAGAGAAATGGAAGTTTGAAAAGGCAAGAGAGATCAAGAAGGCTCAATACAGAAATGAGAAGTTCCTGAAGAAAACATTGTCAAAATGACACCGAGGAACTTCTCAAGGTCGATTGAAATTCAAGACCTCAAAGAAAACTTGATTCTTATTATGCTGATTGGCAAGGAGCCAAGGTCGATTCGTCAACTGACGAAGAAATTCACAAATGTTGCTGCCCCAACGCAACATGAAATTCCTCAGTGAAGCCTCACTCAGCCGACTAAAGAACATGCCAAGACCGCTGATGAAGTTCGGCGCGCTGATGAAAATGCTAGTTCGGGGCTGATGATCCCATTCCAGCCACCGAAGAAATTGCTGGGCATCCACTAGTGGTGCGCTGAAGAAATCGAACAAAACAGGCAATCAGCATCGATTGCGCTGAGAAAATTCAACCAGATTCCTCGGCTCCTCCTGCGCCAACTCCAACTCCAATTCTTCCATCGCCTCGATGTGAAGAAAACCAAGGCTGCGAACGAGCTGCGGTGAAGAAAAGGAAGGCATCACCAGTGTCAAATTCTTGACTGCGAAGAAAATGAAGCCAATGACCAGCTCATTCGAAAATCCAATTGATGTTGTTCCGATTTCCTCCATGCCATCAAAGGACCTTGTTCCTTTTGAGAAGACTATGAGATCCCAATCGGATCGATGAAGAACATCATTCTGCTGCTTCGTCGAGCAGATTGATGAAGAAATTGAAGTGGACGCAATCCCTTCAACCCCAGTCATTTCCTCACCTATGCCTCGGTTCACGGTGAAGAGGCTGGTGTTGAGAAATGAAGATGAAGATGTGGATATTGGGTGCACCACACCAGTGATGAATGATGACTTTTGGGAAAGTCTCATCCCATACTCCTCTCTTCACCCCGCTCCAACAGATTCCTCGGTCCCTGCAACAACAGTTCAAATGGACTCAAGAAACTCAACCCACTTGCTCAGGCATGAAGAAATTCCAGCCACTAGTGCCGATGAACTTGCTTCTGATCCTCGGTCGCACTGTTGAGGAACAAGAAATCCTCACTGAAGAACCTGAGCTCGCGATTCCTGAGGTGGTGATGCAACTCACGACACCCCTCTGCCCAAGCAAAAGAATCCGTTCTCAAGCAAACAAAAGTTCAAGGCTGAAGATTTCTTTGCCGAGCACGTATTCTTCACTAACTATAATCCATATGATTACGCTCGCATAAGGAAGAGGCATTTACGGACTGCCAGCCAAGCCAACTTCTATTCCTCGGTGCTCTTCAACAAAGACAAAGTCTTCGATCATGCTCATATTCCTCATGTGGACATGGAGTCTCTGCCGGGCTTTGAGCCAGTCCTCGGTGTTCTTCACGACGCAGACTTCTGAATTTCTGCACCGATATACGTGGATGGAATGAAGAACTCATTCTTCAATTCTATGCAACGCTGCACATCACGGAGACGCTCAAGACGTGAACTCATGGGTATTAGACTGGATGTCCGAAAATACTCACTACAAGGCACCACAACTGAATTGCTTCGTGCTCTACCACTCGATCCTCCACTTGATGGTGCTCGTTGTATCTACAACGAACCAGAACTTTCAAATCACTATATGCAAGTGTTGATGAAGCCTTTGAAGCCAAGGCAGGCCCCAAGAACCAAATTCCTCGTCAAGGAATTATTGTATGTGCCTCGGACTGTCTATCGGATGCTGACGAAGACAATGAGTCCTATCAAAGGCCACGACTCGAATGATGAAGAAGTCATTGGCATCATGAAGAATATGCTTTTCAACATCATCCATGGCGTTCCCTTCAACTTCCATGATTTCTTCATGAGGACTCGCAAACATTGCTATGTCACCATTTGAGCTGAAGCCTTATCGCCTTGGATAATGAGATTCATCGGACAAGGTCTTCACTCAATTACAAGGCTGATACTCGAACCACTGCAGCTACTTGCCCCGATTGAAGTCCTCAAACGGACATTTACCTCAGCTGATGACAAGGGCAAGGCTACTGCTGTGATCGATGAAGGCAGTCGTCCATTGGATGGACAGTTTCACAAAGCAGCATCCTACTCCACCAATGATGACTCTACCACACATGACTCTGCCTCAAATACCTCAGTCAAGCAAAGTCCTCAAGCTCACGCACCTGGGTGATGACTGATCGTGAGTTACTCCTCAGTCTTCATCAGAAGGTTGATCGCAATCATAAATGGGTCAAGCGTCGGTTTGGTTCAATTCTTCACAACATGACCTCAACACACAATGCGGTGAAGAAAACCACTACTACCTCCATGAAACCTTCAAGCGCACTGGCTGTTCTTTCACATGTCTACAGTGCGGAAGAACTGACGATAATGGGACTCAAGGAAGAATTTGACTGGTCTACACCTCCTCCGAAGAAATACAAGAAGGTCAAAGTTCCTTCCTTGGTGGCCAGCTCCTATTCTTCATCGCGCGACAACGATGAAAATGAAGACTTGGGCGACACCGCTGCAGGTCCTACTACAACAACCGACCCCAACAACGCCAAGCTCCTTCTTCAACTTGAAATTCTTGAGAGCGTTAGTCCTCGGTTCGATCCTTTTGGTCATTCGATGACAAAGGGGGAGAAATTTGAGTTAGTCTTCAAGCGGGTCTATTTTATTGCCCATATACAACAATTTATTTTTGTTAAGTTACAACTCTCGTTCTTCTGAAACTTTTATTGGATCGAGTTGTAATCTTAAACCCGATGGTGCTTTGATACTTTTGATGCACTATGCTCTGATTCTCTTGAGCTTCTTTAAAATATTCAAAGCGGGTCTATTTGAGCTCTGATACTCTTGATGCGTTATTTTGCATGCTTGTTCCTCATTAATGTTATCGCATGCATGCTGAATTACATCAAGCACCATATTTCATCATGCATTTCAAATTCTTCATATTATATGTCAAATCGTGTATGAATTACAAGATATAGGGGAGATCTCCATGATTCAACACTTCAAATGTGCATTGCCTCAAAAGCAAATTCCTCACTATGCACATCTTCAGGGGGAGTTCTTCTATATCTTGCAATCAAATTCCTCATTATCGGTATTTACACTTCATATGTTTATCCCGTTGAAAACTTAACCTATATTGTCATCAATCACCAAAAGGGGAGATTGTAAGTGCATCTAGTGCCCTTAGTGATTTTGGTGGATTGAAGACTTATAGGTTAAGGAACTAATCGTTTGTGAGTGTACACAGGTCTATAAGTCTATGAGGAGTTTGATATTTATAGAGAAAGTTGACCCTAAAATGAAGTTCTTCGATGAAGACTTTGATATTCGAAGACTTTACAAGACTTTGAAAGTGAAGAAATTGGTGTGACCTTGAAGACTTGGTATTCATTTGAGGAACATGAAGCGTGAAGACTTTTGTTTTCGTAGTTTCATTTTCTCTTTCTTGAGTCATAGGAAACACCGTCTTTGTTAAAGGGGTCGAGGAAATACTAAGGAAAAATTTCCATGTGATGCTCAACTCAAAATCCTACACCTACCAATCCCTTGAGTGAAGCCTTTGGAAATCTCATACAGATTCAGTCAATTTCTTGATGGATGAGACGAAGTTCTTACAGTCGTTGAGAATTTGTTCTCGACCGAGGAGTTAGGAATTCGCCAGTCTTGGATTGCCTACGATGAGGAACATGATAGCCCCGAGAATTTGAGATTCAAATTTCCGACCGTTCTTGTCTTTGCGCGCCACTGTCCCAAAATATCTTATCCACCTAACGGTCATATCATTGAAGGGCATTTATGTCTTATCATGTCGGGCTGCTCCCTAGGCTATAAATAGCCGCCCCTACAACCACTAGCTGGTTGGCTGCTCGAGAGAACTTGACACTTGTCATTTGAGAGCAACCCATCCTCCGAGGACTTTGGCGAAAATCATCGAGTGAGGAAAACCCCAAAACCAAACCCCTACAAACCCAAAGTGATTGAGCATCATCAAGAGATTGATCCTGCGTGGATCCGGCGCTTGTTACCTTTGAAGACTGTGCTTCTTCCAGACGGTTAGGCGTCATGGTCTAGAGCATCAAGAGGAATTGTGGATCGCCGAGTGACCAAGTCTGTGAAGGTTTGGAAGTCGCTGAAGACTTACCACGAGTGATTGGGCGAGTCTGTGTGACCTTAGTTCAAGGAGAATCGGTGAGGACTTGGTGTCTGAGCTGCGTGCTTTCAGCGATCGGGTGTCCGGACTGTGTGTCCTCGAGTTTAAATACTCAGCCGCTCCAACAGACGTACAAGCGAGACAGCAGTTGGAACTGGTCTACCAAATCATTGTCTTCACCAACCTAACTGGTTCTATTTCCTCAACCCTTTCATTTCCTCATTATTGTGTTGAGTGTTTGTTCATATCTGTGTTTGAAGACTTTGACTGAAGACTTTCTCAATTTCCTCAGTTCAATTTCTTCAGTCTGTTTGTCTTCATCTTGTGTTATCCTGTGATTACGCTTTTTGTACTCTGTTCTAGTCTTCATTTCATCATGATGACCATGCGTGTATTCTGTTATGCTTACTTCTGAGTACTTATTCCGCTGCAAGTAGTTCTTCGCTAAGGAATTTCCTCACCGGCAAATTCCTCAGTGAAGAATTCATAAAAATCGCCTATTCACCCCCCCTCTAGTCGATATAACACACTTTCAATTGGTATCAGAGCAAGCTACTCCCTTGTTCTGTGTGATTTTGGTTTAACCACCTGGAGTTTTAGTTATGTCGACCGCAGGTATGATCAAGGTCTCAGCAGGATGTCCTACCTTTGATGGGACGGACTACCCCTCTTTGGAAGAACAAGATCGAATGCATCTTGAAGCAATTGACAACGATCTACGGTATGTTGTGGAAAATGGTGTTCCCTCAGTCCACACCTTCTCCGAATGCTGCTGATGTGAAGAGATTCAAGCAACTCGATTCTCAAGCAAAGAATATCATATGTGGCCATCGAGCAAAGGTTAATATGGAAGAGTGAGTGCTTTGGAAACTGCCAAGCTCATCTGGGACGAGCTGTCCAAAGTGAATGAAGGAGTCTCAACTCAGCATGACTCTCGAGTTGATGTTCTTGAATCTCTTCAACCGCTTCAAAAGACTCGACAACGAAAATGTTCAACAAACCTTGATCGCCTCATGACATCTCTAATGAGCTTCAAGCTCTTGGCGCCCTCGACATCACCGACCATGAGGTGGTGAAGAAATTATTAAGATCGCTTGATTCCTCATTTGATACTCAGCCGATGATACAAGAGCGTCTGACTACAAGTCACTTGATCCTGCCGATATCCTCGAAAGGCTAAATACTCATGAGTTCTAGCTTGCTGAAAAAAGAGATCTCTATGGTTCTAGCTATGGAAAAACACGTGCCCTGAAGGCCAAGGTTGTGTCTGAATCTGAGTGTGAAGACTCGGTAGTAGCCTTGGAGATCCTGAAGAATTAGGCGAGGAGCTAGCACTTTGCTCGTGAAGAAATTCAGAAGTTCTCAAGATGTGGTCGTTTTGGAAAATTCTCAAGAAACAGTGATTCCTCATCCAAAGACTATAAGAAGACTTTGTCACAAATGCAAGAAACCTGGTCACTACATCCAAGATTGTCCTCGATGGGAAAAGGAATTAAAGAAGAAAAACACAAGGATTACAGTTACGATGGCCAAGAAGAAGAAGAAATCATCAAAATCTTCATCATCAAAATCCTCAAAGCCTTCTTCTCACAAGAAGAGCAGCTCCAAAAGGCCCTGCATTCATTGGCAAGGAAATGGACTTGAAGCTGAATCTGAGGAAAATGAGGAAGAGGAGGCATCGAAAGAATCTGAGTCCGGTGTGGCGAGTCTAGCACTCGCTCTTGCTTTCGTCGACAAGTCCATCTTCAACTCAAGAAAATGACCTCACCAACAAAGCTTATGAAGATAGTGATGACTCGCTCCCACCTATTGCTTCATGGCAAAGGGTGCCAAGGTACTCAAATATACCTCCTCCGAATCTAGTGAAAATGAATCGATGAAGATCTAAAGCCCAGATTACTCAAAACTTGCTAAGATTGCTCAGAAACAACAAAGGGCTTTAGAAAAGGTTCAAAATATGCTAGATAAGAGTGATGATATGTTAGGTGAAGAAATGGATCGCACTAAAGCCCTGATCGAAAATCTTCAGAGACTTGATCTAGGTTTGACAACCTTCAAGGTCATCATAACACTCTCTTATCGATCATGAGAAACTTTCTTATGAATTTCTTCAAAAAAGCAAGATCTTGAGAAGCTAAGAGTGAGTTATGAAGATCTTGAAAGGAGCGCGATTCATTACTTGCTCAACAAATCAGCGCTTCTCAGGAAGAATTTGTTCCTCCATGCTTAAAGTGCATTGAACGTGAATCTGCTAATTCTTCACCTAAATGTTCAAATGCTTCAACTGTTACAAATTCTTCGCTTACCTCTGCTATCACTAATTCCTCATCTGAGGACAATGCTAGTATCACTAACGATGCAGGGCTGAAGGAACTGTACACGACAGACATGTACAAAAGCCTCAAAGGGCATCAGACTCTTTGTGATGTGCTTAAAAAGCAGATCCTCAACAGGAACCCTAGGAAAGAGGTTATTGCCTTTGAGAGGAAACTCAATGCTGATGGAACATATTGGAAGCCTGAGCAGTATCCCAAAACCTCATGGGTTGCTGCAAAGGGACCTCCAGTTGATCCATCTAACTTATCTGGCTTTACATGCGAATCTCCTCATTCTTCTGATGAGTCATTTGACTCCAACTATAAACTGTTCAAAAATCAGAATGGTGAAGTATTTGCTAGATATGTTGGCACTAACTGCAGGAACGGTTCCCCTATGAAGAAAATCTGGGTTCCCAAGAAGTGCCTTGAAAGTCTTCAGGTGAATGTCCTCATGACACCACCTGTGAAGAATAGCAACCCCAGATCAAATTCTTCATATGGACCAAATTCTTCATATGGATCCAAGTCCTCATACAGACACAATTCCTCACGTGGATCAAATTCCTCAAAAGGATCAAAGTCCTCATATGATTATCATCGTGCTAACAACTCTGTTTCGCAGGGTAGAGTTAAGGGCTATGAATATGTGCATTATTCTTCAAACCAATATGTTCATAAGTCCTCGAAGAATTTCTCTGCTTATTCATATGCTTACCCTAAACCCTCTTATGTGAAACGAAATGGTTTGGCTTCTATGCCACCATTCTCGAATGGTGCTCGCAGAGTGATGAACTCTTTGCCACCCCTTGAGATGTGGGTGGTGAAGAAAAGAACTAATCTCTTCTGCGGGGTCAGGTCTCGGGCGTGCCTTAACGTCTGAAGAATTTCTTGGGGACGACAAAATGCACGAAGGACGCAGAGCTAATCATGATGAAATGAACTTTCATTTCACACGTCCTCATACTGCTTATCTGTTAATACTGACTGATAAAATCGCCTATTCACCCCCCTCTAGTCGATATAATGCACTTTCATAGGTCCACCCAACGGACCCCAAAAAGACAGCTTCCATCGGGACACAGCCGAGCCCCGCGATTGACGCCGCACTACGAGATTTCTTACGCGAGAATTGGGACATTTTCGCCTGGCACCTATTGGACATGCCAGGCATCCCACGCAGACTGGCCGAACAGAGCCTCAATATTCTAAAGGATATAAACCAGTCAAGCAGGCCCTAAGGCGATTCTCAGAGCCCAAACGACAGGCAATGGGGGAAGAGTTAGTCAAGCTACTCGAGGCCGGATTCATCAAAGATATCAAACATCCGGATTGGCTGGAAAATTTGGTGATGGTGCCAAAGAAGGACAAATCCTGGCGCCTATGCGTCGACTTCAAAGACCTCAATAAGGCTTGCCCCAAGGATCCCTTTCCCGTCCCTCACATCGATCAAATCATCAATGCCACAATTGGACACGACTCGTTGTGTTTCCTCGACGCATACTCTGGATACCATCAAATAAAGATGGCAAAGTCTGACCAAGCTGCAACAACTTTCATAATGCCATATGGCCCTTTCTGCTTCAACACTATGCCTTTCGGGCTCAAGAATGCCGGTGCAACCTACCAACGCATGATTCAAACATGCCTGGAAAAGCAAATCGGCAAAACAGTGGAGGCATACGTGGACGACGTGGTCATAAAAAGAAGACACGTCGAAACCCTAATAGATGACTTGAGGCTTACATTCGACAACCTCGGACATACGACATCAAGCTGAATCCGGAAAATGCGTTTTAGGCGTCCCTCGGGAAGCTACTCGGCCGTTGTTTCAGCGGAGGAATTGAAGCGAATTTGGCAAAAATCCGAGCTCATCACGATTGGCTATACCAACACACCTCGAGGCCCATCTAAAAACTAGCGGATCGTGGCTGCTCTCAAACGCTTTATATCGAGTTAGGAGAAAAGGCACTACCACTTTATCGCCTTCTTGGTACACGAACAACACTTCAGATGGACGGATGCAGCAGCGGCGGACTGGATGAAATAAAGACCTTATTGCCCAAGAATCTAGTATTAACAATACCGAATATCGATTTAACCTATCTTGTTGTACATAGCTGCAACGCATCAAGTCGTAAGCGCATGCTTTCGTCGTTGAGCGAGAGGCCGACGGATACAAATACCCACTCCAGAAGCCGGTCTACTACGTGTCCACGGTCCTAACCCCATGCAAATCCCGATACCCACACTATCAAAAAATAGCATACGCGGTGTTCATCGCATCTCGGAAGCTACGACACTACTTTCAAGAGTGTTCGATTATGGTGGCCTCCGAAGTACCACTCAATGACATAATAAATAACCGCGATGCTATGGGCCGGATTGCCAAATGGGCTATTGAGCTCCTTCCGTTCGACATAACGTACAAACCACGGCGGGCCATCAAGTCGCAAGTGTTGGCTAACCGTCGCGAATGGGCGAAGCGAACTCCCTAAAAATGCGGCGCATATTCAAACTGGATCATGCACTTCGATGGCTCTAAAATGCTGGCCGGATTGGGAGCAGGTGTAGTCCTGACATCTCCCACCGGCGACACTGTCCAGTACGTCCTCCAAATATTATACACAGACTCCAACAATGCAGCCGAATATGAGGCTCTGTTGCACGGTCTTTGGATGGCAGTCTCTATGGGCATTCAATGCCTAGAAGTGCGCGGGGACTCAAACCTCGCAATATCACAGATAAACGGAGATTTTGATGCCAAGGACCCGAAAATGGTGGCCTACCGTAATGCCGTCCTCAAAATGTCAGCTCGGTTCGAGGGGCTCGAATTCCACCATGTGGCTCGAGAAAACAATCAAGCGGCGGATGTCCTTGCTCGCATCGGCGCTATACTACGGAATCTGGGAATGTATTCGGATCCATGCTAGTATTGTCCCACCTAATATATTCTTGGAACGACTGTTCAAGCCATCCGTAGTATGGGAAGTGGAGTCCGACAATACTAGCACGGATCCGAATACATCCCCAGATTCCGAACCATCAGACATAGTCGGAGGTTCCACCCCCGAAATAACATCCTCGGCCCACAAAGTCATGGCTATAATCGCCCCGTGGACCTAGCCCTTCTTGGCCTACCTAAATAGGTAGGAGCTCCCTGAAGACCAAAATGAAGCACGCTGCATTGTTCGGCGTTCTAAAGCTTACAAGGTCTACGAAGGGGAACTCTACAAGAAAAGCGCTACCGGAGTACTACAAAGATGCATCTCCGAAGAGGAAGGGCGGCAGCTCTTGGATGAAATCCATGCCGGCCTGGGCGGGCACCACGCCGCGGCTCGGGCATTAGTCAGCAAGGCCTTCCGTATAGGCTTCTATTGGCCGACGACCCGAGCGGACGCACAAGAACTTGCCCAACATTGTGTCGGTTGCCAGCTCTTTGCCAATCAGAGTCACATGCCCCCTACCGCTCTCCAAACAATCCCCATAACTTGGCCTTTTGCGGTCTGGGGGCTAGATATGGCCGGACCTCTTAAAGGGGGAAGCCATAAGAAGAAATACTTATTGGTCATGGTGGACAAATTCACCAAATGGATAGAAGCTAAACCAGTCAAAACGGCTGAATCCAGACCAGTAATAGACTTCATATCCGGGGTCGTACACCGATACGGTGTCCCGCACAGCATCATCACTGATAATGGCTCAAATTTCACAGCCGACGAAGTGAAAACTTGGTGCCCAAAAATGGGCATCAAGCTCAATTACGCTTCAGTCTACCATCCACAAACTAACGGCCAGCAGAGCGGGCAAATGGTCTCATTATGGCGGCATCAAACCCAGGCTAGTGCGATCCTTGGCAGTCGGATCGCCTTTGGGTGGAAGAGCTCGACTCCGTACTGGGGCTACGGACCACGCCAAATCGCACCACCGGATATACACCATTTTTATGGTGTACGGCGCGAAGCGATATTACCTTGCGACATAATACATGATTAAGCCACGCGCATACACGCGTGTCTGAAGAGAAGGAAGCCAAGTTAGATCGGTAGGATAATTTGGATGCCCCGGAGGAGGAGCGCGATGTCGCAAAAGCCCGTTCCGCATTCTATCGAGCAGGCTCGACGATACCAAAGCAGAGAAGTGCGGGCCAAAACTTACAATATTGGCGAGCTCGTTCTCGTCTACCGGAGAAGAAGAAGGAAAACTCAAACCCAAGTGGGAGGGTCCCGTCATTGACAAAGTTCTCACGGAGGAGCGCATCGCTTCGTAATGCATTCGATAACAGACTCGAGCGAACCCATGGAACGCGCAAGACTACGGAGATTCTCGCCTAGCGCCCGAACACGTGTTCGTCTCTAACCCCTCCCTTTTAATTATGCCCCATCCCTTTTCCTTTCTCGACCTTTTTCTCTCTTCACACAAAGTATTCAATACAATCCGGATTTCCGGATCACTCCGGCCGCACTAAGTGTGTAAGAAATACCTGGCGGCTTCCTATACGGAAGCTAAAAATGATTACTCACATGGCTTTACGCGTAGCATATGTATTCTTTTTCCATATGTGCCTTTTCTTCACCATTATATGCACCGATATGACTTAAGATGTTGCCAAGCTGGGTTGCTGGCTCTTGTGTTTATGCCCTCGTTCCCGTTAATTGGCTAGGGCATAAGGGGAGCACCTCTGCGATTATTCTGCCGGTTCAGCGGATGTGTACCTCAGACTGGGTGAAGCCAAAAGCTAGCTTCCTTAAGAGAATATTCGGTCGGTGAAGAAAAGATGTATTCGTTTATCATAAATAAATCCCCAGAAGTCTTGTATCCTGCGCCATCGTTCGCAGTCCGGACATGTGCATTGTCGCATGCGTAACCAGGGAAAGGAACCCCTAACGGAACTATTCTCTCTGGAAGATGTTTCTTACTATCCATGTAATATAACGTAACTAGTTGGGTACTTGTCTGTTCAAGCACTTATGACCCCTACGCCTTGTTTCCTTACATACCCCGGTTTTGTATAGCTGAGCGGGTATTCGGACACACCTCGGACTATAGGACCCGGGGGCTGAAGCGAAAAGGTCCGCCATGACAAATGATTTTAATCCGGCTAGGGGCTAATCATGCCCATTAAATTACACAGTCATTTCAACTGATTACATTCCTCTTCTATACCGTCCAACAGGCTATCTAGCTTACAATCCTGTTGAGAATACTTAGCGGCTAACACTACCTGGTCATACACCAGACTAACGGGAATTTCTTGCCCATCGGGCCCCGCCGGTCCCGCTTCGGCCACACGGCTAAAAGATCAACTTTTGTGTCTTTGGGGTGCCCCTTGCCTCTGTATATAAAGGAGGGAGAGGGAGAGGCAGCCGACCCTAAGGGGGCGCGCCAAGTTGTGGAGTCCTACTAGGACTCCCTAGTCCTAGTAGGATTCCACCTCCCACACGGAGTAGGAAAGGGGGAAGGGAGAAGGAGAAGGAAAGGGGGGGCCGACCCCCTTCTCCTAGTCCTAAGCGGCCTCCTGCCCAAGGGGGGGGGGTGCACCAGCCCCTTGTGGGCTGGTGCGCTTCCCTCTTATGGCCCATAATGCCAATAACTTCTCCCGGGGGGTTCCGGTAACCCCTCCGGCACTCCGGTTTTATCTGAAACCAACCCAAACACTTCCGTTGTCCGAATAACATGGTCCAATATATCAATCTTCGCCTGGCCTCCTACTGTGGTGACTAATCCTATTTATAGAGGCCCTGGTCCTCTCCCCAAATATTAAGCGGGAAGGGAGCCAACAACGACCAATTTGAAAGGGGACAACAAGTACAAGCTATCCTGACAAAAGCAGTCTTCGCCTGCAAAAGGCTCTGGTGGTGACGCCGCCTTGGGCTCCACGGTGACCTCCGTCCTGCCGTCCTCCTGGTCTTGGTCTCGTTGCACTGATATGGAAACCTTTGCTTGACGCCTCGGTACTCCTCGCCTGCGATTGCTTCCTTAGCATCAAAGAGGAAACAAGGACACTGTGTTCAATGGCGCCCGCCTGGCCTTGATTGTCATGGCTCACGCCATGAAAAGCCTCACGAGGTTTGCCTTGCCTTGATCTCTCCGCCCCTCGCGAGCCAACCTAGCGAGGCCGCTCCCGAGGAGGTCTTCTGTCGTCCGCCTCGCGAGGCTTGGCCCCTCACGAGGGTCTTGAGTGCTTGTTGGTGAAGATGGGCCGTACGGGCCCGCTCGCAGAGCCACGTCGTGGGCCGTAGGCAGGCAAGTCTGGGGACCCCCGTTCCCAGAATGCCGACAGTAGCCCCTGGGCCCAAGGCGCGCTCGGGCTTGGTTTCGAGGCGAAGCCAAAGGTCAAGTGCGGAGCACCGGGGCCCCCAATAGCCTGCGGCCTTGGTCGACGCGTGGCGGTTGATTGGACGTTGGTGTCTCCGCTTCCCCATGCTGCCTCGGCAACTGCCCGACTTGACAAGTCCCTGCGACATGCAAGGAAAAACCATCATTACCTGAGATCCTGGGGGGCACTGGTTGGCCTTCTCCTGCTATAAATGGGGAGGGGGCGGAGCCCCCGTCGCCCATCTCTTCCCATTTCGCTTGCTTCTTCCCCTTGCTCCATTGCTAGCTGCGACACCAATGGCACCCATCCGGAGGTTTTCTGCTGCGGAGAAAGGAAAGACTCCCCTCGATGGGTCGGTGCCGCTCCCGCCGAAGAAGAGGCCGGTCCACCACCACAGCGCGGCGGTGATGCAGGTGGTGATGGGGCCTTGGTGCGAGCGGCCTCCTCCTGGGTATCCATTAACCCTGTACACCCAAGCCGGGGGCTTAGGAGGGAGAGGCGACGAGCGTCGGCATGCGCCGCGGACATGGTCGCCGTGCCGCGGTGGCGCGCGTCGCCGCTCCTGGACTCCACGCCACGGACTCCTCACGCGAGCTCGTGCTGTGGGCGGCGATGCCCCCGAGCACTTGGATCCGCTTCCCTTCCTTCTTCTCTGCTGAGATGCCCCCGAGAGGGCCCCTTGAGCTTTGGATGCAGCATGCCGACTGCGACACGCCGGCGAGCGAAGCGGAGGTTGAGGCCGTCTCCTCGAGGAAGATCTTCATGACCCGAGGCTGGGGTGGGGTCGCCCGAGTGTGTTGTGCGGAGGGCGCCCTCGCGATCCACTTCGAGTACGACGGCGCCTCCACGCTGTTCTTCAAGGTCTTCGACGCAGAAGGCCGCCGTCTGGAGTGCTGCTCCGATAGAGGTCATCAGGCTGACGCCGTCGCAGGGGCAGGGCCCGCTGCCTGCATCGTCGGCGGCTCCTCTGGAAGCTGCAACGACACTTGGGAATCCAGCGATTCTCCCGAGCTTTATGAGACTCCGGAGACGAGTGACGACAACTATGTGCCCCCAAGCTCTTGCCGAGCCCGGAACAGGGTGCAGCGCCCGGCCGCCGCCGCCGCCGCCGACCTAGATGAGGTTGGCGCCGGCTTCTAGTGTCCCACTGTTGATGATGGCGTCATCCACAGGGCGCGTGTAGATAGGATTCCCGAAGTTCTTGTCTTTTGTTCCCTACGAGGAATCAAGGAGTACCCCGTGGGGGCGTGTAAAGGGTCTGTAATGTCTTTTGTCAATATTGTCCTTATTATGAACTTGCGCGAGCGCGAGTCCTGCTTCAGCTCGGTCTCCCTTTTCCGACCTTGCGACGACTTGGTGCTCTACGCTGACAGGTCCCGGTCCCTAGGCAGGCTGCAGCCGTCGTTGGTATGCCAGGTCGCGTGCTATGGTCAAGGCCAGGAGGTGAGCGGCCCGAGGTCTAGTAAGAGCCCCTGAGGCGCGATGCTCAGGAGGTCCCCTTTGGCTCTCAAGCAGCCGTCAAGAGGTAGGAAAGGGCGGTGACGTTGCTGCAGCAGGGCTGCGGCTAGTGTGGTTCCTAGTCCTTAGCGGTTTAGCCAACCCGGGCATGAGACTTATCTTGACGGTCCGGAGTCAGTTCCTCGCGACGCACCAGATTCGGGCATAGGTGTCCGTATCATAGCTAGGCCAGGCCCATACGAGCCTCTCCCTCTTCTCCACGCTCTCCTTTGTGCTCAAGGTCCTCAGGTCCCGGCCCTCGAGCGAGCTCAGCCGCCGCTGGCATGCCAAGTCGCGTGCCGTGGTCAAGGCCAGGGGGTGAGGGCTGGAGAGCTAGTAAGAGCTTCTGAGTCGTGATGCTCAGGAGCCCCCCTTTTAACGCGCAACCGGATCGCACGGGAGAAGAGGGAGCTCGTGGTGCCGCCTGCCGCCGTCCTCAGGAGATTCCTGCAAGCCAGCACAAGGAGAGACATAGTTTGCCATTAGGGTTGCCGGGCGGCCACTGATCGCTTTGCCAGAGAACAGGGGCACTGAGGGCCCGATGAGGTGGCGCGCGTGGCCAGAGCTCGGCCGCTCAGATTTGTCGACGTTGCAGGGATGGACCCAAGCACAAGCGCCGTGCCAAAGTGAGCAACTCCCGGGGTAAGTGCCAATCAAGCAGGTGATAGTCATAGGTAGATTAAGCATGGAAAGCAAACTGGCTTAAGTAAATGCAGGAAGGATACATGCCACTGGGTCAGGCCCGAGAGGCCTGGGGATGATGCAGCCTGAGGGGCGCCCCAGCAAGGTAAGCTAAAGACGTAAAAAAGGGGATACATGCCACAGGGACGGACCCACGCGGCCTGGGAATGATGCAGCCCTGAGGGCGCTCCCAGCTAAATAAACTTGGAAAATGTCACCTGATTCTGTTGATGAAGGGATGTTGGGGCAGCTGAAGGTACGTGGAGGAGGTACGTGGTGAAGGGGTTGTTCCTCACGAGCCTCCGGGACCCTGAGCCTCGGGAGGCTCTGGAGGTCCAGGCGGTTCCTTGAGGACTGTCTCCATTTCCATCTGGACGGCGTGGTGCCTGGCCTCCTGAGTCGCCAGGGCACGCCGCAGGTTGTGCTGATAGGCAGACGCCACGCTCGGCAGGCCAAAAGGCATGCAAACGTAGCTATGCGGTGGGCCCTCGCAGCGTCCGGCGCGCGAAGGCCAGAAGGGCTCCTGCGACGCGGCCCTGTTGAGCCCTGGGACATCGATGCAAACACGCAGCCCGACATCCTCGCCTGGATGGGAGGCTGTGCCAGGTGAACGGCGATTGCCGCGCATGGCCCTCGCATCTTGTAGCTCCTGGGTGGTCCTGGTAATGAACTCCTGAGTGGTGGGCACTCCTTGCCTTGCGTCCTCCTGAGGGAAACGTGCCACAAAGCACGCCTCCATATGGTGCCCAAGCGCCTCCCTCGTGATGTTGGCAAGGTCTGAGGCCCTCCAGAAGAGAGCCCCCGAGCCCTGCCCGAGAAGGGCGCCGGGCGCGCTTTCCTATGCGATGGAGGGAGGCGCCCCAGGTGCGGGCACCGATCTGGTTGTGGCACCGCTTGAGGCGAAGCTTGCCTGAGGCCCTGCGTGGAGGAGCTGCTTCTTCTTCTTAGGGGTGGCCTCAGGAGGGCACTCGCCCTTGCTGTCGGGGTCGTCGATTGCTGCGGCTTGGAAGGCACGCTCGAGGGAGCACATCACATCTCTTTCTTCGCATGGGACCATGATGATTCCGCCACTTCCTGGCATCTTGAGGACACTGTAGCCGTGGTGGGTCACCGCCATGAACTTGGCCAGGCCAGGATACCCGAGGATTGCATTGTACGACAGACGGATGTGGGTGAAGTCGAAGTCGATGAGTTCGGTGCGGTAGTTGTTGCGTTCTCCGAAGGTGATAGGGAGGCGGACCTGCCCTATCGGTGTGGTGGAACCATCGGTCACTCCTGAGAAAGGCTTGGTGGGCTGAAGCTGATCATACACCACTTGGAGGTTGTCGAACATGTCGACGGACAGGACGTTAAGCCTTGCACCGCCGTCGATGAGAGTCTTGGTGACTTGTACATTGCTGATGATGGGTGAATAGAGCATCGGGAGAACACCAACAGTGGCCGCGCACTTGAGATGATATGCCGAATTGAAGGTGATGGCGCACTTGGACCACCTGAGCGGGCGTGTGGCTTCGAGCTTGGGGAGGACTGCATTCACTTCACGAGCAAACTGTTTGAAGATACGCTGTGAGGCTGGGGCTTGAGCTCCGCCCAAGATGCAGGCGATAGCACGCGGCTCCTGGAAGCCCCCAGCCCCCTCGTCCTGATGGTGGTCGTCATTCCTTCTTGGTGGTGGCGGTAGTGGAGGAAGACCGGCGTTACCCTGAGGACGATCCTCACAAGGCTGATCCCTCCAGGCGCCCTCACGAGGCTGATCTTGCCAGCAGTCCTCATGAGGCCGGTTACGCCACGCCTTGTGCGGGCCACGGTCATCCCAGCGTCCGCCACCACGTCCTCCTCCTCGGCCGTAGCCCCGGTCGTTGCGCTCGGGGCGTTGACCGAAGCGTCCTTCTCGAATGGCTCTGAGCTCTTGACAGTCGCTGGTGTTGTGGCTATGCAGGTTGTGGAAGGCGCAGAACGGTCGGCTGCTCTTGGATGACTCGGGCTGGTCTCTGCCGCACTTCGTGTCTGGCTCTGCAGCGAGCACGACTGCTCCCTTGCGTTTCACATCCTTGGCCTTGGCTTTCTTCTCCTCCGGGTCCATAGCTGGGAGCTCGAGGAGGGAGAGGCGCCCTTCCTCAGCTCTTGCGCACTTGGTTGCCAGGTTGAACAGCTCCAGAGACATGCACAACTCCTCGTGGATGGCGAGCTCCTCCTTCATCTTGACGCCACGGACGCCATCAGAGAACGCAGAGATGATGGCCTCGTCCGTCACCTTGCAGATCTTGAGGAGAACGTTGTTGAAGCGCTGGATGTACTTCTGGAGGGTCTCTCCTGGTTGTTGCTTGACACAGCGTAGGTCACCTACAGCCGGTGGGCGGTCGTGAGTGCCTTGGAAGTTGGCAACGAAGTGGTCGCGCATCTCTTCCCAGGAGGAGATCGAGCCTGGAGGCAGGTTCAGGAGCCACGAACGAGCGCCGTCTTTGAGCGCCATGGGGAACCAGTTCGCCATGACTTTCTCATCGCCGTTGGCCGCCTCGATGCTCAGCTCATAGAGCTACAGGAACTCCGCGGGGTCGGGGGTGCCATCGTAGCACGGAGGCAGGTCTGGCTTGAACTTGCTCGACCAGGCGACACTACTTAGCTCTGGGGTGAAGGCGCGGCAACCGGCTGTGGTCACCAGGGCCCGTCTTGGAGGTGGGGCGTGGTCTTGGCGCCTGCGCACCACCACGGCAAGCGGCGCGGGGCCCTGCCGCGGCAAGCGATCCTAACGTGGCGGTGCGGGAAGCAGTGGAGCGTTCTCTTGCGGGCAAGGGACTTCTTGGCAGCTTCCTTCTCCGCGCGCAGGCGCTGGACATGGTGGGTCGCGCCGCGGAGCCGCGTGCCTTGGCGCCAGGGCGCCGTCTTGGTGCAGAGGTGGTGGAGGGGCTCCGTGAGCTATGTCGCCCGTAGCTGGCAGAGGGCGAGGCAACGAGAGGGACGGCGCAATGGAGCCCCTTGCGGCGCTGACAAGCTCGGAGATGAGGTCAAGCCAGTCCTCGTAGAGGTCGTTGACGGGGCGGTAGCGCAAGAGCTCGCGCGCCATGCACAGAGCGGCCTGCGCGTCCACGAGAGCGCGACGAGCGTGGGATGACGAACCGGCCAGGGTCAGCGATGGAGTGGCGGTGCGGCCTTCCCTCCGCATTGAGGGGTGTAGTGAGGATGCTTGCTGCTCGTTCCCCGCCGGGCCGATGGCGGCGTTGGCGGCAGGCGACGGAAAATGACGGGGTGGCCCGCCGATGGGAGCCGTCTGGGCGACGCGGGCGGTGAGGGCAGCCCGGCGCTTAGCGCGAGCTCGGCAAGCATCCGCCATGGAGACGATGAAGCAACGGGGCACGGAGCGGCGGAAGGGAAGCTTCGGCGCACCCCTACCTGGCGCGCCAAATGTCGGATCTCGGGTTCTGGCAAAACCATCTAGGTTCAAACACTGGGGTGCGCACGAAGATCTCCCCCCACCGATCCATGTCCTAGCTTCACTGAGATCTCACGGACTAACTCGACGAACTCGCAGCATAAAGGGCACAAGATTTATACTGGTTCAGGTCGCCGTTGTGGTGTAATACCCTACTCCAGTGTGGTGGTGGTGGATTGCCTCTCGGGCTGAGGATGAATAGTACAAGGGGAAGAACAACCTCCTGAGGCGAGGTGTTCTTGTGCTTGGTGGGTGTGAGGATGAACTGAATGAGTTCGAGACGAGTTGCCTCCTACTGTGGTTACTAGTCCTACTTATAGAGGCCCTGGTCCTCTCCCCAAATATTGAGCAGGAAGGGAGCCAACAACGGCCAATTTGAAAGGGGACAACAAGTACAAGCTATCCTAACAAAAGCAGTCTTCGCCTGCAAAAGGCTCTGGTGGTGACGCCGCCTTGGGCTCCACGGTGACCTCCGTCCTGCTGGTCTTGGTCTTGTTGCACTGATATGGAAACCTTTGCTTGACGCCTCGGTACTCCTCGCTTGCGCTTGCTTCCTTAGCACCAAAGAGGAAACAAGGACACTGTGTGCGCTGGCGCCCGCCTGGCCTTGATCGTCATGGCTGACATCACGAAAGCCTCGCGAGGTTTGCCTTGCCTTGATCTCTCCGCCCCTCACGAGCCAACCTGGTGAGGCCGCTCCCGAGGAGGTCTTGTGTCATATGCCTCGCGAGGCTTGGCCCCTCGCGAGCATCTTGAGTGCTTGTTGGTGAAGATGGGCCATACGGGCCTGCTTGCAGAGCCACGCCGTGGGCCGCAGGCAGGCAAGTCCGCGGACCCCCGTTCCCAGAACGCCGACAGATTCCTTCTTCGTGCTGCCCTAGACCCTATAGTGGTCACGGATTTCGACAAGGTTCTTGCAGGCCAAGCCCGTAACACCGAGCGCTTTTACATCGTCGATGGTTTCCACCGTGGCGAACTTGTAGTCGGTGCTGTTGACAAACCTGTTGAAACGGTCGCAAGGCTCTGTGGCCATGCAGTAGTGGTAGATGAGGACTGATAACCCACAAGTATAGGGGATCACAACAGTTTTCGAGGGTAGAGTATTCAACCCAAATTTATCGATGCGACACAAGGGGAACCAAAGAATATTATCAAGTATTAGCATTTGAGTTGTCAATTCAACCACACCTGGATAACTTAGTATCTGCAACGAAGTATTTAGTAGCAAAGTAATATTTTTGGGTTTTCTAGTGATTGTAACAGTAGCAACGGAAAAGTAAATAAGCGAAGAACAATATGTGAAAAGCTCGTAGGCATTGAATCGGTGATGGAGAATTATGCCGGATGTGGTTATCATGTAACAGTCATAACATAGGGTGACACATAACTAGCTCCAATTCATTAATGTAATGTAGGCATGTATTCCGAATATAGTCATACATGCTTATGGAAAAGAACTTGCATAACATCTTTTGTCCTACCCTCCCGTGGCAGCGGGGTCCTAATGGAAACCAAGGGATATTAAGGCCTCCTTTTAATAGAGTATCGGACCAAAGCATTAACACATAGTGAATACATGAACTCCTCAAACTATGGTCATCACCGGGAGTGGTCCCGATTATTGTCACTTCGGGGTTGCCGGATCATAACACATAGTAGGTGACTATAGACTTGCAAGATAGGATCAAGAACTCACATATATTCATGAAAACAAAATAGGTTCAGATCTGAAATCATGGCACTCGGGCCCTAGTGACAAGCATTAAGCATAGCAAAGTCATAGCAACATCAATCTCCGAACATAGTGGATACTAGGGATCAAACCCTAACAAAACTAACTCGATTACATGATAGATCTCATCCAACCCATCACCGTCCGGCAAGCCTACGATGGAATTACTCACGCACGGCGGTGAGCATCATGAAATTGGTGATGAAGGATGGTTGATGATGACGACGGCGACGGATTCCCCTCTCCGGAGCCCCGAACGGACTCTAGATCAGCCCTCCCGAGAGGTTTTAGGGCTTGGCGGTGGCTCCGTATCGTAAAACGTGATGAATCCTTCTCTCTGATTTTTTTCTCTCCGAAAGTGAATATATGGAGTTGGAGTTGAGGTCGGTGGAGCGTCAGGGGGCCCACGAGGCAGGGGGCGCGCCCAGGGGGGTAGGCGCGCCCCCCATCCTAGTGGACAGGGTGGGGCCCCCTGACGTGGATTCTTCTTCCAGTATTTTTAATATTTTCCAAAAATATGTTCCGTGGAGTTTCAGGTCATTCTGAGAACCTTTGTTTCTGCACATAAATATCACCATGGAAAGTCTGCTGAAAACAACGCCAGTCTGGGTTAGTTTCATTCAAATCATGCAACTTAGAGTCCAAAACAAGGGCAAAAGTGTTTGGAAAAGTAGATACGATGGAGACGTATCAAGGACATGATGGTGCACGCACAACTGGGCGACGGCAACCTTCTGATCTATGCCGGGACGACCGGTGGTGTACTGGAGGTCGATGCCGACCACCTTGTACTTGTCTCGAGCAAGCAACTGCTCAACGCTGTTGATGTAGTCGTCCACCATGGTCGGGTCGATGGTGTACACCACCGAGAGATCCATCTCCCTCGCGTGGGTCTCCACTCTATGCTCGCCGAACTCCATTGGAGCGCCGCTGGACATCCCCTCTCTATGTGTTGTCGTGGGTGTTCTTGTTGTGTTCTGGGGCGCGATCGAAAGGTTGAAGAGACTAAGGTTATAATAGGCGCGAGAATTAAAGGGGAAGCCGGACGGCCAGGAATATTGGCAGGCTCTGATGGCAGTGCTAATTTGCAGCGCGTAATTCCATCATGCCGCACGTAACTGCATCGCGGCAATAACTTGTAGCATAACCGCATGCATATGGGGCCCCGACGTGATCGTCGCCGCCCAACCGCTGGCAGAGCGTGCAGCGGAGGGACACGAGCAGAGCGCTCGTGGTTGCCTCAGCGGAGCAACCATACATATATATATATATATATATATATATATATATATATATGTATGTATATATATATATATACATATATATATATATATATATATATATATATATATATATATATATATATACATATATATATATACATACATATATATATATATATATATATATATATATATATATATATGCATATAGCAGTTGAACACGCAAGGAAAAGCTGTCCACAAGCCAAGCGCGCCGCGGCGCCTAACGGCGAGCACAACACGCTGCGGTGCCTAACGGCGAGCAGAGCTTGCCGAGGGACGCGAGCAGAGGCCGACACAGTGATACGTGACAAATAAGACGAACTGCGCAAGCGATGTCGGAGACATCAAGCACGAATCAGATTAGAGTTGCGTGTGTGATACGTGGCATACAGTTGATCCATCCGAGCTATTTGTGATGGAATAAGCCGTGTGTGTTGCGGGAAAATGCTTGCTGCTATATAACCTTAAATTTAACCAAAAAAGTGTTAATGCATGTTACAAAAATTGTATAGCTGGAAATTATGTTCAAATACGACTCCAACGATATAATCTTTGGTGACATGCATTCATATTTTATTAGTTAAATCCTACTTATAAACCAGGATGGGGGTATAGTAGGTAATTAAATCGCAAATGTTTTTTTGTATTAACCGTATGTGTACATGTCCTTTCGTCCTACTCTCGCATGTCTTGTCACCCCGCTGCCGCAGACGGCTTACAGCGCAAGCTTGCGCAGCGCACGGGGGCGTTCTTTTGGCCAAACGATGGCTCGGTTTGGCGCCAATGAATCATCGATGAGCCCGTTCTCGCGCAACCTCGCAGGTTCCCGCGCAAGCTTCCCGCCCGACTCGGTGAAAGCCCCTAAAATCCCAATGCTTACCGGCCTGCTATAAAAACCCTCACGGCCGGCGAGTCCTGCGTCGCACTTTCCCCTCCCTCCTATAGCTTATCTCGTGTGCTTCTCCCACAATCGCCAATGGCACCGGTCCGTCGTCGTCGCTCAGCCACTCCGTCGTCATCAGAGGACAACTCCAGCTCGGAGGCTACACCGCGGCGGCGACGCAGTCCCCGGCGTAGTGTAGTGCGCGTGGCGTCCCTGTTGGGTGTGCGCGGAACACCCGCAACATGCTCCGCCGTCGCCGCCCGTTGGCAGCTGTTGCCGGCCGCCGTTGCCGCCACACCACCATCGAAAGCCAGGGCCATCTTCCGCTCCGCCACCGGGGCCCGAAGGTGGGAGGTGGCCGTCGTGGCCGCCACCCCACTGCCGGCCACCATGCCCATCACCCGCTCCGCCACCGCGACCCGAAGGCGGGAGGTGGTGGTCGTGGCCGCCACCCCATCGTCGGCCGTCGTGGCCGCTAGCCCACCGTCAACCGCTGGGATCATCTCCCGCTCCGTCACCGTCGCCCGAAGGAGGGAGGCGGAGGTGGAGGCCCGCACGTGCGTCAGCGACCTTGCGTGCTACATCGAGTTCCTGCGGGAGGAGTAGGAGCGCCTCGTCGAGCACGCAAAGAGCCTTACCACAGCTGTGGCTGCAGCACACGCCGATGCAGAGGCGAGGAATCAGGAGATCTACGAGTAGTTCGGCCACTTCGAGAGGGATCGTCTGGAGAGACAGTGGGCGTTCGAGCTGGCGAGCGTCGCTGAACGTGCAGCAGCGACACGCACCGTATTGTATTTCTCCAGCTCGTCTGTAGGCTCCTCCTCCCCCTCTGCCTCTTACTGAGCGCGCTCGGCAGAGGAGAGGCTTCCGGAAGTAGCACAAAGCCCCTCCGTGGTAGTAGTAGTATTTATGGGCTATTTTGTTCAGTTCATCTGACTATAGATGTGTGGTCGAACTGTACAACATACTTAAAATTAGTTAGTATATATAGTTGAACTAGCTATTTCAGTACATGGTTGGCAACAATTGGGGAAAAGTTTGGTCGGTTCAACTGTCGAGTTGAACTGTTTATATAAATTAGGAACGACTGCTTAATCTATGAATGAAATCTATGCTTAATTACTGAATTTTGGTTGCAAAAATTAGATAGTGCTAGTGATTTCTAGCTGCATATTTTGACAAATCGCAGTGTTACAAGGATTGATAAATGGCAACATTACTAGATCAACAAATGTAAATCTTTCCAGTTTGACAAATAGCAACATACCCAATATGACAGATGCAAATCTTACCAAATTGATTGTACGTGGTTGCACACGGGTCATCCAAAACAACCGTTTGCATTGAAGGGATGCAAAAATCCCGCGCTGCGGTTTTTCCCTCGACTTAAGGGGGAAGACCATAGCTCTCACTTTGCATGCAGGTGTTCTATCTAAAATGTTTGCAATCAAGAGCTGCAGAAATCCTGCTCGGCACATTTTTTCTTGGCTTCCTGTGGAAGCTGTCGTTTGCGATGAGTGTTTTATAATTAAAAACCGTATTAAACTCCGGCTTGGGCACTATTAATGTAGAGGATGCGAGCAAGGCGGGAGGCCATGGAAGTCAAAGGGCTCGCTTCCCGGTGAGCCTACGCGGCATACAACTCGCACACTTTCCAGCGAGCCTCCGCATTGGAGTACAGCTCGCACGCCTTCCGTTTAGTCAAGCACTCAAGCACCTGTCCGCCCGGCACCTCCTAGCAAATAAAAGAGTGAGGCGTGGCGTCACGTGAATGGTTAACAGAACACACAGAATTTAAATTATACAAAACGTTTGAGATGTTACAGTGGCAACTATTTGTTTCAAAATGCCTTTGTTGGCTGTTATTCGAGTGCGCCTTCTCTCAAAATGGACACGAAAAATACCACAACATGTCGGGTGCCATTCAATTATAACATGCCAAGTTTCATGAATTTCAGACAAGTTTTGGATATACTAGAATTTAAAAACAAAGTATCTCAACATTATGTCGGCAATCAACAGTGCCCTGGTATTTGAAACTCATTCACATTTCTTGCATGGGACCTAAGCATGCCCCGAAGGACACAGATTTGATTTTTCAACCAATTTATACGCACTGGAGCTTGCGCATGTAGTTCAAATTTGAATTGTGCACATAAAATGCCTGGAAAACCCAGTTAATGTATAAAAATGTCCAAACGAACCCCGAAAAATTCCAAAATTGAACACAACACTCCTGTTGTTCTATGTTGACACTCGAATTTTTTTGAAAGCAATAAGAGGCAACACATATCGTTTCGTCCCCAAAGGTGGCACGTTCCCTACCGAAACCATCACGCTTGTTGTGAGAAGCTAAGGTTTGTGAGAAGCTTATACCCAAACCTGCCCAAATGGGACAAAATTTTTACCACGGCATGTTGATGCCGCTCCATGATAGCATGCCAAGTTTCATGAATTTCAGATGAGTTTTGGATTTACTAGAATTTAAAAACCAGGTATCTCAATGTTTGCGTCCGAGTGACGGTGGCAGGGTGTTTGAAATTCATTCCCATTTCTTGCATGAGACCTAAGCATGCAACCAAGGACACATATTTGATTTTTCAACTAGTTTATATGCACTAATGTGCATGTAGTTCAAATTTGAATTATGCACATAAAATGCCTGGAAAACCCATTTAATGTATAATTATGTCCAAACGAACCCCGAAAAATTACAAAATTGAACACAACACTCCTGTTGTTCTATGTTGACACTCGAATTTTTTTGAAAGCAATAAGAGGCAATGGATATCGTTTCGTCCCCAAAGGTGGCATGTTTCCTACCAAAACCATCACGCTTGTTGTGAGAAGCTTATACCCAAACCTGCCCAAATGGGACAAACTTTTTACCACGCCATGTTGATACCGCTCCATGATAGCATGCCAAGTTTCATGAATTTCAGACGAGTTTTGGATTTACTAGAATTTAAAAACCAGGTATCTCAATGTTTGCGACCGAGTGACGATGGCAGGGTGTTTGAAATTCATTCCCATTTCTTCCATGGGACCTAAGCATACAACCAAGGACACAGATTTGATTTTTCAACCAGTTTATATGCACCGGAGAATGTGCATGTAGTTCAAATTTTAATTATGCACATAAAATGCCTAGGAAACCCAGTTAATGTATAAAAATGTCCAAACGAACCCCGAAAAATTCCAAAATTAAACACAACACTCCTGTTGTTCTATGTTGACACTCAAATTTTTTTGAAAGCAATAAGAGGCAACGGATATCGTTTCGTCCCCAAAGGTGGCACGTTCCCTACCGAAACCATCATGCTTGTTGTGAGAAGCTCTGGTTTGTGAGAAGCTTATACCCAAACCTGCCCCAAATGGGACAATTTTTTTACCACGGCATGTTGTTGCCGCTCCATGATAGCATGCCAAGTTTCATGAATTTCAGACGAGTTTTGGATTACTAGAATTTAAAAACCAGGTATCTCAATGTTTGCGGTCGAGTGACGGTGGCAGGGTGTATGTCATTCATTCCCATTGCATGGGACCTAAGCATGCAACCAAGGACACATATTTGATTTTTCAACCCGTTTATATACGCTGGAGCATGTGCATGTATTTCAAATTAGAATTATGCACCCGAAGTGCCTACAAAACCAAGTTAATGTATAAAAACATCCAAACAAACCCTGAATAATTCCAATTTTTTTAATGACACACCTATAGTTGCATGTTCACTGCAGGTAAAAGTTCTAGCAATTCAAACACCATCCTTTGTAGGTGTGACCCATTACGTAATTGAAATCAAGATGATAAATCAAGTAGATCGCACAAAGTTTATTACCACCAACCGTGTGAGATGCAGCACAAAATATCTTGGAGCACCGTCGGTGTATAGTACCCCTATGGCTTACGCGAGAAGGTGCGTCGGCTATAGTCCACAGCCGGCATGTCAAGCACACTATCTCACTCCCCAAATATCATTTCACTGTTCATTCGTCACCGGTGAAAGATGGGGACGTGGACCCATGTCGTGAGGGCAACTTTGGCGGCCCACTCCGGTGAGAGCGCGGCCACAGCCGCCAGCCGCGTGCTAACAAGCTTCGTGAGGGCGACCGCAGTCTGCGTACGGGCGGCCAAGGCAGCCAAGCGGCATTTGTTGCTTCTCGGTAGCGGCAGCAACATCTGCCTCGGGGATAGCAACTGGTGAGAGCGGCACAACATCTGTCCGTTCCGTAGCAGCGGCCTTGGGCCTGGTGGAGGCCGCCCACTACCATGTCGAGGCCGTCCACGCCCAGCTCATGGCGGTCACCGCACAAATCGAACAAAGCTTCTCCGACAACGGTCGGCAACCCACGGCCGAAGAGTTGGCCATCGCCGAGAGAGTTCGAGCAGCCGTCCGTTCCTGCGCGGCATACCTTGCCACGACGGAGCCCGCCAGATCCCAGATCGTGGCCGCCCACGCCCAGCTCGTGGCAGCCTATTCCAAAGATATGGCGGACGCGGATGGCGAGATGCTTGCCGAGTATGGTCCAATTGATGCCATGGAGCCCCTTCACCAGGAGACCGTCGGGCGCGAGCTGGACATGGAGGCGGCAGCGGAGATCGATGAGCACCAGCCGTAGTAGTACTCTTTGTTTTTTTAATTAAGAGCGCCGGTCTTTAATTTGTTAGAGTAATGTTTAGGTCAGCTAGCTCTGTTTAATTGTTGAACTTGCTCGATTAAGAAGTTAGTCTCCTTTGTGTACCCAAATTATGCAATGACGTCGATGACCACTGTAACCAGGGAAATTCGAACCAAAAATTTTTTGACGTTCGAACTCAACAGATACGGGTTAAGCTATCTGAGTCGTTTATGATGTTCACATATCGTACACAGTTCTGAACAAGGGACCGTGTCTGATGGCACTTTGCGCGCCAGTTTTTTTGCTAAAGCGATTCCAAATTTCCGGCTTCCGCAGAAATATCTACCTCCCCGCCCCCCTTACCAAAAGCCACATTTCCCCTATTTCTGCCTTCCTTTCCATGTTGAAACCTTCACTCCTTGTTTGCAGCACCGCCTCCTCACCGACAACCCTCTTCCACGCTGCTAGGCCTCGCCTATCCAGGCAGGTAATCCACACTTGACCCCCATCCTCCTTCTCCTTCCACATCCCACATGCCTCGACCGCCGGCGCGACACCTTCCACCCAAATCACCGACCCCTCCACCAAATAAGCGCCGTCCTAAGCCATGGTCCGCGCAATATAGCCAGGATCCCAAGGACCATTTGGCAACGGAGAAGAAAATCGTGGCCGCACGCGCAGATGAGGTCGCGATGGCTGCCGTTCATGTCGAACCCCAGATCTTGGAGGAGCACCTCGCCGTCGAGGCCACCGTCGACGCCTCGCGCGCGGACGATGCGACGCGGTTGGCTGTTTGGTTCAATTATGCAATGCGATGTTCAATTGTTGTGGGTGCATTCTGTTATTGTATACCATGTGAGAAATAAATCTAATTTGGTTGTACTAAATACATGAGAATTAAATACAATTGCTATATTTCCATGTTGTTAAGCATGCTTGGTTTGGTTAACTGTCTGATCTTCTATTAGGAGTATGTTATATTGTGCAATGTGGCGCACAGTTAATGTTTGGTTCATTTGTTGTGGTGTTTAGTTAACTGTTTTGTTTGGTTCAATTCTACAATGCGATGTTCAATAGTTGTGGGTGCATTCTGTTATTGTATACCATGTGAGGAATAAATTGTATTTGGCTGTAGTAAATACATGACAAAAAAAATACAATTGCTATATTTCCAAGCTGTTAAGCATGCTTGGTTTGGTTAACTGTCTGATCTTCTATTAGGAGTATGATATATTGTGCAATGTGATGCTCAGTTAATGTTTGATTCATTTGTTGTGGTGTTTAGCTAACTGCTTGGTTCAATTCTACACTGCAATGTCCAATTGTCGTGGGTAGAATTTTGTATTGTTGTGCATATGAGGAATAAATCGAATTTGGCTGCACTTAATACATGATAAACATATACAAGTGCTATATTTCCTAGTTCTTAATCATGCTTGGTTTGGATAAATGGGTTTTCCATGTGGCTTGAATTAATCTAATGAATCTGCAATGTGCTTATTTTTCATCAACATATTTTACGGATAGCATGCGAACCCTTACTTAACCTGATAACTAACTACCTTATATGTGTTGCAGGGAAATAATGGGAAGCACTGAGGTTTACAATCGAGGTTAGCACGTGCATGGTCCGTTGTCTAATAGCATATTATTGTGCAATTGCAGGAACCATTCTAAGATTTAGGTTTTTAACAATTTGGTCTTGCACATGTAGGTCCTGCCGTCAGAGGTTTTGACCCACTGTTCGACCCTTTTTGCATATGGGGAAATGAGTTGTCCATGAATATCAGTCAAGTCAAGAAACTCAGAAAGATTGTTAGGATAAAGAAATTAGCGACAAAAAACAACAAGATCTTTGTCTGCACAATGAAGAAGACATCAGTTTACTACAGGATGGTACTAACTATTATACATTGCCTTTTTTATCCGTTTGCCCCATTTCCAATATAGAGAAGATATTTATGCACATCCTTGTTTTCAGGCCTTTCCAAAGCATTTCACTAATGATTACCTCTCAAACCACCTGTATGGTCAGGAGGTGAGGAAGGTATTCATACAACACCCACGGTTCAATATTGAAGTGTTCCTGAAGAGGACGAAAGATGGATGGTCAATCATCCACAAGTACTGGCCTAAAGTTGCAAAGACCTTAAACATCAATGAAGGCTCAATATTCACCTTCTGCTTCAGCAGTTTTCCAGATGAGATACATCTGTCTATGTACCGTCTATGATGCTAATTTCGAAAGGTTATAGATGTTGCATGTGAAACTTGGTCCTCGCGTAGTTGTGTAATGGGGTAGCTGAGTGCTGCAGCTATTTGATGTTGTACTCTGATGTATTTCAATTGTGAAAATGAACTATATTGTGTGCTTAATATGAAATGTCAATTAGATTAATAAATGGATTATGAATAATCACATAATTAGCTTGATAATTGGTTTTTCTATTGCAAACGGTTATTGAGAAAACACCATGTGCGATGCATTCAATAACGCACACAGTTTCTAGGATGAACTGTGTTAGATTAATGAACAATCACACACGACATCGTCTTGAAAACTATTTGCGTTAGGCCACCTAGCGCAAACGTTTACCACATAAAAACTGTGTGTGATGGACAACCCTTGACACACAGTTTCTTCTAGGCACCGTGTGATGAATTCAATAACGCAAACGATAAAATTGTTAATACCGTGTGCAATGGAAATGCTATCACAAACAATTTAACCGGGAAAACTGTGTGTGATGTACTTGCGAATAGAAACGTTTTCCTTGGAGCGACTGTGTGGGATGTATATACGAACGGAAACGTTTAGTGCTGGCTGACTGTGTGGGATGTACTGACGACCGGAAATGATTTCGCCTGTATAATTGTATTTTTTAGCACTAATGTACGTATTTCTGTATTTGAGTGCTCGCCGGTCGCACACAACCTCATTTTTCCGAGCGTGTGTGCCAGGAGGGCATATCCCTGACGGTTTCTGGGTTGTGTGAAAATGACCCCCTATCGCCCACACTCACTTGGCGACGGTTCCAAATGCCGTCGCGGAAAGGGGTTAAAAACCGTTTGTATAGCACCGATGCGCACCAGTGGATATCTTAAAGAAGAGTTGTATATGATGCAACCAGAAGGTTTTGTCGATCCTAAATGTGCTAACAAACTGTGCAAGCTCCAGTGATCCATTTATGGACTGGTGCAAGCCTCTCGGAGTTGGAATATACGCTTTGATAGTGTAATCAAAGCATATGGTTTTATACAGACTTTTGGAGAAGCCTGTATTTACAAGAAAGTGAGTGGGAGCTTTGTAGCATTTCTAATATTATATGTGGATGGCATATTCTTGATTGGAAATAATCTGAGAATTTCGGATAGCATAAAGGGTACTTGAATAAAATTTTCAATGAAAGACCTCGGTGAAGCTGCTTATATATTGGGCATCAAGATCTATAGAGATAGATCAAGGCGCAATTGGACTTTCACAAAGCACATACCTTGATAAAATTTTGAAGAAGTTCAAAATGGATCACCAAAAAAGGGTTCTTGCTCGTGTTACAAGGTGTGAAGTTGAGTCGGACTCAATGCCCGACCACTGCAGAAGATAGAGAGCAAATGAAAGTCATTCCCTATGATTTAGCCATAGGTTCTATCATGTATGCAATGCTATGTACCAGACCTGATGTGTGCCTTGGTATAAGTTTAGCAGGGAGGTACCAAAGTAATCCAGGAGTGGATCACTGGACAGTGGTCAAGAGCATCCTGAAATACTTGAAAATGACTAAGGATATGTTTCTCGTTTATGGAGGTGACAAAGAGCTCGTCGTAAATGGTTACGTCGATGCAAGTTTTGACACTGATCCGGATGACTCTAAGTCACAAACCGGATACATATTTATATTGAATGGTGGGCTGTCGGTTAGTGCGGTTCCAAGCGAGAAGCGTCGTGGCGGGATCTATGTGTGAAGCGGAGTACATAGCTGCTTCGGAAGCACCAAATGAAGGAGTCTAGACGAAGGAGTTCATATCCGATCTAGGTGTAATACCTAGTGCATCGGGTCCAATGAAAATCTTTTGTGACAATACTGGAGCAATAGCCTTGGCGCAGGAATCCAGTTTTCACAAGAGAACTAAACACATCAACAGACGCTTCAATTCCATCCACAATCAAGTCAAGGAGGGAGACATAGAGATTTGCAAAATACATACGGATCTAAATGTTGCAGACCCGTTGACCAAGCCTCTCTCACGAGCAAAACATGATCAACACCAAGACTCCATGAGTGTTAGAATCATTACTATGTAATCTAGATTGTTGACTCAAGTGCTAGTGGGAGACTGAAGGAAATATGCCCTAGAGGCAATAATAAAGTTGTTATTTATATTTCCTTGTATCATGATAAATGTTTATTATTCATGCTAGAATTGTATTAACCGGAAACCTAGTACATGTGTGAGTACATAGACAAACAGAGTGTCCCTAGTATGCCTCTACTTGACTAGCTCGTTAATCATAGATGGTTAAGTTTCCTAACCATAGACATGTGTTGTCATTTGATGAACGGGGTCACATCATTAGAGAATGATGTGATGGACAAGACCCATCCGTTATCTTAGCATAATGACCGTTTAATTTTATTGCTATTGCTTTCTTCATTACTTATACATGTTCCTCTGACTATGAGATTATCCAACTCCCGAATATCGGAGGAACACCTTGTGTGCTATCAAACGTCACAACATAACTGGGTGATCATAAAGATGCTCTACGGGTGTCTCTGATGGTGTTTGTTAAGTTGGCATATATTGAGATTACGATTTGTCACTCCGTGTATCGGAGAGGTATCTCTGGGCCCTCTCGGTAATACACATCACTATAAGCCTTGCAAGCAATGTGACTAACGAGTTAGTTATGGGATGATGCATTACGGAACGAGTAAAGGGACTTGCCGGTAACAAGATTGAACTAGGTATGAGGATACCGACGATCGAATCTCGGGCAAGTAACGTACCGATGGCAAAGGGAACAACGTATGTTGTTATGCGGTTTGACCAATAAAGATGTTCGTAGAATATGTAGGATCCAATATGAGCATCCAGGTTCCACTATTGGTTATTGATCGGAGATGTGTCTCGGTCATGTCTACATTGTTCTCGAACCCGTAGGGTCCGCACGCTTAACGTTCGATGACGATTTGTATTATGAGTTATGTGATTTGATGAACGGAAGTTTGTCCGGAGTCCCGGATGAGATCACGGACACGACGAGGAGTCTCGAAATGGTCGAGAGGTAAAGATTCATATATTGGAAGGTTACATTCGGACACCGGAATAGTTCGGGTTGATTTGGATGAGTTTCAGAGTACCGGGGGTTACATGAACCCCGCAGGAAGTAGTGGGCCATAATGGGCTTTAGTGGAAAGGAGAGAAGGGCCACAAGGGGTGGCCGCCCCCCCCCCCCATGGCTGGTCCGAACTGGACTAGGAGGGGGCGACGCCCCCCTCTTTCCTTCTCCCCTCTTCCTCCTTCCCTCCTTCTCCTAGTTGGAATAGGAAAGGGGGTGTAACGCCCGGATAATCTTGCTACAGTAATCCCACGCTAATCATGCCACGTCATCCTGATTACTGTTGCTAAACGTCCGTTAGTTCAAACCGCGTCAAATTCAAATTAAAACAAATGTCAAACGGCAAAAGTTTTCAAATATTGAAACAAAACGTTCGGGCAGTGCAAAAAATGGCACAGGTAATTATAGTAAAGAAAACACACATTTATAAAATACTTAAATGCCCTAAGTTGAATTAAAATAGTAAAAGAAAATAAATAAAAGAAAAGAGATAAAAAAACAAAAGACAAACAAAAAAAATAGAAGAGAAACCCCCCGGGCTTCGGCCCAGCTGACCAAAGGCCCAACTGGACCACCGCCAGGCCCCAGCCGGCCACTCCCCATCCATAACCCCCCCCCCCCCCCACGACACCCGAAACCCTAACCCATTCCCCACTCGCTCCCACTCCCCCTCTCCCGATCCGATCTGGATCGGGATCGATCCCCCACTTCCCCCCAAGCCGCTCTCCCTTTCCCCGATCGGATCGGGGCAGCGCCCCGCCGCTTGCCCGACGACCGCGCTCGGCCTGCCGCCGCCAGCGCGCCGAACCCAGCGCCCGTCGCGCGGAGCCTTCTCCCCCCGGCGTCGCCGCCTCGCTCTCGCCGCCGACGACCTCGCCGGCTCCTCCTTCTCGACGGACTACCCGCCCTCGCTGCTCGTCGCCGCCACCGGAGCTCCTCGCCTCGACTCCGTCGGCGTCGTCCCGTCTCCTCCTCGACACCCACCGCCTAGTCCCTACTGCTGCGGTGAGGCCCCTCTCCCTCTTCCCTCCTCGTCACACCGCCATGCCGTGCCCGCCGTCCGTGTCTTGCCACCACGCCGTGCCCACGCACCGCACCCGCCCGTGGCCTGCCTCTCCTCTGCCGATCTTCGTCGTCGCCTTCTCCACCACCACGCGCCGGCTACCGTGCCGCCAGCAAGAACCGCTCGTCGCCGACCCGCCTCGTTCCCCCACACCCGCCCAGCCACCACGGCCGCCACACAGCCTCGCCCGTCGCACTCCTGGGCGGCGCCGCCAGCGCCGTTGCCCCCTTCACGGTGGACTCGGTAAGCCGCAAGATGCCTATAACGCTATGGCCCCCTGTGGGCCAATGACAGTGGGGGCCCACGCACCAGAACGTTAAAAAAAGAGAATTAAAAATAAAAATAAAAATGATTTAATAAAATTAATTATTAATTAATTAATTATCTAATGAATTAATTAAGTTAATTAATCCGGTTTAATTAATTTAATTAACTAGTTAGGTTAATTAAATAGTAATTAAATTAACTAATCTGTAATTAACCTAAACAGTGTATGACAGGTAGGTCCCACTGGACCCACTGGTCAGGTTGACCAAGTCAACTCTGTTGACTGCTGATGTCAGCATGACATCATGCTGATGTCATTAATCTATTTTTCGAATTAATTAAATAATTAATTAAATTCCAGAAATTAATAAAATCTTTAGAAAATCATATCTTTTAATCCGTAACTCGGATTAAAATATTTTCAACATGAAAGTTGCTCGAGCGATGAGGCGATTCCGGATCGCAACCCGTTAAATCGCCACACCCCTAACCTATCGAACTCGCAACTTTCCCCTCGGCTCCTCTGCTCAAAGCGAAACACCGGAATACTTTCCGGATGTTTCCCCTTCACCGGTATCACCACATACCGCGTTAGGGCACGCCTAGCGTCACGCTTTGCTTTGTCATGCATCTTCATTCATCTGTTTGCTTAAATATTCATTGTTTCTTCCCCTCTTCTTCCGCTAGACCCCGAGACCGACGCTGCTGCTGCCAAGATGCGACTACGGAGTTGTGACCCCTCTCTTGCCGAGCAACCAGCAAGCCCCCCTTAATCACGGATATTGCCTACTCTCCTCTATCTGCTTGCATTAGAGTAGTGTAGCATATTCTTGCTTTCCGTTATTCCTATCTGATGCATAGCCTGTTTTGCAACTTCATTGATACCTTACGCATTCCTACTTGCCTAGTATAGGATGCTAGTATTTCCATCTGTGGCCCTACATTCTTGTCCGTCTGCTGTGCTATACTATCGGGCCGTGATCACTCGGGAGGTGATCACGGGTATATATATATACTTTATACATGATACATGTGGTGACTAAAGGCAGTTGGCTTGTGGAGCACCATGAGTGGACCTTTGAGGCGGAGCGACAGGCGAGTTGAGACCGCCTAGGAGAGAGGTGGGCCTGGCCTGTTCGGCGTTCGCGGATACTTAACACGCTTAACGAGATCTTGGTATTTGATCTGAGTCAGCTCACGGGCCTATCGCACTAACCAACTCGTGGGAAAGATATGGGCACTTTCGGCGTCGTGGTATCGGTAGAAGCATTTCGTGACGTCGGCCCGGCGGCGCGCGCGGATTGGATCGGGCGCCACTAGGCTAGGTCTGCTTCGCCACGCGTCATAGCGTGCGGTGTGCTCGGGGCGATGGGCCCGGACCCTGTGCGCTTAGGTTTAGACCGGCGTCTTGACCTCTCTGTTATGCCTAGGTGGGGTTGCAGCGTGTTGATCTCCAGCGGCGGGCATGACCGAGAAAAGTGTGTCCGCCAAATGGGATCAAGCGTGTTGGGTTATGTGGTGCACCCTACAGGAAGTTTAATCTATTGAATAGCCGTGATCTTGATAATGTGACGACTTGGAGTTGTACCTTGACCTTATGACAACTAGAACAGGATACTTAATAAAACACACCCTTCCAAGTGCGGATACAACCGGTGGTCGCTCTCTCGGGGTTACGAGGAGGGATCGCGGGTAGGATTATTGCTATGTGATGTTACTTGGAGGACTTCAACCTACCCTCTTCTACATGTTGCAAGGCGAAGGTGACGAGCGTAGTCTTGATAAGACTAGCTATCCCCTCTTATTCGGCTTTCTGCGATTCGGTCCACCGATATGGCCCTTTACACATATATCCATGCATATGTAGTGTAGCTCCTTGCTTGCAGTACTTTGGATGAGTACTCACGGTTGCATTGTTTCCCCTTTTCCCCTATCTCTACTCGATTGCTGCAACAGACGATGGAGCCAGGGCGAGACGCCACCGTCGATGGCGACTACTACCGGAGGTGCCTACTACTACGTGCAGCCCGCCGACGCGGCGACCGGGAGTAGTTAGGAGGATCCCGAGCGGGAGCTGCGCCTCTTCGTCTGTATCCCGGTTTGTGCTAGCCTTCTTAAGGCAAACTTGTTTAACTTATGTGCGTACTCGGATATTGTTGCTTCGCTGACTTCGTCTATGATCGAGCACTTGTATTCGAGCCCTCGAGGCCCCGGCTTGTATTATGATGCTTGTATGACCTATTTTATTTTTAGAGTTGTGTTGTGATATCTTCCGTGAGTCCACGATCTTGATCGTATTGCGTTTGCGTGTATGATTAGTGTCTGATTGAATCGGGCGTCACAAGTTGATATCGAGCCATTGCTGTAGGAATCCCCTTCCACACTCCTTGGCCGAAGTTGAGTCTAGACATTGCAAAAAAAAACTTTTACTAACTTGGCTGTGTGCCTTACGGGCCCACATCGCCATCGGGTGGTACTAGGATCTTTTACTCCTCGACCTTTACTCTGGGACTCTGAACTCTCTTCTACTCGGGTTAAACGAATTTACTAACTAACACTAGGATCCCGTGACCACATTCACCCCAAAGTTGGATAAAGCCATAGTTATACCTTGTCATTATCATTTTGAGTCGGTTGATTCAATATGTTGCGAATTCTCACAATCCTCAAATAGATCCTAGAATTCATCCTTCCGGCTCAGACGTCATTTTGAACATGAGCTGGTTCTCGACCAAACTATCGTAAATCGATTGTGCCTCTGGTATATTCAATTGAACCATCCTTGATCGGGCGTCGCTTCGATCCTTTGTTTTGGAAGTCATAATTCCTTTGCACTTAAGCTTTGAATTATTCAGATGATTCCATAACCTATTGCATTTGCATTCCTTCCTCTTCTGGTTGAGTATCGATACTAACATCAGATCCTTTGTGGACCATCAAGTCCTTTGTTGGATTGTTATCCGACAGTGTCTTTCACATTTGATCACTTTGTGAGTTCTTCCCCTGATACATAATGCCTTTGTTAAGTTGTATCCTCTGCTTGGCCAACCATGCTCGCTTTCGGGCTTGTGTTATTTACTCTTGAAACTTGTGGTATATGTTTCTAAGAAGCCCTATGGGTTGAACATATGCCTTCTCTAAACCGTGTGAACCGAAAGTTTTCACGAGCCATACTCTTACGGTGTTTCGCGGATAAAATTTCAACACTTGCAACTTCATCGAGCGAGAAGTGAATGAAAGGTTATGCCTTTGGAGAAGTGGGAGTCGACCTTGAGCGTTATGTTCATGCCCATGGACACGATGTAGATCTTATCATTAAAGCTTCTCTTAAATTAATTATTCCTTGGTATAAGTTCTTATATCTGGGATCGGCCTTTACAATCGTGGTTCCGACCATGTTCTCCTTTAAATACCATTTTCGATGCAAGTGTAAGCACTTGTCTTCTGTGGATCAATGCCCCGGTCCAACCTCTACTGTGATCCTTCTTCGAGTATTACCCCCCTGGTATCTTGAGATTATCTTGGAACTGCATAACTTCTTATGAGTTCTTCATCAAGTACTACATTCTCACTAATTACAGTTTCCATGGGCTCTGAGTTATTAAACACTAAAAAAAACACCGATAACTGAACCGAGTCTGCCTTACGGTTCAAAAACTCTTGATAATCTTCTTTAAGTCCGAGTTTGTACTCGATCATGTCATACCTAGCCTGATCGGCCATATCATTATCGTGCAACTTTTAACTGGCTACCTGGTCCTTCCCGGAGCAAAGTTTTCGACGATGAGCTAAGCTTACGTAGACTTTGCTCATCATATCGTTCCATCTTGAACAACAAACTTGATCTCGAGTTTGTGTCCTACTCGTGGTTCCAATAACCCTTCGCTTCATCATTCGTTTGACTTGATGTCATCGTCGATCGATTACATCTTCTGAAATCTCTCGACACATGTGTCGTGATCATCATCGATATTCGAGCTTTTCCAAGATATCAATTGAATTCATGATGAAAATACCATCCTTGCCTTGATGATTTTTGTTGTCATCGACCACTTTATTGCCTTCCTCCAACACAAACTTGTTCTAAGTTTTGTGTTGTACCTTAAGTTCCTTGCTATCCAACTTATGTTATGATCTACAAGTATTACCATCTTTGATGTCGGGAATGTTGTGAGGATTGCTCCACCTCTTAAGAAATTCTTGCTATAATGATACTTCTCACCATCACCATTCTTTCTTGGTCCTCGTGTTGATTCCAACTGGGGTACCCACAAGTGAAAGGTGTTGGTTGGATTCTGCACTTCTAGCAACCATATTGCTTTGGAGTTAATTATTGATAATTCCTTCTTAGCCTATCGGTTCTTTGAACCACCATTCGGCGTTGATCATACTCTTTGTAAGCCCACATTACGGTTGCACCTTTCAGCGATGTTTAATTGGGTGTGTTTTCCTTGTTCACGTACTTGTGGAAATGCATCCTTTTGGAAACCTCGATGAATTGTCGCTGAGATCATCAGCTACCATCTTATCCTTCATGGGTTTAATGATGAGCTCTATTTGAACTTCGCTTCCATAGTAGATTTCGAGAATCTTACAATGTCATCTCGTCAATTTGTTTTGCACCTTTCCTTCTCGGGCATCCACGAGTCCAAGGTATCCTAACACCGATCAAATCTGAATCTCGGTCGATATGATGGTTGGAACATTTTCAAGAGTTATAACACCGGTATTTTATGACCCGGTAACATGATGTCATGCCAAGCACCCCCCCTGGGTGGAGGACCTATCGTTATAATTTCTTTTGCAAGGACAACCATTCTTCCTGGAGGAAATTGTAAGACCTATTTTATAAGTTGTTCCTCGTGGATCCTTTTTGTTTTCAAAGTTTGATCTTCCTGTTGACCATGTCAATGCTATCTCGAAGCATGTCTGTGGTACTCCGATTTTCGACAAGAACATTTGAAGCCCAATGCTAAATGTTTTCTTGCTCAATTATCCAGACACCGTTGAATGGGTAATACCATGAAATCCCTTCCCCTTACCTTAATGGTTTTCTACTTTCTATCCTGTCATGTACATCATGCTCCGCTTCTCCTTGGAAAGGATATACCCCTGAAATAGGTGTTTAAACACATTCCCCCTTTCCATTGAGTTGTTAATCTGATAAACACCTTTTCCCTTTCCATTGTTTTGTCTAAAATTTCTGGTGATCATTATGAACTAAGCAGTATTAATCCCACCTTATGTTAACACCTCGAGTGCAATTCATCGGTAAGGCCTGTTACTTTTGTTGATGACATTCGGTAGCCACCGATGGGCGAGAACCTTGCCTATTGGTCCGCCTCGTTCAGCGAGCAGGAAAATGGTTCTCTTCGTCCCTCGCCCTTGGTACCGACGTGGTTTCCGACATAATCGACAGGCTAGCCTCTGACATGCCTTGCTTGCATGACCATGCAACATGTCGCTGCCCTTCTTACTTTAACCCACATGGTGGGCCCATAACCCATAGTTTCACAAGATCAAAACCTGACTCACCTGCACAATCCTGTTTCTAATGGTTATTCCCCATGCTTGGCTTTGTATTTAATTCACAGGCCGCCTGCCTAGTGATCTATTATGGTATCAAATGCAATACTAATTCCCATTGCTTTGAACCCTCTTTCAAACTTCGTTTAAGGAAACGAACGATTGCCTAAGCGCTTGAGACTTCTATTTTGCACCTCCTCACTTTACTCTCGATAATTTCTTAAGTTTCAATTCGAGAGTTACTATTAAATCACCCTCCCCGAAGTTCTCTACGACATCGTGACCTTGTAGAGGTCGGTTCCATCAAGATAACCTTGATCATTTTTCATAAATGCGATGAGACCCGAAGAAAGGATGAAGACTTCATCATGACGACCTAAAGCGAGAAATGAAGACATCAACAAGAGGGTTCAACCTCTTCGAGAAGAGCAACCAAGACCGAGAAGATCCGTTAAATTTTCCGTAACCCAATTCCCCCCCACTTACTCCCCTCCTAAATCTCGGGACGGGATTTCTTGTAGTGGAGGAGATTTGTAACGCCCGGATAATCTTGCTACAGTAATCCCACGCTAATCATGCCACGTCATCCTAATTACTGTTGCTAAACGTCCGTTAGTTCAAACCGCGTCAAATTCAAATTCAAACAAATGTCAAACGGCAAAAGTTTTCAAATATTGAAACAAAATGTTCGGGCAGTGCCAAAAATGGCATAGGTAATTATAGTAAAGAAAACACACATTTATAAAATACTTAAATGCCCTAAGTTGAATTAAAACAGTAAAAGAAAATAAATAAAATAAAAGAGATAAAAAACAAAAGACAAACAAAAAAAATAGAAGAAACCCCGGGCTTGGCCCGATTGACAAAGGCCCAATGGACCACCACGAGCCCCAATGCCACTCCCCATCCATAACCCCCCACCACGACACCGAAACCCTAACCCATTCCCCACTCGCTCCCACTCCCCCTCTCCCGATCCGATCTGGATCGGGATCGATCCCCCACTTCCCCCCACGCCGCTCTCCCTTTCCCCGATCGGATCGGGCAGCGCCCGCCGCTTGCCCGACGACCGCGCTTTCGCGCCGCCGCCCGCCAGTGCGAACCCGCGCCCGTCGCGCGAGCCTTCCCCCCGGCGTCGCCGCCTCGCCCTCGCCCGCCACGGCGACCTCGCCGCTCCTCCTCCTCGGCGGACTACCCGCCCTCGCTGCTCGTCGCCGCCACCGGAGCTCCTCGCCTCGACTCCGTCGGCGTCGTCCCGTCTCCTCCTCGACACCTTGCCCCTGTCCCTACTGCCGGTGAGGCCCCGCCTCTCCCTCTTCCCTCCTCGTCTGCACTGCCTTGCCGTGCCCGCCGTCCGTGTGCGCTCTCACCTTGTGCCCACGCCACCGCCCGCCCGTGGCCTGCCTCTCCTCTGCCGATCCTGCCGTCGCCTTCTCGCCACCACCACCGGCCCGGCTACCCTACTGCCCGTGAACCCGCTTCGTCGTCGGCCCGCCTCCGTCCCCCACGCCATGCCACCACCACGCCGCCACAGCCTTGGCGTCGCCCGTCGCACTCCTGCGGGCGGCGCCCTTGAGCGCCGTTGCCCACTTCCGGGTGGACTCGGCATGCGCCCTTGCATGCTGTAACGCTATGCCCCAGTGGGCCAATGACGATGGGGCCCACCCCTTAACGTTAAAAAAAGAGAATTAAAAATAAAAATAATAAATAAAAATAAAAATGATTTAATAAAATTAATTATTAATTAATTAATTATCTAATGAATTAATTAAGTTAATTAATCCGGTTTAATTAATTTAATTAACTAGTTAGGTTAATTAAATAGTAATTAAATTAACTAATCTGTAATTAACCTAAACAGTGTAGGACAGGTAGGTCCCACTGGACCCACTAGTCAGGTTGACCAAGTCAACTCTGTTGATGCTGATGTCGACATGACATCATCTTGATATCATTAATCTGTTTTTGAATTAATTAAATAATTAATTAAATTCGAAATTAATAAAATCTTTAGAAAATCATATCTTTTAATCCATAACTTCGGATTAAAATATTTTCAACATGAAAGTTGCTCGAGCAGCGAGGCGATTCGGATCGCAACCCGTTAAATCGCCACACCCCCTAACCTATCGAACTGCAACTTTCCCCTCCGCTCCTCTGCTTGAAAACGCTAAACATCGGAATACTTTCCGGATGTTTCCCCTTCACCGGTATCACCACATACGCGTTAGAACACGCCTAGCATCACGCTTTGCTTTGTCATGCAACGTCATGCATCTGTTTGCTAAATATTCATTGTTTCTTCCCTCTCTTCTTCCGCTAGACCCGAGACCGACCTGCTGCTGCCCGATGCGACTACGGAGTTGTGACCCTCTCTCTTGCGAGCAACCAGGCAAGCCCCCCCCTTGATCACGGATATCGCCTACTCTCCTCTATCTGCTTGCATTAGAGTAGTGTAGCATATTCTTTGCTTTCGTTATTCCTATCCCGATGCATAGCCTATTTTTGCAACTTCATTGATTCCTTACCCGCATTCCTACTTGCCTAGTATAGGATGCTAGTATTTCCATCTGTGGCCCTACATTCTTGTCCGTCTGCTGTGCTATACTATCGGGCCGTGATCACTCGGGAGGTGATCACGGTATATACTATATACTTTATACATGATACATGTGGTGACTAAAGGCGAATTCGACTTGGGAGCACCAGCAGTGGACCTTTGAGGCGGAGCGACAGGCAGGTTGAGACCGCCTAGGAGAGAGGTGGGCACTGGCCTGTTCGGCATTCGCGGATACTTAACTGCAGCACGAGATCTTGGTATTTGATGCGAGTCAGCTCACGGGCCTATCGCACTAACCAACTCGTGGGAAAGATATGGGCGGTCGGCGTCGTGGTATCGGCCGAAGCATTTCGTGGCGTCGGCGTGGCGGCGCGCGCCGGATTGGATCGGCGCCACTAGGCTAGGTCGCTTCCGGCCGCTTCGCAGCGTCTTGGTGTGCTCGAGGCGATGGGCCCGGACCCACGTGGCGCTTAGGTTTAGACCGGCGTGCTGCCCTCTCTGTTATGCCTAGGTGGGGTTGCGGCGTGTTGATCTCCAGCGGCGGGCATGACCTAGAAAAGTGTGTCCGGCCAAATGGGATCAAGCGTGTTGGGTTATGTGGTGCACCCTATGAAGTTTAATCTATTGAATAGCCGTGATCTTGATAACAGGGCGACTTGGAGTTGTACCTTGACCTTATGACAACTAGAACCGGATACTTAATAAAACACACCCTTCCAAGTGCCAGATACAACCGGTGGTCGCTCTCTCTCAGGGTTACGAGGAGGGGATCACCGGGTAGGATTATTGCTATGTGATGTTACTTGGAGGACTTCAACCTACCCTCTTCTATCTGTTGCAAGACGAAGGTGACGAGCGTAGTCTTGATAAGACTAGCTATCCCCTCTTATTACGGCTTTCTGCGATTCAGTCCACCGATATGGCCCTTTACACATATATCCATGCATATGTAGTGTAGCTCCTTGCTTGCAGTACTTTGGATGAGTACTCACGGTTGCATTGTTTCCCCTTTTCCCCTATCTCTACTCGATTGCTGCAACAGGATGATGGAGCCCAGGGCGAGACATCACCGTCGATGGCGACTACTACCCGGAGATGCCTACTACTACGTGCAGCCCGCCGACGACGACCGGGAGTAGTTAGGAGGATCGAGGCAGGAGGCTGCGCCTCTTCGTCTGTATCCCGGTTTGTGCTAGCCTTCTTAAGGCAAACTTGTTTAACTTATGTCCGTACTCAGATATTGTTGCTTCCGCTGACTTCGTCTATGATCGAGCACTTGTATTCGAGCCCTCGAGGCCCCCGGCTTGTATTATGATGCTTGTATGACCTATTTTATTTTTAGAGTTGTGTTGTGATATCTTCCGTGAGTCCACGATCTTGATCATTACGCGTTTGCGTGTATGATTAGTGTCTGATTGAATCGGGGCGTCCGCGAAGCGAATCCTACTTGGACCGGGAGTCCAAGTAGGACTCCCCCCTTTGGCGCGCCCCCCATGGGCCAGCCTCCTATTCCCCCCTCCTTTGTATACGTGGGAGGGGGGCACCCCAAAGGCACAACAAGTCTTCTCTTAGCCGTGTGCGGTGTCCCCCTCCACAGTTACACACCTCGGTCATATCGTCGTAGTGCTTAGGCGAAGCCCTGCGCTGATAACTTCATCATCACCGTCGCCACGCCGTCGTGCTGACAGAACTCTCCCTCGTCCTCAACTAGATCAAGAGCTCAACGGGCCTCATCATGCTGAACGTGTGTTGAACACGGAGGTGCCGTACGTTCGGTACTTGGATCGGTTGGATCGTGAAGACGTTTGACTACATCAACCGTGTTACTAAACGCTTCGCTTTGGTCTCTGAGTGCGTGGACACACTCTCCCGTCTCATTGCTATGCATCTCCTAGATAGATCTTGCGTGATCGTAGGTAAATTTTTTGAAATACTGCGTTCCCCAACAACTCCATTCTATCTGCCAACCGAAAAGAAGTCCCTGGATCGATCCTACTAAATGAAAAGAAAGGGCACCGTTAGGCAGGGGGAAATTCATTAAGTTGGGCAACAATTCAACAGTCCAGTGGTAAAATCATAGCCCTATTTTCTAGTTAGATCATACATTCACAGATTCAGTACTTACCCAGTTGGAATCCATGAGTTCCCAGATTCTGCTTTGACCCAATCTTCACCATGGTCGATAAGGCAGAGGGGGTAACCCTTTCCATTGCTATCGTAGCTTCCCTCAAGTAGCCGCACAAGCTGCCGAACTCCCCTCAAGATCCTCTCAAGTGAGGACGAAAGGTAGATGTGGCGGACCAGTCGATTGAATGGTGATAGATCATCGAGAGTAGGGTAGAATGGTCGAGGAGATGTACTAGACAAGGGGGAGGGGAGGTATATGCAGTAGAGGTGCAACGCCGCTGGTAAACGAATTCAGGGCAGCGGGCATGGTGGCGTTGGCGGCTGTGTGGGGAGCTGCTCGAGGTAGGGCGGTTCAAAATGTGTGTGTGTGTGTGTGTGTGTGTGTGTGTGTGTGTGTGTGTGTGTGTGTGTGTGTGTGTGTGTGTGTGTGTGTGTGTGTGTGCGTGTGTGTGTGTGTGTGTGTGTGTGTGTGTGTGTGTGTGTGTGTGTGTGTGTGTGTGAGAGAGAGAGAGAGATGACCGAGCCTTAGGTCGAGCCCACCTGTCATTAGAGGCCCTGGCCCCACCTGTCAGGATTTAACGCGACCTCACTCGTTGGGAGGTAGCAGTTAACGTGCTTGACTCGAGTGCGGTGCTCCGTTTTGGTTTTTGTGAGGATAGGGTGGATGAGAAGAGGGGAAATGTAAGGAGAGTTAGATCCATGAAGCAAAACTGAGCACAACTAAGGAACCAGGGCATGAAAATAGAAAACCCTAAACTCAATTCAAACTTTGCTTTGGTACATCCCTTTAGAAATGTTTGAGGATTTCGGTGCAGATTAAAGGTGGGGATTAGAATGTACTCCTTCAATAAAAATGGATAATATAGTATTTTTTTTAAATGGCAGTTATCCTTCATTCATTAAGAAGAAAAGAGTTGCTTCGTTAATTAGGGAAAACCGAGCAAAAACCAGATTGTCCAGTTAATTACGAAGAACCGGGCGAAAACCATCACAACCGCTGAGCGACACACAAGGTACCCCACACACACCACTCCAGAGAGGGTCTCATCAAGACAACACGCATATGTCATCGTCATCACTCCTCCCCTAGAGGCGTCACGACCATCCCTAAACCCTGAGCAAACGACTCTCGACTTCACCGTAGGCGATCGTCGATCAACCCATACCGAAGAGGCCGTGTGAAGATGCATGAAGATTCACGCTAGACCCAGCCACTTGTGACCAAACTGCGCATCCCCGACTCTGGCGGAGAATCATGAAGGAGAACTAGGCATGGCTAGCGCCACAGAAGATCATCAAATGAACCACCTATTGCCTGTCATCGTATACCACCGGGGCCTCGCCACCGCAGTTTCGACTTCACATCAACAACCCAGCCGAAGCAATCCCGTGGACACGCCGGAGAAAAGCCGACTGTATCCAAATCAATCTACTTAATACGTTTGATCTATAGACTAATATGACGATGCCCTTTTTAAGTAACTTCAACATTCGTGTAAACTTTAGGGGCGGAAGCGCGAAGCGAAACTCAATTCTAATAACCACACATCACCTTCCTGTTTCCACATACTCATTGGTGTATGATCAATGTAGTCACTATATTATATATCCAAACAATGATTTCTTCATTTTCCTTGAGTTTTGATGTCTGGGACAAACTTCTACATGTTTTTGTTCACGTGCTTTTAACTTTAAGCATATATCTAACTGAAGAGATCATACGTATTTCACGGAGCAAAGTACTGGTGGTAGAGCTGCTGTCGTCCGGAGCTAGCTAGCACTACATGGATACAAACAATCTTTGGGTGTATGGCACGTCAGATAACAGCAACGCATGCTGGAGGAATCTTTGTGTTGTTGCTGGATCTGCTCCGATTAACATACAGTAGCTGATCGATCTTCTTGCATATAGCCCCGAATTAAGAAGAGGAGGATCCGACCAAGGCCAATTGACAGTTGTCCAGAAAAGGATAGTGGCACTGCATACTGCTGCCGACTAAGCATCGATCGATGCACAATTGACTGCACCATCAGCACGGAGGCTTGCGAGGAGTTCTTTTCTTTTCTCCGGTGCCAGTACCATGCATGTGTCAGCTGCAGAGCAGCAGGGGCATATAATATGCTTCAATGTGTCTGTACGTATCTCTGGCCCAGGGAAACAATTTCACAGTACAACACTGTCGGCTGTGGCTGTGGGTGAGGACAAATACGGCACACACACACACACGAAAGCTAATTATATACGTATATATATCTAAAATAACTAGAGAGAGGAATATTGCATGTGCCAAAGCAATCATCCTTGCCTGTCCCTACACCAACAAGAAAACGGGAGCTTAATTAGTTACCTAATTATTTTAAGTAAATGAAACTAATGGACACGGTAATAAAGATATTTAAGTAAGGGCCAAGCTACGCGTCGGCCGGCTGATTGTACAGCTATCCAGCATCCAACACCGCTCTCATTACTGTAATAAGGGCAGTGTTGCAGAAATAATTTGCAACATAGGTTATGTTGCAGAAATCTTTTCCGACATAGTTGATGTTGTAGATTTTTTTTTCATCGCTATTTTTGCAACATGGATGTTGTTGCGGAAACCAAATTGCAACAGAGACAATGTTGCAAAAATATTTGTTATTTTTTTGTCTTCATTTTTTCGCTTTTTCATCTTCATTTTTTCGCAGCATGGGTGTTGTTGCGGAAGACAGTTTTGCAACACACGTGACATTGCAGAAAGAGAAACACGAAGGATATGTGTACACGTGTCACATAGAGGAGGCGGCGGATGGCTCGCGTGCGATCGGTCGGGTGAAGACAAGAGTTTCCCTTTAAGTAAACTATAAACTAGGGCAGAAAATTAAACTAGACCAGAACGGAGAATAAACTAGGAGAATTTAATGCAACGTTTAATCAAGAAAAGGTTGCGTCTGGATTTTGGGTCACTATTGCTAATTGGGCAACCAGTGTTGTCACTATAGTACTCGTTGGGCGGTCACTCAATTATTGCTACCTCTCAGTTGTAAACGCAAGCCAATTTTCTCCTCCCCCTCAGTACCGTCTCGCACTGTCATGAAAGTGATTAAGGTCAGGAAGACCGAGGCAATGCATTAGGTTCCATGGACAATCGTTACTTCCTAAATGAGATGTGCTCCTCTCAAGATACAAAAGTCTTATCAAAGAGGCCTATTGATTCACAAAAACACACATCTATTTCGCGTGTGGCCGGGAGGTCGGATGTCTCCAACAATGCCGGTGGATTGGACATCTCCAATCATGAAGACAAAAACACGTAGAGGCAGCAAACAAAAAATAGCAACCATGATCTAACTTGGCATACTAGATTACGGTGACGTAGAACAAACAATGACTTAATTAAACGTTGCACTAAAATGGTTCAATATTTATTACAATCCTTCACAAAGGCCGCGGTAAGGAAGGAAGACACGGTTTTTGGAGGTGAACATGCTGATGAAAGTGACGATGGTGACCGTGAGGGTTGACGATGAATATATAGCCACATCCTTCATCTCTCCTCTATTGGTCCTTCTCCTCAAATGAAAAAGTCTTCAAAGTGTTCCTTAATTCTCTCCCACTAACCTGAGACATCAAACTCCACCCAAAATGCGGCCCTTGTTTTCTTGTCTATCCCGTGGCAGTATGAGTGCCGATACGATATCAATGCTCGGCAATACTTCTAGTTATGCCCTAGTTTGTTGAGTTCGTATTTCAGTTCTAGATTTTGCATACCACCTTCGATTGAGATGATCCAAAAATGCAAAGTTGTTCGACTCAAGGAGGCAAACAACTTTCACATTGAACACTTTTTCATTTGAGATCATCTTGAGGACGCTTCCTTGTAACTCACCAAATTCAACTCCAAGCTCATCTTTGTTTCACCCTTGACCAATTATCGCAAAAGTCAACGAGGGGTGTAATCCACATAAAAAACCCTATAAATAAAAAAGAAAGATAACAAACTAAAATGGTAACTATTAGTGGGGTAAATGAAGATAAACCTCAGAACATTAGGGTTAAACCTAAAAGAAAAGATGGGTGTCAAATACACACATCATTGGGTCATCTATAAACTAATTTAGTTTTAACATAACTTCAACAATATGATTACTAGAGCACCTTACTATTTGTTGCTAGAGAGGTTTATATTTTTAGGATTATTCCATGATTATTAATTTGCGAAAAAGATTTAGATACATTATAAAATTTCATCAGAAGTACAAAGCACCTCAAACATAATAAAAATTACATTGAAGCCTCTAGACCACCGAACGACCACTACCACCACCAGAATGAGCCGCTGACGTGCCGCTGTTGCCACTCCCCTATGAGAGCCCGTTTGACCTTGCCGATGACAACCTGGAAGTCTTTGTGCACGTCCCCTAAGGACCAACGTCCCGGGGCCTCAGTTATTGCCATTGAACCCTTAAATATATCAAAAGTACCAGATACCAAATCTTGCCATCATGCCTGCATGATGAGAAACCCTAGCCTCGCCGCCTATAGGAGACAATAGGAGTCTATGTTAGAGCTCTGTCTACCACGTCTAGATGGACAAAATGGAAGAGGACCGGAGCCCGAAAGACAAACTCAAAAGAAGAAGCGTTGCCTTCTGCCCATGCACCGCACCTACAGGACTAAAATAATCCTAACCTAAACTCCTAGCTAGTGTGAAGGCAACGGTATTCCCCTACCTGCCGCAGGTTCGCCAATGGAGCCTGGAGGGGAGAGTTTGCCTTGTCTGCCGAGGGAAGGGGACAAAACTGTTAGAAAGACTTAGCTCACCTCTTATAGTTCTCTTTGACAATTTCAGGATCAAGGAAGGATTTTGAAAGGATCGAGAAGAGGTGTCTAGAGGGGGGGGGGGTGATTAGACCCTTAACAGAGAAAAGTAGCAGTTTTTAAGTTCTTCAAGTTTAGGTGGAGTTTTCGTACAAGTTTAAACATTCACAATACATTTCAAGCAAGCATGGCAAGAGTGTATGAGCAGCGGAAAGTAAAGCATGCAACTTGCAAGAAAGTAAAGGGATGGGATTGGAGTGTGCAAATGCAATTGGAGCCATGGAGATTTTTGGTGTGGTTCCGATAAGTGGTGCTATCGTACATCCACTTTAATGGAGACTTCAACCCACGAAGGGTAACGGTTGCGCGAGTCCACGGAGGGCTCCACCCATGAAGGGTCCACGAAGAAGCAACCTTGTCTATGCCACCATGGTCGTCGCCCACGAAGGACTTGCCTCACTTGGGCAGATCTTCACGAAGTAGGCGATCTCCTTGCCCATACAAACTCCTTGGTTCAACTCCACAATCTTGACGGAGACTCCCAAGTGACACCTAACCAATCTAGGGTACACCACTCTCCAAAAGGTAATAGATGGTGTGTTGATGATGAACTCTTTGCTCTTGTGCTTCAAATGATAGTCTCCCCAACACTCAACTCTCTCTCACAGATTTGGATTTGGTGGAAAGATGATTTGAGTGGAAAGCAACTTGGGGAAGGCTAGAGATCAAGATTCTTGTGGTTGGATTGGAATGTCTTGGTCTCAACACATGAGTAGGTGGTTCTCTCTCAGAAAATGAATGCTGGAAGTGTAGGCATGTTCTGATGGCTGTCTGATAACCCACAAGTATAGGGGATCGCAACAGTTTTCGAGGGTAGAGTATTCAACCCAAATTTATTGATTCGACACAAGGGGAGCCAAAGAATATTCTCAAGTATTAGCAGTTGAGTTGTCAATTCAACCACACCTGGATAACTTAGTATCTGCAGCAAAGTGTTTAGTAACAAAGTAGTATGGAAGTAATGGAACGATATCAAAAGTAATATTTTTGGGTTTTGTAGTGATTGTAACAGTAGCAACGAAAAAGTAAATAAGCGAAGAACAATATGTGAAAAGCTCGTAGGCATTGGATCGGTGATGGAGAATTATGCCGGATGCGGTTCATCATGTAACAGTCATAACATAGGGTGACACAGAACTAGCTCCAATTCATCAATGTAATGTAGACATGTATTCCGAATATAGTCATACGTGCTTATGGAGAAGAACTTGCATGACAACTTTTGTCCTACCCTCTCGTGGCAGCGGGGTCCTAATGGAAACTAAGGGATATTAAGGCCTCCTTTTAATAGAGTACAAGAACAAAGCATTAACACATAGTGAATACATGAACTCCTCAAACTATGGTCATCACCGGGAGTGGTCCCGATTATTGTCACTTCGGGGTTGCCGGATCATAACACATAGTAGGTGACTATAGACTTGCAAGATAGGATCAAGAACTCACATATATTCATGAAAACATAATTGGTTGAGATATGAAATCATGGCACTCGGGCCCTAGTGACAAGCATTAAGCATAGCAAAGTCATAGCAACATCAATCTCAGAACATAGTGGATACTAGGGACCAAACCCTAACAAAACTAACTCGATTACATGATAGATCTCATCCAACCCATCACCGTCCAGCAAGCCTACGATGGAATTAATCACGCACGGCGGTGAGCATCATGAAATTGGTGATGGAGGATGGTTGACGATGACGACGACGGATTCCCCTGTCCGGAGCCCCGAACGGACTCGGATCAGCCCTCGAGAGGTTTTAGGGCTTGGCGGCGGCTTCAGTCGTGAAGCGCGATGAATCCTTCTCCTGATTTTTTTCCTCGAAAGTGAATATATGGAGTTGGAGTTGAGGTCGGTGGGCGTCGGGGGCCCACGAGGCGGGCGCGCCCCCACCCTCGTGGACGGTGTGGGCCCCTGGCGTGGATTCTTCTTCAATATTTTAATATTTTCCAAAAATAAGTTCCGTGGAGTTTCAGGTCATTCCGAGAACTTTTGTTTCTGCACATAAATAACACCATAGAAAGTCTGCTGAAAACAGCGTCAGTCCGGGTTAGTTTCATTCAAAGCATGCAAGTTAGAGTCCAAAAAAGGGCAAAAGTGTTTGGAAAAGTAGATACGACGGAGACGTATCACTCTCTCCACGAATGAAGGAAGGGTGGAGGGGTATATATATAGCCTCCACGCAAAATCTAGCCGTTACACACAATTCACCAAACTCGGTGGGACCGAATCGAGAAACTCGGTCACACCGATATGGTTCAAAATGTGAACGTCAGGATTTTCGGTGGGACCCACATGATCAACTCGATGGGACCGATGTGCTAGGGTTAGGGTAAAACCTCAACTCGGTTTGACCGATTACACAAACTTGGTGAGGCCGATTTTGGTAATAGCAAAACAGAGGGTTGGTCAAGCAAACTCGGTGGGACCGATTGCATATCTCGGTGAGACCGAAATAGTTGTAACAGGCAACAGAGAGTTTGCAAGCCCATCTCGGTGAGATCGAACTGATTAGGGTTTCTGGCAGTGGCTATGTCAAGTGAACTCGGTGGCGTCAGATAGATCAAATCGGTGGGGCCGAGTTTGACTTTAGGTTTGGGACTTATGTGGAAATGAGAAAGTGGTTGAGGGTTTTGGAGCATATCACTAAGCACTTTGAGCAAGCAAGCCATTAAGCAACACCTCATCCCCTTTTAATAGTATTGGCTTTTCTATGGACTCAATGTGATCTTGGATCACTAAAATGAAAATGTAGAGTCTTGAGTTATTGCCAATCTTTGTCCTTAGCTTCTTGAAGGGGTTCCACATCCTCTTGTCCATCCACTCCACTGTTGAACTCATCTGAAATATACTAGATGAAAATATTAGTCCAACAAGAGATATGTTGACATTAATTACCGAAATCACCCAGGGAGCACTCGTGCTATCAATCTCCCCCTTTTTGGTAATTGATGACAACACATATCAAAGCTTTAGATAAAGATATGAAGAATAACCAGTAAAGATTTGGAAAGACATGTAACATGCATAGGCTCCCCCTACATGTATGCAATCATGTAAATATGGAATATAAGAGCATGTGAATGCATAAGCATGACAGAGCAAGCAATGAGTTACATGTATCTTGGCTATATGCATCAGAGCAAATGGTGTGAATATGGGAAATGTACCTTCATGTTCATGAGTTCTTCTTGCAAACAATATGTACATCAACAAGAGATCATCATGCACATGAGTATGATGCATATACTTACCTTGTGGTCTTGAGGTGGCTTTGGGATAGATGATTGGTACGTCCATTTTGCATCATGTTTTCTTACTGTTATTTATAATGTTTTTATCCATAATAATGCTTTTTTGAGAAATTCTAATGCCTTTTCTCTCATAATATGCAAGGTATACACAAAGAGGGAGAATTCCGGCAGCTGGAAATCTGGACCTGGAAAAGCTACGTCAGGCCACCTATTCTGCACAACTCCAAACAAGCTGAAACTTCACGGAGATTTTTTATGGAATATTTAAGAATTTTATTGTAGCAAATAACTACGGAGGGGCCACGGTGGGCACAACCCACTGGGCGCGCCGAGGCCCCAGCGCGCCTGGTGGGTTGTGCTCACCTGTGCCCACCTCCGTGCCCATCTTCTGGTATATAGGTCATTTTGACCTAGAAAAAAAAATAAGGGGAGGACTTTCGGGATGGAGCGCCACCGTCTTGAGGCAGAACTTCGGCAGGAGCACTTTTGCCCTCCGGCGGAGCGATTCCGCCAGGGGAACTTCCCTCCCAGAGAGGGAAATCATCGTCATCATCATCACCAAAAACTCTTCCATCTTGGGGAGGGCAATCTCCATCAACATCTTCAACATCACCATCTCATCTCAAACCCTAGTTCATCTCTGGTGTTCAATCTTGTTACCGGAACTATAGATTGGTGCTTGTGGGTGACTAGTAGTGTTGATTACATCTTGTAGTTGATTACTATATGGTTTATTTGGTGGAATATTATATGTTGATATCCAATATGCTATTTAATACCCCTCTGATCTTGATCATGATTATCATTTGTGAGTAGTTACTTTTGTTCTCACGGGAGAAATCATGTTGCAAGTAATCATGTGAACTTGATATGTGTTCGATATTTTGATAGTATGTATGTTGTGATTCTCTTAGTGGTGTCATGTGAACGTCGACTACATGACACTTCACCATATTTGGGCCTAAGGGAATGCATTGTGGAGTAGCAATTAGATGATGGGTTGCGAGAGTGACAGAAGCTTAAACCCCAGTTTATGCGCTATTCCGTGAGGAACCGATTGGATCCAAAAGTTTAATGCTATGGTTAGAATTTATTCTTAATACTTTTCTCGTAGTTGTGGATGCGTGCGGGAGGGTTAATCATAAGTAAGAGGTTTGTTCAAGTAAGAACAGCACCTAAGCACCGGTCCACCCACATATTAAATTATCAAAGTACGGAACACGAATTAAACCAACATGATGAAAGTGACTAGATGAAAATCCCGTGTACCCTCAAGAAAACTTTGCTTATCATAAGAGACTGTTTTGGCCTGTCCTTTGCCTCAAAAGGATTGGACTACCTTGCTGCAATTTTATTTCTAATATCGTTACTTGCTCATTACAAATTACCTTGCTATCAAACTACTCTGCAACTTACAATTTCAGCACTTGCAGACATCACCTTGATCAAAACCACTTGTCATTTCCTTCTGCTCCTCGTTGGGTTTGACACTCTTATTTATCGAAAAGAGCTACAATTGATCCCCTATACTTGTGGGTCATCAAGGCTATTTTCTCGCGCCGTTGCTGGGTAGTGAAGCGCCTTTGGTAAGTGGAATTTGGTAAGGAAACATTTATATAGTTTGCTGAAATTTATTGTCACTTGTTACTATGGAAAACAATCCTTTGATGGGTTTGTTCGGGGTATCTTCACCTCATCCGGAACCACAATTAGCTACTCCTCAACCTACTGCACCTACTAAAAATATTGAATATGAAATTCCTTCGGGTATGATAGAACAACTGCTAGCTAATCCTTATGCAGGAGATGGAACCGAACATCCTGATATGCACTTGATATATGTAGAACAAATTTGTGGATTGTTCAAGCTTGTAGGTTTACCTGGAGATGAGGTTATTAAGAAGGTTTTCCCTTTATCTTTGAAGGGAAAAGCATTGGCATGGTGTAGTCTATGCGATGATATTGGATCTTGGAATTGGAATCGATTGAAATTGGAGTTCCACCAATTTTTTATATCCTATGCATCTAGTTCACCGTGATCGAAATTATATATATATATATAATTTTTGGCCTCGTGAAGGAGAAAGTATCGCTCTAGCTTGGGGGAGGCTTAATTCAATGTTATATTCATGCCCCAATCATGAGCTCTCAAGAGAAACTATTATCCAGAACTTTTATGCTCGGCTTTCTCGTAATGATCAAACCATGCTTGATGCTTCTTGTGCTGGTTCCTTTATGAAGAAGACTATTGAATTCCGGTGGGATCTTTTGGAAAGAATTAAATGCAACTCTGAAGATTGGGAACTCGACGAATGTAAAGAGTCAGGTATCAAAATTAAATATGATTGTGTTAAATATTTTATGGATATCGATGCTTTTCAAAAGTTTAGCACTAAATATGGACTTAACTCTGAGATAGTAGCCTCCTTTTGTGAATCATTTGCTACTCATGTTGATCTCCCTAAAGATAAGTGGTTTAAATATCACGCACCTATTAAAGAAGAAATAAAAGAACCAGTACCAGTTAAAGAAGAAACTGTACTCTATAATGTTGATCTAGTTGTTCCTACTACTTATATTGAGAAACCACCTTTCCCTGTTAGGATAAAGGAACATGCTAAAGTTTCAATTGTGGTTAACAAAAGCTATATTAGAACACCTAAACCTGATGAACAAATCAAAGTAGAACCTAGTATTGCTATGGTTAAAGATCTCTTGGAAGAAAATATAGATGGGCATGTTATTTACTTCTGTGAAGAAGCTGCTAGAATTGCCAAACCTGATAAAAAGGATAAATATAGACCTGTTGTTGGCCTGCCTATCATCTCAGTTAAAATAGGAGATCACTGTTATCATGGTTTATGTGACATAGGTGCTAGTGTGAGTTCTATTCCTTACACATTATATCAAGAAATTATGAATGACATAGCACCTGCAGAAATAGAAGACATAGATGTTACTATTAAACTTGCTAATAGAGACACTATTTCACCAATTGGGATTGTTAGAGATGTTGAAGTCTTGTGTGGGAAAATAAAATACAATACTGATTTTCTTGTTCTTGGTTCCCCACAAGATGACTTTTGTCCCATTATCTTTGGTAGACCTTTCTTGAACACTGTTAATGCTAAGATAGACTGTAAGAAACAAATTGTTGGTGTTAATTTTGGTGATGAGTCTCATGAGTTTAATTTTTCCAAGTTTAGTAGAAAGCTTCATGAAAAAGAATTGCCTAGTAAAGATGAATTAATTGGTCTTGCTTCTATTGCTGTACCACCTACTGATCCTTTAAAACAATATTTACTAGACCATGAAAATGATTTACATATGCATGAAAGAAATGATAAAGATAAGATTTTCTTTGAATAACGTCCTCTACTTAAACAAAACGTGCCTATTGAAACTCTAGGAGGTCCTCCTCCACCTAAAGGTGATCCTGTGTTTGAATTAAAGAAATTGCCAGACACTTTGAAATATGCTTATCTTGATGAAAAGAAGATATATCCTGTTATTATTAGTGCTAACCTTTCAGAACATGAAGAAGAAAGATTATTGAAAGTTCTAAGGAAGCACCGGGCTGCTATTGGATATACTCTTGATGATTTAAAGGGCATTAGTCCCACTCTATGTCAGCACAAAATTAATATGGAACCTGATGCTAAACTCGTTGTTGATCACCAACGCCGGTTAAATGCAAAAATGAAGGAAGTGGTAAGAACGGAAATCTTAAAGCTTCTGGAAGCAGGTATAATCTATCCTATAGCCGATAGTAGATGGGTAAGTCCTGTTCATTTCCTAAGAAAGGAGGTATAACTGTTGTTCCTAATAATAAGAATGAACTTATTCCACACAGTATTGTTACAGGTTATAGAATGGTAATTGATTTTAGAAAATTAAATAAAGCAACTAGAGAAGATCATTACCCTCTGCCTTTTATTGATCAAATGCATGAAAGATTATCTAAGAACACACATTTTTTCTTCCTTGATGGATATTCTGGTTTTTCACAAATACCTATTTCTCAACCTGATCAAGAAAAGACCACTTTTACTTGTCCCTTTGGAACCTATGCTTATAGACGTACGCCTTTCGGTTTATGTAATGCACCTGCTACCCTAAAACGATGTATGACTGCTATATTCTCTGAATTTTGTGAAAAGATTGTTGAGGTTTTCATGGATGACTTCTCTGTTTATGGGAAGTCTTTTGGTGATTGTTTAAGCAATCTTGAGCGAGTTTTGTAGAGATGTGAACAAAAAAATCTTGTCTTGAATTGGAAGAAGTGCCACTTTATGGTTATTGAAGGCATTGTCTTGGGTCATAAAATTTCTGAAAGAGGTATTGAAGTGGATCAAGCTAAGGTTGATGCAATTGAGAAAATGCCATGTCCCAAAGATATAAAAGGTATTCGTAGTTTCTTAGGTCATGCTGGTTTCTATAGGAGATTTATTAAAGACTTCTCTAAAATTTCTAGGCCTCTCACGAATCTTTTGCAAAAGGATATTCCTTTTGTTTTTGATGATGATTGTTTAGAAGCCTTTGAAACACTGAAGAAAGCCTTAATTTCTGCACCTATTGTTCAACCACCTGAATGGAACTTGCCTTTTGAAATTATGTGTGATGCTAGTGATTATGCTGTTGGTGCTGTTCTAGAATAGAGAGTTGATAAGAAATTGAATGTTATTCATTATGCTAGTAAAACTCTAGACAATGCTCAAAAAAATTATGCTACTACTGAAAAAGAATTCTTAGCAGTGGTGTTTGCTTGTGATAAATTTAGACCTTATAGTGTTGATTCCAAAGTAACTGTTTACACAGACCATGCTGGTATTAAATATCTTATGGAAAAGAAAGATGCTAACCTAGACTTATTAGATGGGTTCTCTTGTTACAAGAATTTGATTTACATATCATTGATAGAAAAGAAGATGAGAACCCAGTAGCTGATAATCTATCTAGGTTTGAAAATGTGCCTGATGACCCACTACCTATTGATGATAGTTTTCCTGATGAGCAGTTAGCTGTAATAAATGTTGCTCACAGTACTCCTTGGTATGGTGATTATGCTAATTACATTGTTGCTAAATACTTACCACCTAGCTTTGCATACCAACAAAACAAAAAATTCTTCTATGATTTAAGACATTACTTTTGGGATGACCCACATCTTTATAAAGAAGGAGTAGATGGTATTATTAGACGTTGTGTACCTGAGCATGAACATGGACAAATACTACGGAAATGTCACTCCAAAGCTTATGGAGGGCATCATGCTGGATATAGAACTGCTTACAAGGTATTGCAATCTGGATTTTATTAGCCTACTCTCTTCAAGGATGCCCGTAAGTTCGTCTTATCTTGTGATGAATGTCAAAGAATAGGTAATATCGGTAAGCATCAAGCAATGCCTATGAATTATTCACTTGCTGTTGAACCATTTGATGTTTGGGGATTTGATTACATCGGACCTTTTCCTTCCTCTAATGGGTATACACATATTTTGGTTGCTGTCGATTGTGTTACTAAATGGGTAGAAGCTATTCCAACCAGTAGTGCTGATCACAACACCTCCATTAAAATGCTTAAGGAAGTTATTTTCCCAAGGTTTGGAGTCCCTAGATATTTGATGACTGATGGTGGTTCACATTTTATTCATGGTGCTTTCCGTAAAACGCTTGCCAAGTATGATGTTAACCATAGAATTGCATCACCTTATCATCCTCAGTCTAGTGGTCATGTTGAACTTAGCAATGGAGAAATAAAACTAATTGTGCAAAAAACTGTCAATAGGTCCAGGAAGAATTGGTCTAAGAAATTAGATGATGCACTTTGGGCTTATAGAACAACATATAAAAATCCTATGGGTATGTCTCCTTATAAAATGGTCTATGGAAAATCTGGTCATTTGTCTCTTGAGTTAGAACATAAAGCATATTGGGCCATCAAAGAGCTCAATTATGACTTCAAGCTTGCTGGTGAAAAGAGGTTATTTGATATTAGCTCTTTAGATGAATGGAGAACCCAAGCTTATGAAAATGCAAAATTATTTAAAAAAAGTTAAAAGATGACATGACAAAAGAATCCAAAAGCGTGAGTTTAAAGTCGGAGAATATGTTCTTTTGTACAACTCTCGTTTCAGATTCTTTGCAGGAAAACTCCTCTCAAAATGGGAAGGCCCCTATGTTATTGAGGAGCCTTATCGGTCTGGAGCCATCAAAATAAGTAACTCTGAAGGTACTAACCCGAAGGTTGTCAATGGGCAACGAGTAAAACATTATATCTCAGGTACACCCATTAATATTGAAAGTAATATTATCCAAACTTTGACACCGGAAGAACACATAAAAGAGTCCTTCCGGAACACTCGAAAATTGTGAAAATAAGGAGGTACCTGATACGGTAAGTAAACGGACTCCAAAAAATCCGCAAAAATATTTTTTATCAGTTTTGGAATATTTAAAAATTTAGGAAATAAAGAAACTTCCAGGAAGCATCCCCTGGTGGGCACATGACACCAGGGCGCGCCAGGCTTGCCTGGAGCGCCCAGGTGGGTTGTGCCCACGTGGGACACCTTTTCGGACTCCGTTTTTCTACCTTATGCTTGTCCTCCAAGATAAAAAAAATCTATATATACTTCCCAAACCTGTTAACCACCTATCACGAAGAAATCCTCTATTCTCTTTTCCTTGTTGTTTTCTGCCAGATCCCATCTACAATGGCCTCTTCAAGCTCCTCCAAGGACAAGTTCTTCAAGAACGTCATCAACCCATATCTGTGGGAGGTGGTGCAGCACCCTCAGGTCATCTAAATGCATGAGGGCTGCTCCACATCCACGATGTGCAAGGCCCCAAAGGGATGGGAACCGTGGAGGCCAGGCTTGAAGCTATGGAGCAGGACGTCTTTCGGTGCAAGGGGATGGTGGAGCGTGGACTAAACGCCAATTACCTTATGATCACGGACCTCTCCCGTGATCTCAAGGTGGATGGCAAGCCCATGAAGGACATCGTCTTCACCCTCAACGAGCAAATCAACTTTCTCCAACGCCAGATCTATGACCTTCAGAACCAAGTCTTTGAATATGAGGCCAGGTTCAAAGGTATGAGTTTGGCTGCTAGTTGCAGGACCCGTGGGACTCACTCTTCTTATGATGGTGGACCACTGCCATGCAAATCCGAGGACAAGATCTCTCCTTCATCATCGTCACCTTCTTCACCACCCAAACAGAATTGAGTATCGGGTATGGGCACTCCCCTTGGCTTCCGCCAAGCTTGGGGGAGGTGCCCCGTATCGTATCATCCCAATATCTTTTTGCCATTACTTATTTTAGTTCGGTCTTTTGCTTTAGATGAATAAAAGTTTAGTTCGATCCTTTCTTCTTTGAAAGTTTGCTTAGTGATTTATCATTGTAATCGTGTGCAAGTTATATAATAAAGTTCAGTTTGAGTTTTTCTTTCTTTACTTTCATGTTGAAAATAAAAGAAAAGAAATAAATAAAGAAAAATAAATAAGGAAATAAATAAGAGAAAGGAAATAAATAAAAGAAAGGAAATAAAGAAAAGATCATATACTAATCTTATGGTAGGTGATGACACCACATAAGGAAAAGTATAAGTAGAAAATTTTATTAGAGATTGACAAACATAGCATTAGTCAATGATGCAACTCATGAAAGAATTAATAAGGGAAGAGAAGATTCACATATAAATATACTATCCTAGAAATCTTTGTGATTGTGAGCCCTCATCAAAATATTATATGCCAAAATTGTTGACCTTGGACAAGGAAGACAACTTAATGATTTATGTTTGTTTATATTCACACAGAAGTCATATTGTCATAGATCCTTTAACATGTGGTTCTTGCCCCCTATCTTTGCTAGCCAAAAATTCCGCACTATGTAGAGATACTACTTGTGCATCCAAAAACCCTTTAACCCAAATCTTATTTTCAAGTGTCCACCATACCTACCTATGGATTGAGCAAGATCCTTCAAGTAAGTTGTCATCGGTGTAAAAGGGCAATAAAAATTGCTTCTAAAAGTGTGAGATCATTTAGTGTAAGAGAAAATTGAGCGTTGCACAAACTTGTGATGGTGAAGAATAAAAGCGACAGACTGCATAATAAAGGTCGCTATCACAAGGGGCAATGTAACGTGATGTTCTTTTGCACTAAGGGGTTGATCATACAAACAAATAAGCGCATGACAACCTATGCTTCCCTCTGCGAAGGGCCTATCTTTTACTTTTCATGTATTTACTTTTATGCAAAGAGTCAAAGTATTCTTCCTATTCCCTTTTATTTTTCTCCTTTGGCAAGCATCATGTGGTGAGGAAAGATCTAGGCACATATGTCCAGTTGAATATAGATAGCATGAGTCATTATTGTTGACATCACCCTTGAGGTGAGTAAGTTGGGAGGCGAAACTGTAAGCCCCTATCTTTCTATGTGTCCGGTTGAAACGTTTTTCTCGTGTGTATGAGGTGAGTGTTAGCAATCATAGAATACTATATGATGGTTGAGTATGTGGACTTGCCTAAAGGCTCCGATACGTGACCCTTCCTGAAAAGACGATGAATTTTAGTTGCAATGTTGACTGAGAACATAGTTTGTTGGTTTTTAATAGAGTTTTTGCTTTATACTTCAATTGTGTGATGAATTGTTACTTATTCATGAGAAGTATATGATAGAAGTTTATGATAAAAGATCATGATAAAAGTTTTATGTTCAATTTTGTTGTTGTTATAATAATCAACATGATGCTTCTATGTCCGTATTTTGTTTTTATCGACACCTCTCTCTCAAAGCATGTGCACATATTTTCCGATTTCGGTTTTCGCTTGAGGACAAGCGAGGTCTAAGCTTGGGGGAGTTGATACTTCCATTTTGCATCATGTTTTCTTACTGTTATTTATAATGTTTTTATCTATAATAATGCTTTTTGGAGTAATTCTAATGCCTTTTCTATCATAATATGCAAGGTATACACAAAGAGGGAGAATTCTGGCAGCTGGAAATCTGGACGTGGAAAAGCTACGTCTGGACACCTATTCCGCACAACTCCAAACAAGCTGAAACTTCATGGAGATTTTTTATGGAATATTTAAGAATTATTGTAGCAAATAAGTACCAGAGGGGGCCCACCAGGTGGGCACAACCTACCTGGGCACGCCAGGGATCACAGGCGCGCCCTGGTGGGCTGTGCTCACCCAGGCCCACCTCCAGTGATCTTCTGGTATATAGGTCATTTTGACCTAGAAAAAAAACAAGGGGAGGACTTTCGGGACGGAGTGCCGCCATCTCGAGGCGAAACTTGGGCAGGGGCACTTTTGCCCTCCGGCAGAGCGATTCCGCCGGGGGAACTTCTCTCCCGGAGGGGGAAATCATCGTCATCATCATCACCAACAACTCTCCCATCTTGGGGAGGGAAATCTCCATCAACATCTTCAACAACACCATCTCATCTCAAACCCTAGTTCATCTCTTATGTTCATTCTTGTTACCGGAACTATAGATTGGTGCTTGTGGGTGACTAGTAGTGCTGATTACATCTTGTAGTTGATTACTATATGGTTTATTTGGTGGAAGATTATATGTTCAGATCCAATATGCTATTTAATACCCCTATGATCTTGAGCATGATTCATTTTTGAGTAGTTAGTTTTGTTCTTGGGGTAACGGGAGAAATCATGTTGCAAGTAATCATGTGAACTTGATATGTGTTCGATGTTTTGATAGTATGTATGTTGTGATTCGCTTAGTGGTGTCATGTGAACGTCGACTACATGGCACTTCACCATATTTGGTCCTAAGGGAATGCACTGTGGAGTAGCAATTAGATGATGGGTTGCAAGAGTGACAGAAGCTTAAACCCAGTTTATGCGCTATTCCCTAAGGGACTGATTGGATCCAAAAGTTTAACGTTATGGTTAGAATTTATTCTTAATACTTTTCTCATAGTTGCGGATACTTGCGGGAGGGTTAATCATAAGTAGGAGGTTTGTTCAGGTAAGAACAACACCTAAGCACCGGTCCACCCACATATCAAATTATCAAAGTACGGAACACGAATTAAACCAACATGATGAAAGTTACTAGATGAAAATCCCGTGTACCCTCAAGAACGCTTTGCTTATCATACGAGACCGTTTTGGCCTGTCCTTTGCCTCAAAAGGATTGGGCTACCTTGCTGCACTTTTATTACTACTATCATTTCTTGCTCGTTACAAATTACCTTGCTATCAAACTACTTTGCTACTTACAATTTCAGCACTTGCAGACATTACCTTGCTGAAAACCCCTTGTCATTTCCTTCTGCTCCTCGTTGGGTTCGACACTCTTACTTCTCGAAAAGATCTACAATTGATCCCCTATACTTGTGGGTCATCAATGATACTGAGTAAACAAGGTTAGATAACACACGAACATCTACGAGACAAAGCAATTTGAGAAACCACAAGAGTACCAAGATTGGGATGACATGTAGTGAGTGAGTACTAGGTACTCTATTGGATATAGACATGTCCCCAAAGAGTAAAGATATGCAACGAATTCGAAGATTTCCTTCCCTTAGATGTATTTAACCCCCTGAATCTTATATGGGGACACAGGAGAAAACAGAACAAAACAATCATAACATACACATGAATACATGTCTTTTCCCCTCTTAAATACATGTGACTTCTCTCCTCTTGAATACCAAGCATCTGGGGTCTCTCTCTCCCTTTCATGTGACCAGGCTTTTATGTGCTCTCTCTCCCCCACTTTGACATCAATTTCCAAGAAGGGATCTTCTGGTGTGTGAGTCTAATAGGTTTGGTCCTTGAGGCATATGACAAAGCAACATGTAAAATGTGATGCAGGTAGAGGACAAGAATCATCGAGTGGAGCTAGAACAAATATGCAGGATGCAAATGGCAAAGTGTCTTCTCAGCATTGAAATCGGTCACACCGAGTTGTTTTCTTCGGTGGCACCGAGATGGTTCTGATTGACCGAAAGAGACAAACCGGTGTGTCCGAGTTCAACACAGAGAGAACAATTGTCATCTCAGCTCACTAGGCAAATAAGATCTCACAAAAATTTGCAAGGAATTAACAGAAGGATTTGCAATGAATTAGATGCAGAGAATGCAGAACATAACAAAGAAAAGAAAGAAATCTAGATGCAGTTTTTTGATAAAAGGAAACAAATATGCAAGAGATAAATGCAAGAACGCAGAACAACACTAGAGAGCTTCATCTAGAGTTGGTCGGTGACAGAGTCACCTATGCTAGAGTATATTGACTAAGGGGTCAAGTAAGAGCACTTGATCGTAGGTCATACTCATCATTTAAGCTCAAAATGGGGTTACCATTTTTCGTTTAAGCATTTTGATGTATTCGTATCTTGTTGAGCTGCTTTGACCCATGACTTGAGGTAAAGCTTCTCTAAGATGCAATATCATACCTTAGGTGGTGGTGTTGATCTTGATCATGTAGTTGAACTTGTGTGGGATGCTCAAGGTTGATGTAGCTCATCAATGGATGGGAGCACCGCTTTTAGTTTGAGTTCATCTACCTACAGGGTTAGTTTTGCAAGGAAGAGCACTTGTGTATCCAAAATGACAATCATTAAATTTGATGTCAAAGGAAATTTGATATAAAGAAATTGTCAAAGGATATGTTGAAAGTTTTCATGCTTCCTTATCTTCAACCACCATATTGTAGAGACTTGGTGATGTAGAGATTGCTCAAGATGTGAGTGATTTGCAATCTCATAGATTTAGATTCATCCAAGTACCTACAAGGGTTAGATAGCAGGCAAGGGTGCAAATATATCCAGGACATATGATCATCGTCATAAGAGAAATATCAAGGATTGGTCAAAGGCTCATGCCTTGAATGTATCCAAATGGTGTTTCTACTACAAGTTTGAGGCATCAATGATGTTCAATTCACCTCTCAAACGGCAAAATACTTTCTCATCAAGCGGTTTGGTGAATATATCCGCCAATTGCTTATCGGTACGAACATGCTTAAGATCAATGTCCCCTTTAGCAACATGATCTCGAAGGAAATGATGACGAACTTTAATATGCTTAGTTCGAGAATGTTGCACAGGATTGTGAGCAATCTTAATAGCACTTTCATTGTCACAAAGCAATGGAACATGTTTCACGTTGCCATAATATTTAAGAGTTTGGGTCATCCAAGTAATTGAGCACAACATGAACCGGCGGCAATGTATTCCGCTTCGGTGGTGGATTAGGATACCGAGTTTTGTTTCTTAGAGGACCAAGACACAAGATATCTACTAAGAAATTGACAAGTACCCAAAGTGGACTTTCTATCAACCTTGTCACCGGCATAGTCTGAATCGGAGTAGCCAACATGATCAAAAGAAGACCTCTTAGGATACCAAATCCCAAAATTTGGTGTATGAATTAAGTATCTCACTATCCTTTTCACAGCCTTAAGATGACATTCTTTGGGGGCCGCTTGATATCATGCACACATGCACACACTTAGCATAATATCGGGATGGAAGGCACATAGATATAACAATGAACCAATCATAGAGCGGTAAACCTTTTGGTCAACCGGTTTGCCATCCTTAGTCAAGTCAAGATGTCCACTAGTAGGCATGGGTGTTTTCATAACTTTGCTTTCTTGCATGTTGAACTTCTTGAATAAGTCCTTGGTATACTTTGTTTGAGAGACAAAGGTACCCTCCTTAGTTTGCTTGATTTGCAAACCAAGAAAGAACTTGAGTTCTCTCATCATAAACATCTCAAACTTCTCCGACATTAGCTTTCCAAACTTTTCACTAAAATTAGGGTTAGTCGAACCAAATATGATATCATTAACATAAATTTGGCACACAAATAATTCTCCATTAACCCTTTTAGTAAAAAGAGTAGAATCTATCTTTCCAATCTCAAAGCCTTTTTCAATAAGGCACTTGGTCAAGCATTTATACCATGCTTTAGGAGCTTGTTTAAGACCATAAAGAGCTTTGTGAAGTTTGTAAACATGGTTGGGTTTCTTAGGATTAACAAAGCCGGGAGGTTGTTTAACATAAACTTCCTCATCAATTTCACCATTTAGAAAAGCACTTTTAATGTCCATTTGGTACAAGGTAATATCATGATGATTTGCATAGGAAAGTAAGATGCGGACGGCCTCAAGTCTAGCAACGGGGGCATAAGTCTCACCATAGTCCACACCGTCGACTTGAGTGTAGCCTTGGGCGACGAGACCTGCTTTGTTGCGAATGACTTGTCCATCTTCGTCTTGCTTGTTGTGAAACACCCATTTGGTACCGATGATGTTGTGGTTGTTGTCGGGCTTCTCGACCAATGTCCACACTGGGTTCCTCTCAAAGTTGTGTAGCTCTTCATGCATGTCATTTATCCAATCCGGATCTTCCAATGCTTATTAAACATTCACAGGCTCAATGCTAGATATGAATGAATAATGTTCGCAAAATTTAGCCAAACGAGTTTTAGAGCGAGTGATTCTCCAGGTTTGGATATCACTGAAGATTTGTTCGATGGGATGGTCTCGTGAAATTCTTGCTCGAACTCATGAGAGCCTTTGTTCGGGTCAGTGATAGGCGGGAACCCGTTGAACGAGTTCACGCCCGAGGGTGGCCCGATCTTCATGTTGTAGGATCGAATTGGAAGGGATAACTAGCTGCAAGCAGCTGGGATAACTAGCTTTATACCTGCCAAGGTTGGATGCAACCCGTACGTTGGGGATGGCTGACCGAAGCTACAGGAACTCCAACCCGCTGTCCGAACAATCGCAGAACCACAAACCGGGACTAATCCACACAAAATGGCCGGAACCGTAGAGCACGAACTAGGGGGAACCAGAGGCTCCTTCTCGCGAATCCGAATGAACTCACAAGAGCAAAGGTAGCAAGGTCTCTCGGATCTCTCTAGCAGTCTTGCTGCATAAACTTGTAGCTGAATGGTTTGACAAAAGGTTCTCTAGAGGATGGGGGAGGTGTGGTTTTATAGCAGGGACAACCCCCCTTAGCTAGGTGTGAAAATGGTTTCAAAGGTAAGAAGGTTTGCATGGCTTCCTTGGGTGAATAAGAAGTCAACTTTGGGAGTTGTTGCAGAGCTCCTCGGAAATTCGCGAAGTCTTAACAGGCTGGACACCTTCCATGAGAATGACTAGAACTTTTGACTCACAACTCCAAATGATGTGAGGTTTTTTGCATTGGAAATATAATTTGATGTAGCTTATGTTGATGTACCCCTATGGCCCCGTCTCTCCATCATATGGGTGTGCCACACCAAAACATCAGAGGTAAAAACTGACAGCATCAGCTTCACTTGAAACTTGTTTTCTCCAAACTTGTTCCTCCAAAGCGGTTGCTTCAAGAGCTCATAGGTTGTTGGATTGCTTCCATGTTATACCTAAGTTCAACCAACAACAATGGAGATGAAAGCATAATTGTGTCATCAAGGTTACAAGGTAAACTTAAGTTAGCGTTCACCTGGTCACTTATTTGTTTGGCGCGACTTGTGATTGGACCTATAATTGTTGGAGACTTGTTGATGGTTGTGGTGTCCTCATCATCCTCCCCCTCTTGAAGAGGAGTCGTCCTCGACTCTGATGGTCCAAAGTATGGAGAGAGGTCGGACACATTGAAAGTTGGACTAACACCATAATCCATCGGAAGGTCAATCTTGTAGGCATTGTCATTGATCTTTGCAAGAACTTTGAATGGACCATCTCCACGTGGCTGCAACTTGCATTTGCGTTGATCTGGGAAACGATCCTTCCGCAGGTGTACCCACACAAGATCACCTTCTTCAAACAACACCTTCTTTCTTCCCTTGTTTGCTCATTTTGCATATTGTTCAGTCATCTTGTCAATATTTTACTTGGTCTTCTCATGAATTTTCTTCACGAAGTCAGCACGCTTACTTGTATCAAGATTGGTTCGCTCCTGCAATGGTAAAGGCAAAAGATCTATGAGAGCAGCAGGTTTGAAACCATAAACAATTTTAAAAGGACAAAATTTAGTGGTCGAATGTACTGCCCTGTTGTATGCAAATTCCAAGTGGGGGAGACATTCTTCCCACATCTTCAATTTTTTCTTTAAAACTGCTCTCAACATCACGGATAGCGTGCGGTTGACAACTTCAGTTTGTCCATCCGTTTGTGGGTGACATGTGGTGGAAAAGAGAAGCTTTTTCCCTAGCTTTGCCCACAACGTTTTCCAAAAATAGCTCAGAAACTTGGTGTCACGATCTGAAACAATAGTGTGTGGTACTCCATGTAGCCGCACGATTTCCCTGAAAAACAAATCAGCAATGTGTGAAGCATCATCGCTCTTATGACACGGGATAAAGTGAGCCATCTTGCTAAACCTATCAACCACCACAAAAACTGAATCACTCCCCCTCTTAGTGCGTGGTAATCCAAGAACAAAATCCATAGAAATATCTTCCCAAGGTGTACTAGGAATGGATAAGGGCGTATAAAGTCCATGAGGGTTTAAACATGACTTAGCTTTGCGGCAAATCTCACAACATAGTATGTAGAGCTCAACATCACGCCTCATCCTTGGCCAAAAGAAATGGTCAATCAGCACACTCTCGGTTTTCTTTGCTCCAAAATGTCCCATGAGACCACCAGCATGAGCCTCCTGCAAAAGCAACAAACGAACAGAGCAATCTGGCATGCACAATTTGTTAGCTCGAAACAAGAATCCATCATGCAAGTGAAACTTTTCCCAACCTTTCCCCTCACTACACTTTGAGTGTGGTTCAGCAAAATATGGGTCATTGGCATACAATTCTTTGATGCTTTGCAGCCCAAGAATTTTAGTATCAAGTTGTGAGAGTAAAATATGGCGTCTAGACAAAGCATCGGCAACAACATTGTCTTTTCCTTTCTTGTACTTGACAATATAGGGAAAAGATTCTATGAATTCACTCCATTTTGCATGTCTACGGTTCAGTTTTTGTTGACCCCTAAGGTGCTTTAAAGATTCATGGTCGGAATGTATCACAAATTCTTTAGGCCACAAATAATGTTGCCATCTTTCTAAAGATCTCACAAGTGCATGTCATAAACTGAATAATTTAGAGTTGGACCACTTAGCTTCTCACTAAAATATGCAATAGGCCTACCTTCTTGCATTAGTACGCCTCCAATACCCACACCACTTGCATCACATTCAATCTCAAAAGTCTTACCAAAGTTGGGTAGTGCAAGCAATGGTGTAGATGTCAATTTTTCTTTCAGCTCTTCGAAGGCCTTCTCTTGTGCATTTGCCCACTTGAAGGGAACATCTTTCTTGGTTAGCTCATTCATTGGGGCAGCAATGGTGCTGAAGCCCTTCACAAACCGACGGTAGAAACCAGCAAGGCCAAGAAAGCTTCGTACTTGGCTTACATTTTGTGGAGGCATCCACTCAGGGATGGCCTTGACCTTCTCCTCATCTACCTCCACACCTTGACCTGAAACAACAAAGCCAAGAAACACAACTTTTTCTATGCAAAATGTGCACTTCTCCTTGTTAGCATATAATTTCTCCTCTCTTAGAACAGCAAGCACACACCGAATGTGTTCAACATGTTCATCCAAAGTTTTGCTATAAATCAGGATGTCATCAAAGTAAACAACCACAAACTTGCCAATGAACATTCTAAGCACATGATTCATCAATCTCATGAAGGTACTAGGTGCATTTGTCAATCCAAATGGCATAACTAACCACTCATACAAACCAGATTTTGTTTTGAAAGCAGTTTTCCATTCATCACCCTCTCTCATTCTTATTTGGTGGTAGCCACTTATAAGTCAATTTTAGAAAAGATGGTGGCACCACTAAGTTCATGAAGCATATCATCAAGCCTAGGTATTGGGTGCCTATACCTCACGGTGATGTTGTTAATAGGACTACAATCACAACACATTCGGGAAGATCCATCTTTCTTTGGTACTAAAAGAACGGGTACAGCACAAGGAGGGAGACTTTCCCTTACATAACCTTTGTTTAGTAGGCCTTCAACTTGTCATTGAATCTCCTTGGTTTCCTCCGGGTTTGTGCGGTATGGTGGTCGGTTCGGCAATGGGGCTCCTGGTACCAAATCAATTTGGTGCTCGATGCCTCTTTGTGGTGGCAGCCCTGGTGGTATCTCCTCGGGGAACACATCTTCATACCCCGGCAACATTTCAACAACAACACTAGGAGTGGTGGAGGTTAATTCATTAGTAGAAAGAAAATTGTCCTTGTACAAAAGTACAAAGAACACGGAACTGGGTTCTCTCAACTCTCTCGTGTCCCTTTTCCTAGCCATCATAACTAATCCTTGTTTTCCCCATGTCTTGGTCAATTTAAGCTGTGGGGTTTTATTTGGCTTTGGATTCTCTCGCTCACTATGTTGGTGGATGTCACTCAAGTGTTTCTCGCTCACTCTCTCTTTCTTTTTCAGATCATCCATCAATATTTCTTCGGGTGTCAAAGGGAGCAAAGATATGCGCTCTTCCTCGTATTGGAATGATAGACGATTAGTACGGCCGCTGATTTGCACATCATGATCATACAACCAAGGTCTTCCCAACAGCAATTGGTATGCTTGCATTGGCACCACGTCACATTCCACTTGATCTCGGTACTTCCCAATGGAAAACTGAACAGTGACAATGTTGCTTACTCGAAGTGTACCACAATCATTGAGCCATTGCATCTTATATGGACTTGGGTGCCTTCTTTGTTTCAGTCCCAACTTCTCTACCAAATCTGAACTTGCAATGTTGTTGCAACTGCCATTGTCAACAATAATTCTGCAAACCTTGTCCTTGATGGTGCCACGAGTGTGAAAAATATTATGTCGCTGCCCTTTCTCTTCTCTAGCTGCATTAACACTAAGCACACGACGAGAAACAAAGCAATCTCCCCGTGTTGGCCTGAATATCACAACCACTCTTCTCGCCCTCTTCATCCTCAGGATCAGCCAATGCTCCATTGTCTTCATGCTCACTCTCAGATTCCCATTCACCTTGTTCATTCACAAAGAGAACTCACTTGTTTCGACATTCAGAAGAAATGTGACCATGCCCTTTGCACTTCCAACACTCAATATCTCGGCTTCGAGATGATGGTACAGCCGTGGGGTTAGAAGTACTTCCAGCAGCAGAAGGAGCATGCTTGTCAACATTCCTAGGAGACGGTGATGATGCCGATGAAGCCGCTGTTCGCCGGGTGGTGGTAGGGTGTGAAGTATGCTGAAACTGAGAACCACCATGAGAGGCACTTGGCTGCGACCTTTGCCATGGTGTGGTGGTGCGGCTATGAGATATCCGTCCATGACCACCCCGCTGCACCTTCCTCTCCGTGCACTTTGCTTGCTCCAAAATATATTGTAGAGTGTTATAGGGAAACATCTCCACACAATCTGAAATTTCATTGTTGAGACCATGCAGAAATCTTGCCATCTATGACTCCTCATCTTCATGAATACGAGCACGAACCAGCAACAATTCCATCTCTTTGTAGTACTCATCCACCGTGCGTGTACCTCGGCTGAGGCGCTGCAATCTATTTCGGAGATCTCTTTGATATTGCGAAGGAACAAACCTTCGCCTCATGGCTTGTTTCATCTCTTCCCAAGTGTCAATGTGGTCACGGCCTAGTAGCAGCTGATTTTCTTGGAGTTGGTTCCACCAAGTGAGTGTGTAACCAGAAAACTCAACACAAGCAAGGTTGACTCTCTTTGGATCAGCAAGGTTATGGATACGAAAAATCTGATCACACTATTCTTCCCAATCAAAATATGCATCGGGGTCTTCCTTTCCTGTGAACTTGGGGACGTGCAACTTAATTCTTGCCATGTCATCTCGATCATGACGTTCTGCACGACGCCCATCTTCAGCAGCACGACGATATGTGACACCATCATAATCATCAAAATCATCTCCATGACCACGAGCAACACGCTCATGAGGGTCATAGTAGTGCCCACGAGCACCATGGCCTCGCCCTCGAAGTTGTCCTCCTCACTGCCCTCCATGAGAAGCAGCACCACGCCCACGAGCAGCAGCCACATGTCCACCATGGCTGTTGTTATCATCCTCCAAGTCACCGTCAACAGCAGCATGCACAGAATTCTCATCGCCAACTTCCTCAAGTGGATCAATAGGGTGTTGTCTGTGTCGAACCCTATCACCACCTGCTAGAGGACGCTCGTGAAGCATCCTTTCCATGGCTTGGAGTAAGTTGTTCTCGAGTCGCTGCAGCTCGGCACGTGTGACCGGGGCAACTTCTTCCCCATGGTTTTCTCCATGAACACTCGATCTAGACCCTGCCATGTTAGTAAGGCCAAAAGTGGAATAGGATAATTTTGTGGAATCACACAACCTCACCTCTTACTCACCAAAGTTCTTATGAGTTCACATCAGATTGTGCTTCTCTCAGATGTGTTAAAGCGATTGAAAGACAGGGATCAAAGAACTAGCTTCAATTATTGGTGGAGCTCGGTGGGGTAAACAAAAATGGGCTTGTGCTGAAATCAAGTTGATGCAAACCAAGAAAATATGGGGATAGATCTACTGCACTTTTGCACCAAGATTGAACAACACACACAAGCTTCTGAATTTTTCTACCAAGCTGAAACTTTTGGATCTTACACAACACTTTCTTTTTCTCTCTTGACTTTTTTTGCCACTTTTTTTTCTCTTTGAGTTTTTTTGCCACTTTTTTTTTCTCTTTGACTTTTTTGCTACTCTGTTTTTCCCCCTCTTTTTCCAAAGCCCAACAACCAAATCTGAAAGCAACTATAAAGATGAACTTGGTGCAGATCTAAAAGATGAAGAACATGCAAGGTATGCAACAACAAGATCTCAGCACCAACAAGGCTTGGATTTATTTTTGGTGGGGCTTTGGACTTCTAGGACAGAAAATATAGCATGAAAAACACTTGATTTAAAGGGATGATAGAAAGATAAACTCGAATAACAGATCCTACCGTGTCAACGAAGGCTCTGATACCAGATGATAGGCGGGAACCCGTTGAACGAGTTCACGCCCGAGTGTGGCCCAATCTTCACGTCGTAGGATCAAATTGGAAGGGATAACTAGCTGCAAGCAGCTGGGATAACTAGGTTTATACCTGCCAAGGTTGGATGCAACCTGTACGTTGGGGATGGCTGACCGAAGCTACAGGAACTCCAACCCGCTGTCCGAACAATCGCAAAACCACAAACCGGGACTAATCCACACAAAACGGCCGGAGCCATAGAACACGAACTAGGGGGAACCAGAGGCTCCTTCTCGCGAATCTGAATGAACTCACAAGAGCAAAGGTAGCAAGATCTCTCGGATCTCTCTAGCAGTCTTGCTGCATAAGCTTGTAGCTGAATGGTTTGACAAAAGGTTCTCTAGAGGATGGGGAGATGGGGTTTTATAGCAGGGACAACCCCCCCTTAGCTAGGTGTGAAAATGGTTTCAAAAGTAAGCAGGTTTGCATGGCTTCCTTGGATGAATAATAAGTCAACTTTGGGAATTGTTGCAGAGCTCCTCGAAAATTTGCGAAGTCTTAACAGCCTGGACACCTTCCACGAGAATGACTAGAACTTTTGACTCACAACTGCAAATGATGTGAGGTTTTTTGCATTGGAAAGATAATTTGATGTAGCTTATGTTGATGTACCCCTATGGCCCCGTCTCTCCATCATATGGGTGTGTCACACCAAAACATCAGAGGTAAAAACTGACAGCATCAGCTTTACTTGAAACTTGTTTTCTCCAAACGTGTTCCTCCAAAGCGGTTGCTTCAAGAGCTCATAGGTTGTTGGATTGCTTCCATGTTATACCTAAGTTCAACCAACCACAATGGAGATGAAAGAATAGTTGTGTCATCAAGGTTACAAGGTAAACTTAAGTTAGCGTTCACCTGGTCACTTATTTGTTTGGCGCGACTTATTGTGATTGGACCTATAATTGTTGGAGACTTGTCGATGGTTGTGGTGTCCTCATCAGTCAGGGTGGAGCTTCTTCTTCATCATCTTGTTCTTCCTCCTGGCCTCCTTCGTTGTTGATGTTGTCGTTCTTTTCTCAAGGTGGAGAAGGACGTTGATGAGGTTCATCTTGGTGTACTTCCTCGTTTTCTTCATCTTGGCGTGTCCCACTTGTGGATACCTTCGTGTCAACTCTTGGTTCACCTTGTCATGAGGTAGAAGCTTCTACTTGGACGGACAAGGTACTCTCCTTCACCTCCGTTGGATGAATCTTGCCAATAGACAAGTCTTGAATTGCTTCCGATGGGTCTTTGTCTCCTACATCAATTGACAATTGCTCTACTTGCGAGCTGTTAGATTCATCAAACTTCACATCTACCGTTTCTTCAACCTTTCGGGTGAAATTGTGTAGACACGGTAAGTGTGAGAGTTTGAGCCATAACCGAATAGGAATCCCTCATGAGATTTAGGAGCAAATTTAGAACGATGATGCTTATCAAGAATATAGCACTTTGAGCCGAATACTTGAAAGTATCCAACTTGGGTTTGTTATCGGTGAGAAGCTCGTATGTCGTCTTGTCGAGTAGCTTGTGAAGATACAAGCGATTTGTTGCATGACAAGCTGTCTCAACCGCTTCCGCCCAAAAGTGTTTTGGCGTCTTGTACTCATCAAGCATCGTTCTCGCCATCTCAATAAGAGTCCAGGTCTTCCTCTCAACAAATCCATTTTGTTGAGGCATGTACGTAGCTGAGAACTCGTGTGTAATCCCTTCTTCGTCAAGAAAGGTATCCACATTTGCGTTCTTGAACTCTGTTCTGTTGTCGCTGTGAACCTTCTTGATCTTCACTTCAAATTGATTTTGGGCCTTCCTAGCGAAGTTCTTGAAGATCTTTTGGACCTATGATTTATCATCAAGAAAGAACACCCACGTAAATCTTGAAAAATCATCGACTATAAATAGACCAAACGAGTTTCCACCTAGACTTTTATAGGTATTGGGACCAAAAAGATCCATATGAAGTAGCTCGAGCGGTCTTCTCGTGGTCATGATGTTCTTCACAGGGTGGCTTCCTCCAACCTATTTTCCTGCTTGACAAGCACTACACAATCTATCCTTGTAAAATATAACATCTTTTACTCCAAGGATATGTTCACCTTTAATAATCTTATCAAGATTTTGCATGCCCACATGACCCAACCTTCTATGCCACGCCTTTAGAAGATTTAGCAATTAAGCAAGTCCTAGGTTTTTTAGTGAAATCAACAATGTATAGATCACCTCTACGTATACCGGTGAAGACCATTTTATGATTATCTCTATGAAACACTTGGCAATCTACTTCATTAAATAGGACGTTGAAACCAAAGTCAGCAAGTCTAGATACGAAATGTAAATTATAGCCAAGGGATTCAATGAGCATAACATTTTGTATGGAGCTATCATGTGAGATGGCCACCTTACCAAGGCCAACCACCTTACCCTTTGAGTTATAACCAAAGGTGACATACTTCCGAGGGCCGTTGTTTTCAGCAAGCTCACGAAACTTATCCTTGTCTCCGGTCCGTGATCGGTACAACCATTATCAAGAACCCATTCCTATCCTCCAGCCATGTAGCCGTGAAGATTTTCCATAAGACCAAAGTGTCTCATAGACTCGTCGAGATCGTAGTCACTATCATCATCCTCATCATAGTATCCATGTTCAACATCGTCTTGTGATTGATCAATTCCTAGAGAGAGTGATTCATTAGATAAGTGATCATCACAATGTTCATCTTTATGAATTCTAATGGCTTCGGAGATGATATTGCTAATGATTCCAACACCTCCTTTGGCACGCATAAGTTTACTAAGCTCAAATAGACAATCACCAAACTTAGGATCATTGGAATTCATCTTACTCAAAGCAATAGACTTGTGAAGAATCTCATCTAAGTTTTGCAAGGAATAGTTTGGAAATCGTTCCTCAAGAAATCTTCATATAGTGTAAGCACAATCAAGAGTAGGCAAGCAACCAAACAAATTTCTAGGCAAACATCTAGTAATAAGATTGACAGTTCTAAGGTTGCGAATCATGTCAATAGACTCATCAAGGATAGGATGCAAAGGATCAACAAGGGTGCACAAGGGCTAGTAATGTACTTGTTCAAGTGATATTCATTGAAAATCTCAGGCATCTCATTTTTCCATTCATGAAAGAACACACCATCAAGTATAGGAACTCTACGTCTAAGACTCCCCAACGTAGACTCATCCATCTTCCTCCAATGGTGATTAAACCAAAGCAATGGAGACCTTTGCTCTAATACCAATTGAAAGGATCGAGAAAAGGTGTCTAGAGGGGTGTGATTAGACCCTCAACAAAGAAAAGTAGCAGTTTTTAAGTTCTTCAAGTTTATGTGGAGTTTTAGCACAAGTTTACACATTCACAATACATTTCAAGCAAGCATGGCAAGAGTGTATGAGCAGCGGAAAGTAAAGCATGCAACTTGCAAGAAAGTAAAGGGATGGGATTGGAGTGTGCAAACACAATTGGAGACACTGAGATTTTTGGCGTGGTTCCGATAGGTGGTGCTATCGTACATCCACGTTGATGGAGACTTCAACCCACGAAGGGTAATGGTTGCGCGAGTCCACGGAGGGCTCCACCCACGAAGGGTCCACGAAGAAGCAACCTTGTCTATCCCACCATGGCCGCCGCCCACGAAGGACTTGCCTCACTTGGGTAGATCTTCACGAAGTAGGTGATCTCCTTGCCCGTACAAACTCCTTTGTTCAACTCCACAATCTTGACGGAGGCTCCCAAGTGACACCTAACCTATCTAGGAGACACCACTCTTCAAAAGGTAATAGATGGTGTGTTGATGATGAACACCTTGCTCTTGTGCTTCAAATGATAGTCTCCCCAACACTCAACTCTCTCTCACAGATTTGGATTGGTGGAAAGATGATTTGAGTGGAAAGAAACTTGGGGAAGGCTAGAGATCAAGATTCTTGTGGTTGGATTGGAATATCTTGGTCTCAACACATGAGTAGGTGGTTCTCTCTCAAAAAATGAATGCTGGAAGTGTAGGCACGTTCTGATGGCTCTCTCCACGAATGAAAGAAGGGTGGAGGGGTATATATAGCCTCGACACAAAATCTAGTCGTTACACACAACTCACCAAACTTGGTGGGACCAAATCGAGAAACTCGATCAGACCGATATGGTTCAAAATGTGAACATTAGGATTTTCGGTGAGACCGACATGATCAACTCGGTGGGACCGATGTGCTAGGGTTAGGGTAAAATCTAAACTCGGTTTGACCGATTACACAAACTCGGTGAGACCGGGTTTGGTAATAAGCAAAACAGAGAGTTGGTCAAGCAAACTCGGTGGGACCGATTGCATATCTCGGTGAGACCGTAATAGTTGCAACAGGCAACAGAGAGTTTGCAAGCCCATCTCGATGAGACCGAGATCCCATCGGTGAGACCGAACTGATTAGGGTTTCTGGCAGTGGCTATGTCAAGTGAACTCGGTGGAGCCGAGTTTGACTTTAGGTTTGGACATATGTGGAAATGAGAAAGTGGTTGAGGGATTTGGAGCATATCACTAAGCACTTTGAGCAAGCAAGCCATTAAGCAACACCTCATCCCCTTTTAATAGTATTGTCTTTCCTATGGACTCAATGTGATCTTGGATCACTAAAATGAAAATGTAGAGTCTTGAGTTATTGCCAATCTTTGTCCTTAGCTTCTTGAAGGGGTTCCACATCTTCTTGTCCATGCCACTCCACTGTTGAACTCATCTGAAATATACTAGATGAGAATATTAGTCCAACAAGAGATATGTTGACATTAATTACCAAAATCACCCAGGGAGCACTTGTGCTTTCAGATTTATGAAAGATTTAAATTTCCCTATTTTCAGAAGTTATGTGGTGCTAACACACATTTTGTAGTGTCTTTGGGCAAACGTGCGATTGGAAGATATTTTCACGGGACCTTCTAATTTGTATAGATTTGTGTGTGTTAGCCCATGTTTTATGGTCTTCTAAGAAAAGTTTGGGCCCACAGAGGTTTTTGTCGAGCAATGAAATTTAGATATGTTTTCACTGTTTTGTAGGTGGTTTTATGCCAGGACCATTATTTCCTTGGGCCTTCGAATTTGGCATTTTCACCATCTGTGTTCCATGGTGTTCTTGGAGAGTTTTTGTTTGGGAAATAATTGTTGTGGTTCCTTAATTTTTGTAGTTGTAACCAGACGAAAACCTAGTTTGTGTTCACCGACTACTTTAAGTCAAGATGGGAATTTGTCGTGCACTTATTCGCCATGCATTCAGTGTTGGTATTTTACTGTACCACAGTCATAGCTCTTGTTTTGTGGTGTTCTGAACAATTAATAGATATTAGCCATCTATTTTCAGTATTTTTACCAATTCATATCTATCAGCCCACATCCAGTTATTCTTGGATGGTTTCGGTTAAGAGAAGGTTTTTTGTCTGGTCTTTCATTTCAAAATTTTCATATTGGAAATTAGGCACTTATTTTTTATATCCATGGTCTATTCTAATTAGAAATAATTTACTGCAAGGTCATAATTTTTTTTTGAATGCAACGTAATAGAATTAGCCCGAGAGAGTGACTCGTGAGTCATTTCGATGGTAAAAATGTCAGTAGCTCCACAAATAGTGATCCTCCACACACACTAGCCGTGTTTGCGCCAAACCAACGTGCAACCCATGATTACCACACTACTGCAGGAAAGGCTACCGGTGACATGCCCAATGTGCCTATTAGTGGAGTGTAGGGGGCACGCCACGGTATAGCGTCACTGGTAAGCACTTACTAGTAGCGTGCCCTTTAGAACACATGCCACTGATATTTTGGCAAGTTAGCAATGGTGTGCGCCGTTTAGCGTGTATCACTAATAGCTTCACCTATAAGGGTTTCTGTAGTAGACGGCTAGGGCAAACTCTCCTCTCCATATTTCACCGGCGAGCCCGTGGATTCGGCTCCCCTACTCTGGCAGCCGGTGGTGAGGAGGGGAATCCTGATGGCTCTCCAGTTAGTAGTTTAGGTTAGGTTTTTTTAGTCCTCGCAGGTGAGGCTCAGGTGGATGAGGAGCTGCGACGTATATTCCTACGATCTCCTTGAGGCGATGATGTTAGGATTTCTCGCCATGTGACGAGATTTGGTAACAGGTGCTTCAGATCTATGGAAGGTTTCAACAACCACGACTGCGGCTCCAGGGCGTTGGTCCTTAGGGGCACGTGCACAAATACTTCTCGATGAGTGTCATCGATAATGTCAAGCTGACTCCGGTAGGAGAGCGGTGACAACGGCGTGTCAGTGGCTCGTTCTGGCGGCAGCAGTGGTCGTTCAGTGGTCTTGAAATCTTGATGTAATTTTTGTTAAGTTTTTTATGTTTGTACTTATGGTGAAATTTTATAATATATCTAATGTTTTTCTCAAAAATATAATAATGTGCGAGAGCATATCACCGTTACCGGTCTGGATCAACCTCAGGTAGGATGGAGCCTAAACCACGGAGCGGAAGTACTTTTTGTGTGTGCTCTATATGGGGATAGACAAAAAAAAAACAGCTCTAATTCAAGCAGGCCTTATCGGAGAGCCCATCAAAATAGTACCACCTCTGATGCATAATAAGTGTCGCAGTTTTGAACTAACCGCAGTTCGAAACAAGGCCACTTATTTTGGATCGAAGAGAGTACTTGTTTAGAGGGGGAAATAAAACTTTTTCATATAAAAGACCGATTGATGTGCTCGTCGAAACTAGATCAAGTGCACTGCAGACCCTGGAATAATGTGGTCGAATCTTGGAAGGGTCAATCGATTGTGTCAATGTTTAGTCGTCACTAGCAAGCCGGTTGGCATTAGACTGTCAGTATTCCTGTATCTGCGATCATGTTTATAATATATTTTTTTGCGAATTATCATGCTTATAATAAACTGGGTCCGAGCACCTCGGATGCCTTTTCATATTCATGACATGTTGATCAACCGGGAGTTTATGATCTTCTCATTCTGATGGAGCAAATAATGACAAGAATCACATGTCAAGCTGGCCAATCAATCCAGATTCGACGGGGACACCCTACCACCTGGATCACCTGGGGGAGACTAGTATACAAGTCTTCCCCTGGATCACCTCACCTGGATAGATAGTCATTAGCTAGATTGCACAGTGACCAGTTAAGATCAAGTATTCCAGAAACTTTGCCCACAAGAAACAAATACTACTAAGCCCAGGCTTAATAAAATGTCCCTCTTCCTCTCGATTTTTTTCCAGTAAAAAGAATCACTATACTCCAGCTCTACCTAGCTAGTTGACAGAAAATAACACTGTAGGAGCCCAATTATCTATATATCAATTTCTGAATTGAAATCATACAAGCAAACAACAGTAGCCAGCCTGAACTACACACTATCTTGTACTGGTACTCCTTAAGTTGTTATCAATGCAAGCTAGTCATACAGACGTGCTCATCTCCCTTTCTTCATCTTCCCAGCTCACTGCTCTCTCCTCTCCAACTCCAATCATCCAAGCTCGCAAGCTACGAGGGGAGGCTCTCACCTGTGCAGATCTGGATAGCAAAACCGGGAAGCAATCAATGGAGCAACTAGCCAAGTGCAGGGGCATCCCAGCTTGGGCGGCGGCGTACGCCACCGATCCGCCCTCGTCCTCATGGGAGGAGCGGGCCTTCGCACGCGATGCCGCGGCCGACCTGCTGGTGTGGCCGCCGCGCTCCTACTCCTGCACCTTCTGCCAACGCGAGTTCCGCTCGGCCCAGGCGCTCGGCGGCCACATGAATGTGCACCGCCGAGACAGGGCACGTCTCCGTCATGGCGACGACGACCAAGCCCAACAAGAACAAGCTGATGAACCGCACGAGGACGGCTCTACCAGTGCCATGTACAAGCAGCTTGAGCTATTCCGTAACCCTAGTACCACCACTCCTTCCCACCTATCAACCATCAACAAGGAGAGGAACAACAACAAGGTCGCCGTCTCCATAGCAGTGAGAGATCAAGAAGCTGCAGATCACCAGTACAATGACAGACAGGATTTGGAATTGTCGGGGAGGAGGAAGAGGAGGCGTGTAGATCAGGCGCCGGTGGCGCTTGCCTCGCCATATGAACAAGGAACCTTCCTTGATCATTCCAAGGTAATTATGAAAACAATCTCAAACCCTAGTAGTTCTAGTCTTAATCCCCATGTGGATCAAGGAGAAGTAGATCTGTACCTCAAGAAACAAGGACTGGTCGATCTAGAGCTTAGGCTTGGGACTAATCCAAATGTTGCATCACACGCAACTTAGTTTCTCGAATGCAAAAATTGAAATCGATGGATTCTTTTCCACTCGTGTGCTTGATGCAACTTTGTTTCTAGCTCCTCGTTAAATTTGCTTCCGTTTCCTTTCACAAAAAGAAAAATTGCTTCCCACTCTTTATAATTGCTTTGTTCATTGTTTCTATTCGATAAATTCTTCGTTGTTGGCCAAAGGATCGTTTTACATGATGATGTATATATCTCCTTCGTTTCAGCTGTTGAAATGTGTATGTGCTAGAGTTGTATAAGAAATTGTATACATGTAGTTGTTTGTTCTGAAGTCTTGTGTCATGTTGAATCGTAATTTTCACGTAATTAGTTTACAGATCGATATTAGTTTTCTAAATTGTTAGCAATTAGTGATCAGGGGCAGAAAATTTGTAAGTGATTACCACTTTTCTTTATCTTTACTTCATGTCTTCAAGCTAAACAAAACCTCTAACTTTTGGGTATATATGAGTGAACAAATTAGAACTTGTACATCATCAAGAAAAGAGGCGGCAACATCGAATTAATCCGTTTGTTTACAGACAAATTTTTGCTTATCCAAGACCACAAAGTACACACTACTAGTGAACATGACAAACCGCCGAACTGATCATCTGCTCTTGCCTTGTGCTCGATTCCGAAAAAGGCTTTCGCCCCGCTTTATAAATAAAACAAACGCCACAAGACATACAACCAAAGCAGGTCCACACACACACACCACCCAAGTACCATAAACAAAGTACAGAGGTTCTGCTGAGGGCACAACTCAACAAGCCCAGAAGAAAGAGAAAAGAAAACACAACACAGCAAAGCCTGCCCAGCGCAGGAGATCTAGTCTGGCTCCGGCGGCGGCGGGGGGGCGGGCGACAGGCGGACGGCCATCGAGCGAAGATCGGTGATGAAGGTTGAGATGGCGTCCCGATCCGGGGGGCGGCTAAGCGGCCGCCAAAGCTGCAAGAAACCCGAGAATTTGTAGAGAGCATCAGTAGCGCGACGGAGGGGAGAATGTTGGATCACAAGCTTATTGCGAACGGTCCACAGCGTCCAGGCAAGGACCCCAACCTCCAGCCACCTAATGTGGCGAGAGGTCATAGGGGACACTTGGAGTTCAGCAAAAAGGTCCGGGAAATTGGTGTGGCACCAACTCCCACCGACAATCTCGCGAAAGCAGCTCCAAAGGAACCGGGCGGAAGCGCAAGCGAAGAAAATGTGATTGGAGTCTTCAGGAACATCGCAGAGGGGGCAGATACCAGTGCCCGGGCCATTTCGCTTGCGGACCTCCACGCCGGACGGGACCCGTCCACGGATCCACTGCCACATGAAGATGCGAATCTTGATGGGGCGCGACGGACCACACCATCGAAAGGGGAGGGGGCGGATGAGGAGCAATGGCCAAGTAAAGCGATTTGGTGGAGAATCGCGGACGGCTCCAGCCGCCCAACGCATAAGGTCTTGGTCGCCATCCACCAACGGCTCGTGAAGAGCAACACAGTCAAGTAACTCACGCCAGGCGGCGGATTCCGCCGGCCCAAAAGGACGGCGGAAAGCAAGGCGCCCTAAGTCACTAAGGGCCCTATCAACAAAAATCATAGGGTCGACAGAGATAGAGAAGAGGGTGGGGAAGCGGGCCGCGAAGGGAGAGTCTCCGGCCCAACGGTCGAACCAAAAAAGCGTCGAGAGGCGGACCCCACCGAGATAGAGGTACCAATGCGGAGCACCGGTAGGAGTTGGACGAGAGATCGCCAAAACCGAGGTCCGCCCGATTTACAGCGAAGGCAAGGGTTGACCATGCAGGTATTTACTCGGATAATGTCCAGCCAGAGGCCACCTGACCTGCGCGATCACGCCAAAGCCACCGGGAGAGAAGGGCGATATTCATCCATTTAGAGCACATGATGCCTAATCCACCTGCTCCACAGGCTTGCATGTCCGCCACCACCATGTGATACTTACTTGCCCCGATCGCCACCCAAGAGAATCGGGACTGAATCTTGGCGATCTCCTTATGGAGAGATTCATGGAGGCTGTAGAAGCTCATAAGAAACAAGAGGAGGCTGGATAGGGATGAGTTGAGAAGGATAGTCCGGCCGCCTTAGAGAGCCACCTCCCTGCCAGGCTCGATCCGTCCGGAGCTTGGTCACGGAGGGGCGCAAGTCAGCGACAGAGAGACGCGAGTCACTAATGGGCGTCCCGATAGGTAGTGGGGAAAGAGCCCAGTGGCAATTAAGCCGGTTGGCAATGGCCACCGACTCGGAGGGGAGTACCCCATCACCATAACGTCACTCTTATCAAAGTTGATCTTGAGGCCCGACATCATTTGGAAGCGAGAAGGAGGAACTTGAGGTTGGTGATGTCCAACTCCGAGCCTTCACCATGATGATCGTGTCGTCAGCATATTGGAGGATGGAGATCCCCGAGCCCCCAGAGAGGTGGGGGGTAATCCCCCGGATGTGGCCAGCGGCTTTCGCCTTATCCAGAATGGCGGCCAAAGCGTCAACGACCATATTGAAGAGGAACGGAGAGAAGGGTCGCTGGGCGAACCCCACATAGGGTAGGGAAGAAGGGCCGATTTCGCGTTGATATTGACTGTCGTGCGACCGCAAGAGACCATTTGCATGACTCTTGTGATCCACCGGTCGTCGAAGCCCTTCCGAAGAAGGACTTCCCTAAGGAAGGGCCAGCTAACCGTATCATAGGCCTTATGGAAATCAATCTTCAGCAAGACCGCCTTCAGGCGCTTGGCCCGGACCTCATGAAGGACCTCATGAAGCACCAGGACACCATCCAGGATATGACGGCCCTTAATGAAGGCCGACTGGTTAGGGTGGGTAATCCGATCCGCAAGCAGGGTCACCCTATTGGCGTACCCCTTGGCCAAGATCCGGAAGATCACGTTAATGACCGTGATCGGGCGGAACTGGCGAATGTCAGTCGCCCCAGGGACCTTGGGGATGAGGGAGATGGTCCCGTAGTTGAGGCGACTAAGGTCAATAGAACCCACAAAGAACTCATCAAAGATGGCCATGACCTCTGGTTTAATCACGTTTGTGGCAGCAACTCTTATGGTCATGCAACCTTATAATGTGTATATATACCGTGTCAAGAACTCAAGTTCATCTACAACTGCTATATTAACTAACTTGAGTACTTGTATGTTCCTTTTTGTGAGGTATTTTGCACTGTTAAACAATTATTGTGCAAACATTTTGTATGTGATGGAAATCACTATCATAAATAAGTAATACAAATAGGGATGAAAACAGCACGGAAACGGACGGAACTGGGTGCTATCATATTTGTTTTCATATTTTTTTGGCAGAAGCAGAAACGAATACAGAAACCCTGGAAATGAATACGGAAACAGGTACTACCGGAAACAAACACGGAGGGATACAGAGCGGACGCGGAAACGAAACTGTGTGTTGAGCGGAACTTAAAACCCACTTGAATCATAGAGAAATACAGACAAAAAACAAACAAATTGATGGAATTGTTAACATGGCTACAAAATAATATGGTTGTGTTGGTAACATAGGGTAGTATTGTAGTAGTACATGACAATTCGTATAGAGTCTAGTTGAGTATGTGTGTGGTAGTACAAGCTGGTACTCAAATGATACATTCTGCTCATTCTACTCATTGTGCCATTGTGTGTTGTTTGGTAGTTGGGCTACAAAGCAGCCATGGGCCTATAGTAGAAACGGAAATTCCATATTAACAGAGACGGAAAGTTCCGTTTCCACGTGTGTTCCACCGAAAAACACCATTTGGTTTTTGTTTCCGTTTCCGCATAAAAAATTCCATTTCCATTTTGGTTTTGCAAATTTCCGTTTTCATTTTCATATTTCCTCTCTGTTTTCATTTTTTCTCCGGAAAAGCAGAATCTTTCTACTCCATTTTCATCCCTAAATACAAATGTAATGAAATCAATTCATGTTATATATTGCATTGACTATTTGTCGTCAAATTATTTTTATAGCCAATTAAAATAGGTAATACAAAAGAAACAAAGAGGGTACTTCCTTAGAAAAATAGTGGCTGCACTTTGAGTATATGGAAGTTTCTTCATGAATTAATTAATATTTTTACATAACAAACATTTCCAAAATAAATAGAGGTACCGACGCTAGCTGCGATAATTGGTTGCAATATATTCCCATGAGATTTAGTTATATGGAACATGTATATTGAGATTGATAATATGAGAAATGAAACTTAAAATACATAATTTTTATCATATTTGATTATTGTATATGTGTAAAATATTTATTGAGAAATATTAAAATACATATGATCTATTGTATTTAAACATTGTATGGAAGTAGAATATTTATAGAATTTAGATAGCGCAATGGAACGGAACCAGCCGAGTTAGCATTTTCCCATATGTGGTGATAGGCCTTTTCCATGCATAGTTGTATGTTGTGGTGGCATGTCGAGAGAAATATGTTAGTGTGGATCAGCTATTTAGTTATACAACATGAAAGTTTCTTCACGAGTTGATCTATGTACCCAAAAAAAAATCCCAGAATAAATACTTGAGCACTAATATTATTTGTGTGTGTGTGTGTGTGTGTGTGTGTGTGTGTGTGTGTGTGTGTGAGAGAGAGAGAGAGAGAGATGGGGGGGTAATACTTCCTACAGTACACAAGTAAGTGATACTAGCTACTATTCAAGATATAAACATAGTTTTTAGGAAGTAACTTTGATCAATAATTTCTTCTATACCACATGCATAAAAGAGAAATTGATGTTCGAGAAAATAGAATTTTATAGATATTATTTGAAGTACACGATATGTGGATTAGTAGGTATCTAAATCCGCGGTAATATATATTTTACCAGTGCAAGCAAAGATATGTCTAACATATTATTATTATTATTGTAATTCGAAGTGAGTAGATACATAGACAAGACAGACACCAATGCTGCCATTGCTTTGTCATTAGTAATGGATTGATAGAGAGGTGATGAATACGAAAAGGTCACAAGCGGCCATAGGTACGACTGTCCGATGCATGATACGCCACTGACACATTCCAGCACATGCATGCATACAGACGTCAATAAGCAACACATGGATGGAATAATTCAACTCAGAACACTGTCCGTCGATCAGTGCATGTGCTTGCACCGGGGGCCACTCTGCTTCATTTGGGCATATATGCGTGCGTGCAGCTCGATCCTGATTCTTAGTCATGACCGGCATTATGCCATTACGTATGATCGGTTTCTCTCACAGTTTTCGTCGACAAATGCTCATGTAGATCAAGACCCTCTTAAAATAGTTGAATATAAACTGTAGTTTATGTATGCATTTGAACTTTTAGCTCCCCGAATAAGCAAACATACATACGTGCTAGTCACCGTCTCACCGATCTTGCTGAATTAGTAACACGGAAGGGAATAATAATCTCTCCTAGCTAGCATAGGAGTATACAGTGTATGCGTTGTGGTACGTGCTAGCAGATATGGTCAGTCATACACATTTGCCTATATATTACGCATACAGGCATGGTCCCCGGTTGGGCTACATAGCTGCATATACTGTGCACTGTAACTGGTGCATAAACTGTGCATATGTTATGTATGGAGTCATTGATCGAACCCTGAGATATACAACTCCACTGTTACCATACACGCACCATATGCGCGCATAGTTCACATTCCATTCTCCATTTTACTGAATATCAATATATGCTAGGCCGCGAAGAGTCTGTTGTTATCTTCTAGCTAGATCAGTGCGCGCATAGACAACCACTTTGCTAGTTTGATTTCCATTAAAAAGCGGTCGATGAGCGTGGCAATAACGTGAAGGAGAACAAGGAGGAAGAGGACGACGTCTTGTTTGGACCTGGCGGCCCATATTACAGTACATTTCATGTGTTAATAGCGCGTGCAGCCCAGAGTTCTAGGTGTTTTGGTGACCGGGCTCCATGGAGGCTGGAAATTTTGAAAAAAGAATATCAAACTTCCCATGTATATACGGATGAAATGTATGTGTGTGTAAAAATTCACGATGAAGTACCTTGAATTGTGACTTATACAAAAAAAAAAGAAATTCATGGACTTTAGGGATGAACAATAACTTGTGCTGAAAAGCCACAGATTTGTTTTCTTTAGCTCCCATTTCAATGTATTTCATCATGAAAATTTACACACATGTACATTATGCCTTCATTTATATTTGTATTTTTCTTCAGAATTTTTTGAAAGATAAAAATATGAATTTTGAATTTTTCAAAAATAGCCTTCGTGAAGCTCGGCCTCCAAAAGCAATTTTGGATGCAGCCCACATCATCCATGAAAAGCCTGCTATTTCGTTTTATTTTATCCACATAGCATTAAATAATTTCCCTAAAAACATAAAAATAAATAGTATCCCTAAAAAACATAAAAGGAAATAGCAGACATACTGTATGGCGAGAAATTATATCTTTTCCAAAAAATAGTGAGCAATTATATAGTAGACACAACTGGTTCTACTTTTTCTCGAAGCAAATAAACACAACTTGGTCCTTATTACTGCAAATCTACTACTCCCTCCATCTCAAAATAAGTGTCTTTGATTCAGTACAACTTTGTATTAAAGTTGTACTAAATCAAGGACACTTATTTTGGGACAGGGCGAGAAGAAGAAGGAGAAGAAGAATCGATGAACTTTCCCTATTGAGCCATTTGACTATTATATTTGACCTGATATTTGTTAGTAGCTAGGATGAATTGTGATTTGTTTCCTAGTCAGGACGTAAACTGTGTACAGATCGTGTGTGGTAAGGTCATCATTAGTGAAAAGTGATGATAACACCTTATGCAGTTTGCAACCAAATAGTGTGTAGTTCGTGCGCCAAGTGCAACGCAGACAAGTAAACAACAGGTCAATATTGCTTCCGTCATGAAGCCAGCCTACATACAAGCAACTAAACTATGTGCAGATAATGATTTTTGGCTTGTTTTATCTCAGCCAGATCCATTTGAGATACACATGCAAAAAGACAAAAGGTGGTACATGCAACCAAACACGCCCTAAATGCGCAGGCGCATGCAAGACTAGATCGCTCCTAACTTCTAACGAAAATGAGTACATCGGTTTGATCAATTCTTCCTACATGCATGGAGAGACTGCAGGTTGGTGAGTACGCTGCCATGAGCTTTGGATCACGATTTTGCGGCCACGTGGATGGTAAGTAATCCAAATTTATTTATGAAACAAGGATCACGATTTTCTGTGGTTTTTTTGGTGAATATGTGGTGCTCCCATGTCTTAGGTGTTCCAATCTCACAAAACTCAAATTTTGAAGCATAACTATATTTTTTTAAACAATCGTGGATGTTCACAAGATAAGTGTGTACAACACTCAAATTTCAACTCCAAACTCTGAATACAGACAGAGATACAAAAGAGGTAAATACACGTGTGGTACATGAAGTTGCCATCATGTGCAGTTTGTTGCCGAAAGTTCAAAATACAAAAAATTGGTGCCGAAACATCCGACTTTTCCTCAAGCTTGATATATCGAAGGCTTTTGACTCCGTCAATTGGGCTTTCCTTCTTGAGGTTCTTCAGCGCCTGGGGTTTGGTCAACGTTGGCGGGACTGGATTTGCATGACCCTGGCATACTCATCATCTAGGATCCTTCTGAATGGAAACCCGGGCAAGCCATTCAGGCACGCGCAGGGCCTGCGTCAGGGAGACCCGGTGTCGCCGATGCTTTTCATTCTGGCAATAGACCCGTTGCAACAGATTCTCCGTCTCGCCTCTGAGCAGGGCATCCTCAAGCCCATCCGCGCTCGTTCCGCCAGATGTAGAATCTCTCTCTTTGCGGATGATGCAGGCATCTTTGCCAACCCTGATAAGGAGGAGCTGCGGGCGATCTCGGCCATACTAAAAGCCTTTGGGGAGGCTAGTGGCCTAATCACGAACCTGTCAAAGACCGAGGTTTTTCCGATACGATGCGGCGACTTTGACCTACAGGACATACTCACCGTCTTCCCCGCCAAGATTGCCAGCTTCCCAGGACGCTACCTCGGACTTCCATTGCACTATCGTCGGCTCCGGAGGGTTGACCTCCAACCTTTCATCGACAAGATTGCGGGTAGACTGCCGGGTTGGAAAGGAAAGCTACTAAATAAGCCCGGCAGGGTCGCTCTGGCTCAATCAGTTCTAACAGTGAAAGATCGAGGATGTCGCCTAGAGGGGGGGGGGTGAATAGGCGCTTTAAAATAATTACGGTTTAGGCTTGAACAAATGCGGAATAAACCTAGCGGTTAATTTGTCAAGCACAAAACCTACAACAACTAGGCTCACCTATATGCACCAACAACTTAAGCTAAGCAAGATAAGCAACTATGTGATAGCAAGATATATGACAAAGAACAATATGGCTATCACAAAGTAAAGTGCATAAGTAAAGGGGTTCGGGTAAGAGATAACCGAGGCACGCGGAGACGACGATGTATCCCAAGTTCACACCCTTGCGGATGCTAATCTCCGCTTGGAGCGGTGTGAAGGCACAATGCTCCCAAGAAGCCACTAGGGCCACCGTAATCTCCTCACGCCTCGCACAATGCAAGATGCCGTGATTCCACTAAGGAACCCTTGAGGCGGTCACCGAACCCGCATAAATGGCGACCCTTGGGGCGGTCACCGAACCCCACACTTTGGCAACCCTTGGGGCGGTCACGGTACCGTCAAATTGCTCGGGCGATCTCCACAACCTAATTGGAGACCCTGACGCTTGCCCGGAGCTGTACACCACAATGATTGAGCTCCGAACACCACCAACCGTCTAGGGAGCCCAAGCACCCAAGAGGAACAAGCTCAAGGGCACCAAGCACCCAAGAGTAATAAGCTTCTCAACTTGTAACTTCCACGTATCACCGTGGAGAACTCAAACCGATGCACCAAATGCAATGGCATGGGCACACGGAGTGCCCAAGTCCTTCTCTCCCAAATCCCACCAAAGCAACTAATGCTAGGGAGGAAAATGAGAGGAAGAACGAAAGAAGAACACGAAGAACTCCAAGATCTAGATCCAAGGGGTTCCCCTCACTTAGAGGAGAAAGTGATTGGTGGAAACGTGGATCTAGATCACCTCTCTCTTTTTCCTCAAGAACTAGCAAGAATCATTGGAGGGATTGAGAGATAGCAAGCTCGAAGAAGGTCAACAATGGGGAAGAACACGAGCTCAAAAGGTTGGGTCTCAAGGGGGAAGAAGACCCCCTTTTATAGGTGGAGAGAAAAAACCAACCGTTATCCCCTCACTCAGCCCAAGACGACGCGGTACTACACCGATCGGCATGGGTACTACATTGCTGCAGTTGCGGTACTACCGCAAGTGCAAGATCGCCGATGAAGGCTCATTGCATTGTATAACGAACGGTAGAACCGCGGAGCGGTACTACCGCTACGCCTATGGTACTACCGTAAGGCAGCAACACTAGTCATAGAGAAAACACGGAAGTAAAAATTACTTCCGCACCTACTTCCGCCGAGGGAGGACTGCGCAAAATCCGCACGCGGTACTACCGCACACGAAGAGCGGTACTTATCACAGAGGGCGCGGATGTAAAATTACATCCGCCCTACTTCCGCCATGCTGCTAAGCTGGCGAGCCCACGGTACTACCGCGCCACGGCACGGTATTATCACGTAGGGCACGGATGTAAAAATTACATCCGCCTTACTACCGCCGAGTAGTCATGCTGGCTCGAGGCCACGGTACTACCGCTCCCACAGAGCGGTACTACCGTGAGCACCTGCAGATTATCATGGTGGACTGCGGTACTACAAGAGGGCTCATGGTACTACCGCTCGAGAGCAGACTACCGCATGCCCCAGATTAGCAACACTAGGAGTCCTTCATTTTGCAGAGAAGACAACAGAGGGAAACAATAAAACCAGAACTGCCATAACTTCTTCAAATGAGCTCCGAATTAAGCAAACTCAAGCTTGTTGGATATAGTAAGAAGAGGCAGGGGAGGTATGCCTAACAAACAAAGGAGTGAAACCTCCAACAGAGAAGAAACGGCATATCCTCCAACATCGAAAACATCATAGAAGAAGCATGCAAACTCCGTTTTCGATGAACTCGAGCTTGTCATAAAAATGACCATAAGCTCCAAAACTCGCAAGGAGAAGAACCAAACAAGAACCAATAAAGATGATGCAAGGATGCAATGGTTGGAGCTCTCTACGAACGATACGATCAAGCAACTCATCGAGAGCCCCCCTTGATAGTACGGCAATCGATCCTATAACCCGGTCTCCCACAACTACCATGAGACCGGTAAAATAGAAAACCTATCAAGGGCAAACCTTTGCCTTGCACAAAGTCCACTTGCGCTAGATGATGACGATCTTGACTCCCTCAAGTTGGACCACCTTTCTGTTGGAAATATGCCCTAGAGGCAATAATAAATTAGTTATTATTATATTTCCTTGTTCATGATAATCGTTTATTATTCATGCTATAATTGTATTGACCGGAAACAGCAATACATGTGTGGATACATAGACAACACCATGTCCCTAGCAAGCCTCTATTGGCCAGCTCGTTGATCAATAGATGGTTACGGTTTCCTAACCATGGACATTGGATGTCATTGATAACGGGATCACATCATTAGGAGAATGATGTGATGGACAAGACCCAATCCTAAGCCTAGCACAAAGATCGTAGTTCGTATGCTAAAGCTTTTCTAATGTCAAGTATCATTTCCTTAGACCATGAGATTGTGCAACTCCGGATCTGTAGGAATGCTTTGGGTGTACCAAACGCCACAACGAATCGGGTGGCTATAAAGGTACATTACAGGTATCTCCGAAAGTGTCTCTGGGTTGGCACGAATCGAGACTGGATTTGTCACTCCGTATAAACGGAGAGGTATCTCTGGCCCACTCGGTAGGACATCATCATAATGTGCACAATGTGACCAAGGGGTTGATCACGGGATGATGTGTTACGGAACGAGTAAAGAGACTTGCCGGTAACGAGATTGAACAAGGTATCGGTATACCGACGATCGAATCTCGGGCAAGTACAATACCGCTAGACAAAGGGAATTGTATACGGGATCGATTGAGTCCTTGCACTACAAGAGAATTGAGATACTGTGACGAAAATCCTCGTGACGGTGGTGGACAACGTCACACAAATACCTAATGTGTGATGTTTTGTAGGTGGCGTCACCGATCACCATGAATCGGTGACGGTTAACGTCACAAAATCACCTCGGCGGTTGAGTGCCACCGGTCTGCCAGTTTCTATGACGGGTTAGTAATTTCCCCGACGAATCAACTAGAGTCACCGAATATTACGAATGTGTGCAATGATACTTTTTTTGTCATGTAATGTGTTCCAGTGGGACCCGCCATAGTTGCTTCACTGGTTATTGAGCGGTAGGACCTGCATACCATTGTTGGCAGTAGGACCGACCATACTGTTTTTTTCACAATCAACTGAGCATTGTAATTATTTTGTTCCATCGCTCGGGGAAAACCTTATTTTGTTCCATCTAATATAAAGACACAGTGGCCAGGTAAGAAAAAACTTGATCCATGCATTCGTGAGTTGATGTTAGTTCGTTCTATCACAAAAATAAAAATAAAATATTTTATAAGTTAACAAGAAAAAGTTTGGTAGAGGGAGTTTGAACCCCGGGACCATTATGGTCTCCCTCTAACGACGTTGCTAATAGGCTAGAGTTTAGAGAGTACTAATGTAAGTTGTGCTAAAATATATATAAGGAACCCTTAAAAAATAAAATTATATGGTCGTGGACTATATCGATCGGTTCCTCTGTTCTAGCTGGCGCCAGGCACGACATGGCACGGTTCAGTTCCCGCTAGCAGATGTTCGTAACCGTATGTGACGGGCGTACCATGGGTCCATATAGCCCATAGCGCATTAAGCCCAGCAAAACGTTATTTCCTTAATTTTCTATACGTGGGCTGAAGGCCTGAAGCTAGCTTAACTGGGCATATAACCAGCGACCTTTTTTTCCTTCGTCCACCTTCTCCTCCCAGAGCGAAACCCTATCTATCTGATCTCGTTTTCTTTAGCTCGGGTGGCGGCGGCGATAGATCAGAGGAAACCAAGCGCGACGACGGCGGCAGGAGTAGCTGCTCTCCGCCCTCTCTCGTAGGGTACCTGAGGGCCCCCTTCCGCGGAAGCTGCCAGTGGCGTCGGGGCTCTCCATGGCGCGCAGCGGTGGACCCAGTGTGTGCCGCGGCCGGACCAGCCTGGTCGCGCGGCGGTGGCCCGACCTGTGTGCGTGACGTGAGTTCTCAGTGTGCGTGCCTGCACGCGTGCGTCTCCGATCCATCTCGTGTGATTGAAAGGACTGAACTCTCAGTCGGTGGTTCCACTCGTCCATACACTTCTCAATTCCATCGGAGCAAATGAGGGAGAGGAGTCATGGTGATGTGGGTACTGGCATGGCTTCCTTGAGCGGAACACCGGATTAGCCTATGACACCCACCTCATCTCCTTCGTCAGGGACTACCGCCACAGAGTATGATGATTAACTAATGAGTCGGGCCATAGTTGTCTGACCTTCTGAAGTACATCGCGTTGACCCTCTGTTTTTCTTCTTTTTGGGTTATGTTCATCAGATTGACATGGATCACAGACCACAGGGGCAAGGGGGAGTTCCGCAGGAGGACCGTGAAGCTCGACCAGCAACCTATGTTAACTAACATCTGTACAACGCTAAACTCTCTGCTCCCAGTTTAGATGAACCGCTTCGTGCGGAGATTGTTTCAGATATCAGTTTTGTTCTGTTACTCCATGTTAGTGATTTCTTATTGGTCAATCGTGAGATGCTTACATAGTACTCCCCCAGTATTTGCTAGGTTAGATAGTATGGAAGCTAGTTTATACATGTTACTAAGTTGAAAATTGTAAACTGAATTGTACCTGTTCCGATTTATCTTTTAGATAAATTATTACGAGAACCTAGATAGTACATGTGAAATGAGTTAGTAATTAAATAGTTAGCTGCAGTAAAATATTTTCATTATGTTGATGCTCCCACAGTATTGTTGTTATTGTTGAGGGAGTGTGAATAGATTCGCAAGCGAATTGTTGTTGAACTGCAGTGGGACTTCTATGAGAAATTCGACATGATTTTGGCAAATTACTAATGGAGAACTAACTTACTAAACTCATTTGTGGAAATCTGAAGTGTTACTGACTATATGTTAATGCAGATTACTATCCAAGCAAGCAGATACTACAACTAAAGATCAAAGTCTAGACGCGCTTTTTATTCGGCCTATGACCATAGCATAATTGTAAGTAATTTATTTTCAGACGGAAGTGTCTTATTGATCACACTTCCAGTCAATGTGTCCCCGTCAAACTAATAATTCAATGTGTCCCATGGACAATAGCTGAGCTATGCTAAAGTTGTTCATGCTTTTTGTCGAATATGCCCCTTTTTTGCGCCATTTTAATTTGTAAAGGAGTGCCTACTACAAATGCAAATTTGTTTCTCTCGGGATTTCAAACATTCAGTTGAGCTATTATTTACGTGTGTCCTCTTAATTTCAATAGTTCTATTCTATTACTTTATGGTGTATTGATAAGTGTTTGTTCCAATCTTATATCTCATATTACTTTTTATGCTCACAAAAACATGTTTAGTTCTGTTCATCACTTATTAGGGAAGTACTAACATGTCTTGTTTTTTTTAAGATTCCAACCTACAGCTCCGAGTTATAGCATGCATGTTGTTCTTTGTTGTAAAGGTAGATGGTTTTCTGTAACTCAATACATACTGCTATATTTATGTCTTTGTTTCAAATAGGCTAATTCAGAAGTCATTTTTTAAGAAGTTGATATGGACAAAGGAAGATCAGAACAACTCTAGCCGCCTTCAAGAAGAGAAGAGGCATCCAACAAAGGCTCCAAGTTTTGATGAAGGTGTGAGCTAAGAGTCACACCAACAAAGTCTCTATTGATGTCACCCAAAATTAAAAGATGTTGTATTGGATGATTATGTAGCTTGGGTTATTTCGGACGGGGCATGTAAGTGTGATGTGTAATATGCATGCTGTTTTAGAGACCCTGGCTTGTAATGTGCTGTGAAAAATGGTCAATGGAAAGATGGGCTTAAAAATACCACAAGCCCACAATACATTTTGAATCAGACCAAACAAAAATAAAAATAGAGGACAAAATTACAAATAAAATAGTTCTTCAAAAGGCTTGTAGGAAATGACAACGTCTCCATAAAAATGTCTGGGCTCGATTAGCCACTATTGGGTTGCAAATTGGCTATGGCCCATCAAAAAATTAGATACACAAATAGAAAATAAGCTGAATTATTGGGCTTAGCCCATTTGGAAACCCAGTGAGCATTAGCCCGCCAAATATCTAGTGACGACAACTACGTCACCGAAGGTCCCATATCCCGTGACGTTTTTTGCGCGCCGCGTCACAAGGAATAATCTGTGACGGGGATTCTGTGACGATGCTGGTGACGCGTGAAAAATGTCACACGTGAGTATTTTGTGACGTTTTTAGCTATTACATGACATTTTCTAGCTCGTCATAGTAGGTCTGATCTCTTGTAGTGTTGACATCGTGGTTCATCCGATGAGATCATCGTGGAACATGTGGGAGCCAACATGGGTATCCAGATCCCGCTGTTGGTTATTGACCGGAGAACGTCTCGGTCATGTCTGCATGATTCCCGAACCCGTAGGGTCTACACACTTAAGGTTCGATGACGCTAGGGTTATAAAGGAAGTTTGTATGTGGTTACCGAATGTTGTTCGGAGTCCCGGATGAGATCCCGGACGTCACGAGGAGTTCCGGAATGGTCCGGAGGTAAAGAATTATATATAGGAAGTGCTGTTTCGGCCATCGGGACAAGTTTTGGTGATATCGGATTGTACTGGGACCACCGGAGGGGTCCTGGGTCCACCAAGTGGGGCCACCTGCCCCAAGGGGCCACATGGGCCCTAGGTGGTGCGCTTAGGCCTGCATGGGCCAAGGGGAACCAGCCCCAAGAGGCCCATGCATGAAATACTTGGAGAGGAAGAGTCCATAGAGGGAAGGCACCTCCGAGGTGCCTTGGGAGGATGGACTCTCCCCTCTGGCCGCACCCCTCCCTTGGAGGAGGGGGCAAGGCTGCGCCCTCCCCTCTTTGGCACCTATATAAAGGGGGGGGAAGGGGCAGCAGCACCGAGCCCCGGGCGCCTCCTCTCCTCTCCAACACCTCCTTCTCCTCCGTGGGTGCTTGGCGGCCCCGCAGATTGCCACGCCTCCACCACCACCACGCCTGCTGTGTTGCTGTTGGATGGAGTCTTCTCAACCTCTCCTCTCTCCTTGCTGGATCAAGGCGTGGGAGACGCCACCGGCTGTACGTGTGTTGAACGCGGAGGTGCCGTCTGCTCGGCACTAGGATCTCCGTGATTTGGATCACGACGAGTCGACTCCTTCAACCCCGTTCTCATGAACGCTTCGCTTAACGATCTACAAGGGTATGTAGATGCACTCTCCTTCCTCGTTGCTAGTTTCTCCATAGATAGATCTTGGTGACACGTGGGAAAATTTTGAATTTCTGCCACGCTCCCCAACAAAGGCATCATGAGCTAGGTCTATTATGTAGATTCTTTGCACGAGTAGAACACAAAGTAGTTGTGGGCGTTGATGATGTTCAATATGCTTACCGTTACTAGTCCAATCTTGTTTCGACAGTATTGTGGGATGAAGCGGCCCGGACCGACCTTACACGCATTTTCGTGAGACAGTTCCACCGATCGACATGCACTTGGTGCATAAGGTGGCTAGCGGTGCCGCCTCCCACTTTAGTCGGAACGGATTCGATGAAAAGGGTCCTTATGAAGGGTAAATAGAAATTGGCATATCACGTTGTGGTTTTGCGTAGGTAAGAAACGTTTTGCTAGAAACCCATAGCAGCCACGTAAAACATTTAAACAACAATTAGAGGACGCCTAACTTGTTTTTGCGGGTATGCTATGTGATGTGATATGGCCAAGAAGAATGTGATGAATGATATGTGATGTATGAGATTGATCATGTTCTTGTAATAGGATTCACGACTTGCATGTCGATGAGTATGACAACCGCAGGAGCCATAGGAGTTGTCTTTATTTATTGTATGACCTGCGTGTCATTAAACAACGCCATGTAATTACTTTACTTTATTGCTAACCGGTAGCCATAGTGGTAGAAGTAATAGTTGGCGAGACAACTTCATGGAGACACGATGATGGAGATCATGATGATGGAGATCATGGTGTCATACCGGTGACAATGATGATCATGGAGCCCCGAAGATGGAGATCAAAAGGAGCAATATGATATTGGCCATATCATGTCACTACTATATAATTGCATGTGATGTTTATTATGTTTATGCATCTTGTTTACTTAGAACGACGGTAGTAAATAAGATGATCCCTTACACAAATTTCAAGAAGTGTTCTCCTCGACCGGCACCGTTGCTACAGTTCGTCGCTTCTAAGCACCACGTGATGATCGGGTGTGATGGATTCTTACGCTCACATACAACGGGTGTAAGACAGATTTACACAAAAAAACACTTGGGGTTAACTTGACGAGCCTAGCATGTGCGACATGGCCTCGAACACGGAGACCGAAAGGTCGAGCATGAGTCGATAGTAGATACGATCAACATGAAGATGTTCACCGATGATGACTAGTCCGTCTCACGTGATGATCGGACACGGCCTAGTTGACTCGGATCATGTAATCACTTAGATGACCGAGGGATGTCTATCTGAGTGGGAGTTCATAAGATGAACTTAATTATCCTGAACATAGTCAAAAGATCTTTGCAAATTATGTCGTGAGCTCGCGCTTTAGTTCCACTGCTTAGATATGTTCCTAGAGAAAATATAGTTGAAAGTTGAAAGTAGCGATTATGCGGACAGAGAAAGCTTATGTCCTTAATGCACCGCCAGGTGATGAACCCCAAACGCCGTTTGTGGATGTTGCGAACATCGGACATACACGCTTTGATAACTACGTGATAGTTCGCTTAAACGGTTTAGAGTTGAGGCACCAAAGACGTTTTGAAACGTCGCGAACATATGAGATGTTTCGAGGGCTGAAATTGGGATTTCAGGCTCGTGCCCACGCCAAAAGGTATGAGACCTCCGACGATTTTCTTAGCCTGCAAACTAAGGGAGAAAAGCTCAATCGTTGAGCTTGTGCTCGATTGTCCGAGTACAACAATCACTTGAATCGAGTGGGAGTTGATCTTCCGGATGAGATAGTGATGTTTCTCCAAAGTCATTGCCACCAAGCTGCTAGAGCTTCGTGATGAACTATAACATATCAGGGATAGATATGATGATCCTTGAAGTGTTCGCGATGTTTGACACCGCGAAAGTAGAAGTCAAGTAGGAGCATCAATTGTTGATGGTTGGTAAAACCACTAGTTTCAAGAAGGGCAAGGGCAACAAGGGATACTTCATGAAACGGCAAAACAGTTGCTGCTCTAGTAAAGAAACCCAAGGTTGAACCCAAACCCGAGACTAAGTGCTTCTGTAATAAGAGGAACGGACACTGAAGCGGAACCACCCTAGATACTTGGTAGATGAGAAGGCTGGCTAGGTCGATAGAAGTATATTGGATATACATTATGTTAATGTGTACTTTACTAGTACTCCTAGTAGCACCAGGGTATTAGATACCGGTTCGGTTGCTAAGAGTTAGTAACTCAAATAAAAGCTACGGAATAAACGGAGACTAGCTAAAGGTGAGTCGACGATATGTGTTGAAGTGTTTCCAGTTTGATGTGATCAAACATCGCACGCCCTCTACCATCAAGATTAGTATTAAACCTAAATAATTGTTATTTGGTGTTTGCGCTGAGCAAAGACATGATTGGATTATGTCTATCGCAATACGGTTATTCATTTAAGGAGAATAATGGTTACTCTGCTTATTTGAATAATACCTTCAATGGTATTGCACCTAAAAGGAATGGTTTATTGAATCTCGATCGTAGTGATACACATTTTCATGCCAAAAGATATAAGATAGTAATGATAGTACCACTTACTTGTGGCAATCGCCATGTAAGTCATATTGGTGTAAAACGCATGAAGAAGCTCCATGTTGATGGATCTTTGACTCACTCGTTTTTGAAAAGTTTGAGACATGCTAACCATGCCTATTGGTGTGTATGCATGAAGAAACTCCATGCAGATGGATCGCTTGGACTCACTTGATTTAGAATCACTTGAGATATGCAAAACATACCACATGGGCAAGATGACCAAAAGCCTCGGTTTCAAAGAAGATGGAACAAGATAGCAAGTTGTTGGATGTAACACATTTTGATATGTGCAGTCCAATGAGTGCCGAGGCATGCAAAGAATATCGTTATGTTCTTACTTCACGATGATTCGAGTAGATGTTGAGTATATTTACTTGATGAAACACAAGTCTGAATTATTGAATGGTTCAAGTAATTTCAGAGTGAAGTTTAAGATCTTCGTGACAAGAGGATAGAATGTCTATGATATGATCATAGAGATGAATATCTGAGTTACGAGTTTTGGCACACAATTAAGACATTGTGCAAATTGTTTCACAATTAATACCGCACGAACACCATAGTATGATGGTGTGTCCAACATCATAGTTGCACTCTATTGGATATGGTGCGTACTATGATATCTCTTATCGAATTACCACTATCGCTCATGGGTTAGGCATTAGAGACAACCACATTCACTTTAATGAGGCACCACGTAATTCCGCTGAGATGACACCGTATGAACTATGGTTTAGAGAAACCTAAGTCGTCATTTCTTAAAGGTTTGGGGCTGCGACGCTTATGTGAAAAAGTTTCAGTTGATAAGCTCGAACCCAAAGCGGATAAAATGCATCTTCATAGGACACCCAAAACAGTTGGGTATACCTCCTAATTCAGATCCGGAAGCAATAGGGATTGTTTCTTGAATCGGGTCCTTTCTCGAGGAAAAGTTCGTCTCGAAAAGTTGAGTGGGAGGATGGTGGAGACTTGATGAGGTTATTGAACCATCACTTCAACTAGTGTGTAGCAGGGCACAGGAAATTGTTCCCGTGGCACCTACACCAATTGAAGTAGAAGCTTATGATAGTGATCATGAGGTTTCGGATCAAGTCACTAACGTACCTCGTAGGGTGACAAGGAGGCATACTACTTCAGAGTGGTACGCAGTCCTGTCTTGAAGGTCATGTTGCCAGACAACAATGAACCTACGAGCTATGGAGAAGCAATGGTGGGCCCAAATTCCGACAAATGGTTAGAAGCCATGAAATCCGAGACAGGATCCATGTATCAGAACAAAGCACAGACTTTTGTGGACTTGCCCGATGATCGGCAAGCCATTGAGATAAATGGATCTTTAAGAAGAAGACGGACGTGGACGGTAATGTCACCGTCTATGAAGCTCGACTTGTGGCGAAGAGTTTTTCACAAGTTCAAGGAGTTGACTACGATGAGATTTTCTCATCCGTAGCGATGCTTAAGTCCGTCGGAATCATGTTGGCATTTGCTGCATTTATGAAATCTGGCAAATGGATGTCAAAACGAGTTTCCTTACCAGTTTTTGTAAGGAAAGGTTGTATGTGATACAATCAGAAAGTTTTGTCGATCCTAAGGATGCTAAAAGGTATGTTGGCTCCAATGATCCTTTCTAAGGACCGGAGTAAGCATCTCGAGTTGGAATGTGCACTTTGATAGGATGATCAAAGATTTTGGGTTTATACAAAGTTTATGAGAAACTTGTATTTCCAAAGAAGTGAGTGGGAGCACTATAGAATTTCTGATGAGTATATGTTGTTGACATATTGATGATCAGAAATGATGTAGAATTTCTGGAAAGCATATAGGGTTATTTGAAAGATGTTTTTCAATAGAAAACCTGGATTAAGCTACTTGAACATTGAGCATCGAGATCTATAAGGATAGATAAAAAATGCTTAATAATACTTTCAAATGAGCATATACCTTGACATGATCTTGAAAGTGTTCAAGATGGATCACCAAAGAAGGAGTTCTTGCCTCGAGATGTAAGGTATGAAGTTAAGAGTTAAAGCTCGACCACGGCAGAAAAGAGAGAAAGGACGAAGGTCGCCCCTATGCTTTAGACGTAGGCTCTATAGTATGCTATGCCGTACCGCACCGAAGTGTGCCTTGCCATGAGTCACTAAGGGTACAAGAATGATCCAGAATGGGGATCATTGGACAGCGGTCAAAATTGTCCTTGGAGTAAATAAGGACATGTTTCTCGATTATGGAGGTGATAAAGAGTTCGGCGTAAAGGGTTACGCCGATGCAAGCTTTAACACCTATCCGAATGACTCGAGTAGCAAACCGGATACGATAGTGGAGCAACCATTTGGAATAGATCCAAGTGGAGCGTGTGAGCAGCATTTATAATATGACCTAGAAATTTGCAAAGCACACACGGATTTGAAAGGTTCGCACCGCTGACTAAAACCTCTCTCACAAGCAAAACATGATCAAACCTAAGAAATCATTGAGTCTTAATCACATGGTGATGTGAACTAGTTTAAGACACTAGTAAACTCTTTGGATGTTGGTCACATGGCGATGTGACCTATCAGTGTTAATCACATGGCGATGTGAACTAGATTATTGACTCTAGTGCAAGTGGGAGACTGTTGGAAATATGCCCTAGAGGCAATAATAAATTAGTTATTATTATATTTCCTTGTTCATGATAATCGCTTATTATTCATGCTATAATTGTATTGACCGGAAACAGAATACATGTGTGGATACATAGACAACACCATGTCCCTAGCAAGCCTCTATTGGCTAGCTCGTTGATCAATAGATGGTTACGGTTTCCTAACCATGGACATTGGATGTCATTGATAACGGATCACATCATTAGGAGAATGATGTGATGGACAAGACCCAATCCTAAGCCTAGCACAAAGATCGTAGTTCGTATGCTAAAGCTTTTCTAATGTCAAGTATCATTTCCTTAGACCATGAGATTGTGCAACTCCGGATCTGTAGGAATGCTTTGGTGTACCAAACGTCCACAACGAATCGGGTGGCTATAAAGGTACATTACGGTATCTCCGAAAGTGTCTCATTGGGTGGCACGAATCGAGATCGATTTGTCACTCCGTATAAACGGAGAGGTATCTCTGGCCCACTCGGTAGGACATCATCATAATGTGCACAATGTGACCAAGGGGTTGATCACGGATGATGTGTTACGGAACGAGTAAAGAGACTTGCCGTAACGAGATTGAACAAGGTATCGGTATACCGACGATCGAATCTCGGCAAGTACAATACCGCTAGACAAAGGGAATTGTATACGGATCGATTGAGTCCTTGACATCGTGGTTCATCCGATGAGATCATCGTGGAACATGTGGGAGCCAACATGGGTATCCAGATCCCGCTGTTGGTTATTGACCGAGAACGCCTCGGTCATGTTCAAGATGATTCCCGAACCCGTAGGGTCTACACACTTAAGGTTCGATGACGCTAGGGTTATAAAGGAAGTTTGTATGTGGTTACCGAATGTTGTTCGAGTCCCGGATGAGATCCCGGACGTCACGAGGAGTTCCGGAATGGTCCGGAGATAAAGAATTATATATAGGAAGTGCTGTTTCGGCCATCGGGACAAGTTTCGGTGATATCGGTATTGTACCGGGACCACCGGAGGGGTCCCGGGGGTCCACCAAGTGGGGCCACATGGGCCCTAGGTGGTGCGCCTAGGCCTGCATGGGCCAAGGGGAACCAGCCCCAAGAGGCCCATGCGCATGAAATACTTGGAGAGGAAGAGTCCATAGAGGGGAAGGCACCTCCGAGGTGCCTTGGGGAGGATGGACTCCTCCCCCCTCTTGGCCGCACCCCTCCCTTGGAGGAGGGGGCAAGGCTGCGCCCTCCCCCCCTCTTTGGCACCTATATAAAGGGGGGAGGGGAAGGGGGCAGCAGCACCTGAGCCCCGGCGCCTCCTCTCCTCTCCAACACCTCCTTCTCCTCCGTGGGTGCTTGGCGAAGCCTGCAGATTGCCACGCCTCCACCACCACCACGCCGTTGTGTTGCTGTTGGATGGAGTCTTCCTCAACCTCTCCTCTCTCCTTGCTGGATCAAGGCGTGGGAGACGCCACCGGCTGTACGTGTGTTGAACGCGGAGGTGCCATCCGCTCGCACTAGGATCTCCGTGATTTGGATCACGACGAGTCGACTCCTTCAACCCCGTTCTCATGAACGCTTCCGCTTAACGATCTACAAGGGTATGTAGATGCACTCTCCTTCCCTCGTTGCTAGTTTCTCCATAGATAGATCTTGGTGACACGTAGGAAAATTTTGAATTTCTGCTACGTTCCCCAACACTTTCTTGATTGCGTTGGCTCGATGAAGACTAGTTGATTGCTCCCCCATACTCCACTATGGGTGAGCCACTCTTTCGCTCATCTTCACAAGTCCATTGTCACCACAATGGACGGCAAGCTTCAAGCACTTGATCTCTTCGTTATGCATCACTTGAACTTGCACTCCGCAGCCTAACCCCACAAAGAACTCTCACGAAGACCATGGGTTAGCACACAAAGCGTAATGGACAATGCTTACCATACCATGGGATCATTTGATCCCTCGGTACATCTTGTGCGCTTTGTGTGATGAATCTTTCCAACTCTCTTCATTTGGATGATGTATGACCAATCTTTGGATAATTCCTTAATAGCACCTTGGTCAACACATAAACTCCTTGAAACCAACACATGGACTTCAAGAAATGCTTATGGACAAATCATTCAAATATAACTCAATGCAACCATTAGTCCATAGAGATAGTCATCAATTACCAAAACCAAACATGGGGGCACCGCATGTTCTTTCAAACAGCTATGGCGACTTTCCACATCGCCGCTCTCAGCCTGCCGAAATGGATCCTGCGAAAAGTTGAGAAGATCATTCGCGGGTTTCTATGGCAGAAAGAGGATCAAACGCAAACTTCGGAGGGCACTCCCTCGTTAATCGGAAGACCGTATGTCGTCCAAGGAGGTTAGGCGGCACAGGAATCGCCGACCTTGACCGCTTTGGCGCGCCCTCCTTTCACTGGCCTCGGATACAATGGACGGACCCAGAGAGGCCATGGGTGAGCACCGACCGCCATGCGACCGGCTGATATGAACCTTTTCGCAAAGCACAACCATAACTTTGGGAGATGGCCGCAAGGCACTTTTCCGCATGACAACCGGAGTGGAAGGGGCCTCTAACGCTACTTGCGCCGGAGCTTTACAAAATAGCTTCAAGAAAAAATAGGACCGTGCATCGAGTTGACAAATGAAAATCGGATCGAAAGCGATCGCTAGCCTTCGATCCTCGCAACAACCGGGGAATTTGTCACTTTTGGGGATGGATCAGCGAGACAGTTCATTGCTGCGATCAAGATGATACAATCTCCGGAACTCGACCACAAATGGAGCCTACTCTTCCATCGGCCTATGCGGCGCAGCTTCTTTGGCTCACACCCAAGATTTGACTCTTCAAAGGTCCGTCTCGCTCAAGCCGAGCCCAAGTGCAAATTCTTTGCGTGGCTAGTCCTCATGGTAGAATCCTCACCGCAGATATGTTGGCTATTCGCGGTGGCCACATGACCCAAGGTGTCACTATGTCTTCAAAGAGCCGAAACGGCAAACCATCTTTGCAAGGACTGTCTCTTCATGGTCATGTTTGGAACTGTAAACACCGGACAAACGAGGGTCTCGCCATCTCGTGTTTCTTGCCCGAGCTGTGCAATCGCTTCCGATCGGTGGGACAAGATGCTAGTAGATGAGCCTTCCCAAGTCGGATACGGAGGAGCGGGAGGATCATCTACACAATTTGGGCTATCTGGAAAGAGAGAAACATACGCGTTTTCACAGGACAACGGATGACTCATCGCGAGGTTGCTCTACTAGCTTTCGAAAACATAAAGCAACAGGATATGGCTTTCGTTGGGGCCTTGCCATCTGTTGGCATAGGCTGAGTATGTGCTGGGTTTTACATGGTTCATGCTTATGGGCCATTTTTTTGGTTTTTGCAACATTCCCTAAAAACGTGCGCCCCCTGTAAATTGTGCTTCTGTTTTCCTTCTATAAGAAAAGGCAGTGCTCTTACTGGTTCCTCAAAAAAAAAAAAAATTGGTGCCAGGACTTCTCCCCATACGGTTTAATTCTCATCTGCAGCCGTATATGCCGCTCGCGTGGCATGACAGCAGGCGTGAGGCCGACTGTAAGTGATTAGGCGGGGCTGGAGTGTCATTTTAAAAAAAGAAACCTATATTATACAAAATCTCATAAAAGGTCACTGTGCGTCTATATGACCGTTAGGTCCGACCAGTTAATGAACAATACAAAGGGATAATTCGTATGAAAAATGGTGCCCACATGGGGTCGAACCTGTAACCTCATCCTCTCACGCCGGCGGTGCCAACCCATGGGCGTCGGACCTGTGACCTCATACTCTCAAGCCGGCGATCCGAGCGACCTCAATCGATCAAATTTGATGTCCGCCAAGGATAACTTTTTTTTCGAGACAACCACAAAGGATAACTAGGATCATTGTCTTGAAGCTGAACACGCTTATGGGCTTAAATGGGCTTATAGCCCATTTTTCCTTTTCTAGAACCTTTTAAAACAATATTTAAATTATAACCAAAGGAAAAAAAGAAATTTAGAATGTTTTTTTCGTATATTTTAGAAATTTCTATAATAAATATGGATATATTTAATGCAAATATTAACATAATGTTTTTAAATACCTTTAGTAAAAAATGTATATGTATTATTTAAAAAGTATTCATACAAAAAAATAAAATTAAGAATTAATATATATATATATATATGATTTAAAATAGTACACAAGAGTATTAATTTTAGGATCTGCAGTGTGGGGGCTTACTAGGCTCGTATTCATTCTTTTGTGCACATTTATTTTATTTTTTAAAGTATAATAATATTTTTAGCAGACACACAAAATTATTAAAATAGATGAACACTTTTTAAACAATATAAACATTTTTTATAAAGTGCATGAATATTTACTAAAATGTAAAATTTTCAAAACTATATGAACATTTATTCAAATATATAATTTTAAAAATACTAAGATTTTTGTTAAATATATGTTCACTTCTTAAAATTATACAAACATTATTATAATGCATAGATTATTTAAAATATATCAATATTTTCTAAACATCATACAATGATATTTTTAGACTTACATGAATTTTTAAGTAATTTATTGTAAGTGTATGCATATTATTTGTAACATACAAATTTTTACTTTATTTTCTACTTTAATTATAATTTACATTTTCTACAAATTCTAAAAATGAAGAAAAAACTAATATCTGGAAAATGGGCCATAGTGATTGCAGCCCATTTAAGCTCCACGTCTTTGTTAGTTATAGTTTTTAGACATCAAACATGACCGGGTGTGGTGGTTTGCACTGCCGATGGGATAGGATAGGTTGCGGGTTCGACCCCTGTGGGTCGCTGATAGGTAGGACATAAAAACTCATAGTGTCGTTTGGACGTATAGTAACGAGTAGAAGCCCTCGGCACCGAGCACACACTCAGGTCGATCCATCGACACGATATTCTTTTTCCAGCCATTGCATTACAAAGCTCTTACATAGGGAGAAAAAGTCAATTTATTAACCTTTTCATCTCACAAGCATGAAGCCCGTTGCTTCTTGGCTGTTGTAGCATGAGGTCTAGAACCACCAAGTGGATGGTTAATTACCTCCTCGCAAGAATGCATATGTGATGAGTCCACTTGCCATTTAGGTAGGACATAAAAACTCACAGTGTCGTTTGGACGTATAGTAACGAGTAGAAGCCCTCGGCACCGAGCACACACTCAGGTCGATCCATCGACACGATATTCTTTTTCCAGCCATTGCATTACAAAGCTCTTACATAGGGAGAAAAAGTCAATTTATTAACCTTTTCATCTCACAAGCATGAAGCCCGTTGCTTCTTGGCTGTTGTAGCATGAGGTCTAGAACCACCAAGTGGATGGTTAATTACGTCCTCCCAAGAATGCATATGTGATGAGTCCACTTGCCATTTAGGTACGCCAGAGCCATGGTCCGAAGAACTCGTCTTCATACCGTTCCTTCTTGATCCAGTTGTGGTTATGCAACTGAAGGGGTGGTAGAAAACGGCTGGCACGACAGCCCATTTGCAAAAACTGCGCGAAGACAACGGTTACTTCTCCAACTGAAGGAGCTATGGCATATCACACTTTTATGAATTGCATGTGATGTTTATCCTTTTTCATGCGCCCTGTGTGATGCGCGGTAGTTGTGTTTTATAGGGCGATCTCTCACACAAAATATCAAGTAGTTAGTGTCTCTCAAGTGTAATTACATTGATCAAGAACATGTAAGAATATGAGCCATGTCAAGGTGCTCCACATCACATGGGCACGACAAACTTGTCGTGTATGAGGTGAGTGCGAACAATTCATACTATAGTAACACTTTGTTGTATTGACGTTCAGGCAAGAGGAACCCGTCCATCAAAAGATGGACAAGAGTTACATGAGATGTGATTGGCATGTTGGCCTATCGGTCAAAAAAATTGTCATCGATGATGTCACATTCCTACTCCTGTAGGAATTGTTGGATTTCCTGACGTGGAAGGGCGATGTAGCACAGTAGCAGAAAGTATTTCCCTTATTTAAGAACCAGTTTATTGGATCAGTAGGAGGCAACACACGTACAACGTTAGCAGCATCTACACACAAACAAAATAATTGCTTGAACCCAACAAAAGCAAGGGGGTCGTCACTCCCCTCGTTCTTGCTAGCCACAAGGTTAAAAGCAAATAATAGTGATGATAGCAAAGGATAATAATAAATAGGAGAAATATAGAAAATTGATAGCAATTGTCGGAACTAGTAAAAATATATGGAGAATGGACCCACGGGCCATAGGTTCACTAGGGGCAGCTCTCTCGAAAGTAGAACAGCGAAGGGTAAACAAATTACTTTTGGGCAATTGACATAATTGCACATAGTTATGAAGATCATCCAAGGCATAATCATTACATAGGCATTACGTCTGTGATAAGTAAACCGTTAAACTTACCAACATTTACTACTACTACTCCACTCAAGACGGCTATCCATCATGCATCTCAATGTATTAAGTTCATGACAAATAGAGTAACTGATGAGGACATCAATACCATTGTTACACCCACAGCCCCTGCTGCTATACATACTGGACCAATTACTAGAGCTCACAGCGCGCCAATTGAATTATCGTACTTTCGCTTCTTGGTAACGATTCAAATGTTCATGAGAATATGATGCTGCATAAATTGGATACATTTTTTTTGCTTACAAATGAAGGGCCTACCATGGACAAGAAAGATGAACCTTGGAGCAAGTTCAAGCATGGAGATGTTGGCATGCATAAGGGGAACAAGAACGGAGTTACAAGTGATGATTCCAGGACTTTGAAGCCACCTTAATGAGTGCATGAGGCCTTGGACGAAATATACAAGATGCCACTTCATAATATTCGTCCATAGGCTATTCTAGGTGCTGCGTCACCTTATTATTGGGCCAGCCCATGTAATTTCGAAATACTTAAGTATAGGCTGTTTTTAGAGTCCGTATGTGTGGGGAAACAAGAGTTAGGGTTGGTTTCGGACCCCTCCCTCAAGGGCCACGAAATTCCCTCCTCTTCCTCCATATATACAGCCCTTAGGGCGTCGTTTAGACTTTGGATTTTGTTTAGATTAAAAGTTCGCCATAGCTGCAACTTCGCGTTTCGCTTGTGTTCAACGACTGCACAAAGGCGTCCACGTAACCCCACCTTGATCAATAAAGCTTTCATCTTATATTCGCAATATCCAGATTGCAATCTCAGTTTCTTGCTTGTTCTTCGCTTGCTCGCAGGAAATGCACCCTCGTGGTCGTTTGATCGTGTTCTGGCGTGGTCAATAACCTCTCGGAGTTGGTTTAGCGATTGCTAAGGCGTGACGCCCTTGCACGTTCGTAGTCGGATCGCCAAAGTCGACTTCCTCCAAAGCGAAAACCAACATCTCATCGAAAGACGGGACACCTTTGCCTCTATCAAGTGGTATCAGATTTTCAGGTTGCTCGGTGAGATTTTACAGTTTTTCGTAGATTACATCGAGTCTGTTCTTCATACCTAAAGTCCACGAAAAAGCCACAAAAAATTAGGGTTAGTTCATCATATCCGAACCAATCGAGCCTTTGCATAATCTTTTTAGGGTTTTGCTTTGTTGAATTTGCGGTTGCATCGCCGTGTCTAGTTGCTGGTCTTAGCGTCTAGTCTTTTAGAGTTTCGAGTTCGGTCATAAGTTGTCACGCCGCCACCGCACCATAATCATCGCCCACACCACCTACCACCACCGCTCGAATCCGTATCCATAGACCACCACCAATCCGTGTCCATATACCACCACCGATCCATATCCATATACTACCACCGCTGCCATATACCACCACCATATATCCACCACCAATCCTAGTTCCTTGCATATTAGGTTTGTTTTCGAGATCCATCTAGTTTCCGATTCATGTTTCCTTGCCGGAGTAAGTTTCGGAAAAAAAAGAGTCCGGAAGCCACCCTCCGTTTAGGCCCAAAATTTTCCGAAAACGCACTAGTCGAAAAAATTTCTGGCTATCCTATTTTTAGGTGTTTCTGAAGGAAATATGCCCTAGAGGCAATAATAAAGTTATTATTTATTTCCTTATTTCATGATAAATGTTTATTATTCATGCTAGAATTGTATTAACCGGAAACATAATACATGTGTGAATACATAGACAAACATAGTGTCACTAGTATGCCTCTACTTGACTAGCTCATTGAATCAAAGATGGTTAAGTTTCCTAGCCATAGACATGAGTTGTCATTTGATTAACGGGATCACATCATTAGGAGAATGATGTGATTGACATGACCCATTCCGTTAGCTTAGCACTTGATCGTTTAGTATATTGCTATTGCTTTCTTCATGACCTATACATGTTCCTCGTAACTATGAGATTATGCAACTCCGCTTACGGAGGAGCACTTTGGTGCTACCAAACGTCACAACGAATCGGGTGATTATAAAGGAGTACTACAGTGTCTCCAAAGGTACATGTTGGGTTGGCGATTTCAAGATTAGGTTTTGTCACTCCGATTGTCGGAGAGGTATCTCTAGGCCTTCTCGGTAATACACATCACATAAGCCTTGCAAGCATTGCAACTAATAAGTTAGTTGTGAGATGACGTATTAACGAGTAAAGAGACTTGCCGGTAATGAGATTGAACTAGGTATTGGATACCGTCGATCGAATCTCGGGTAAGTAACATACCGATGACAAAGGGAACAACGATGTCGTTATGCGGTTTGATCGATAAAGATCTTCAAGAATATGTAGGAACCAATATGGGCATCCAGGTTCCGCTATTGGTTATTGACCGACAATAGTTCTAGGTCATGTCTACATAGTTCTCGAACCCGTAGGGTCCGCACGCTTAACGTTACGATGACAGCTTTATTATGAGTTTATAAGTTTTGATGTACCGTTTGTTAGAGTCCCGGATGTGATCACGGACATGACGAGGAGTCTCAAATGGTCGAGACATAAAGATTGATATATTGGAAGCCTATGTTTGACTTCGAATAGTTCCGGTGAAATCGATTTTACCGGAACACCGGGGTTACGGAACCTCCCGGGGTTAATGGGCCTTAGTGGGCCATGAGGGAGAAGAGGAGGCCGCCAAGGCAGGCAGGCGCCCCCCCCCTAGTCCGAATAGGACAGGAGGGGGCGGCCCCTTCCTGCTTCCCCCCCAAGTCCTAATCCAACTAGGAAGGGGAGTCCTACTCCCGGTGGGAGTAGGACTCCTCCGCCGCCTCCTCCTAGGGCTGGCCGCACCCCTTGCTCCTTTATATACGGAGGCAGGGGCACCCCATAACACACAAGTTGATCTACGGATCGCTCCTTAGCCGTGTGGTGGTGCCCCTCCACCATATTCCACTTCGGTCATATCGTCATGCGAGCTTAGGCGAAGCCCGCGCCGGTGGAGCATCATCATCGCCACACGCCGTCGTCTCGACGGAACTCATCCCCGACGCTTTCTGGATCGGAGCCCGGGATCGCCATCGAGCTGAACGTGTCTTGAACTCGGAGGTGCCGTATGCTCGGTACTTGGATCGGTCGGATCGTGAAGACGTACGACTACATCAACCGCGTTGTTATAACGCTTCCACTTACGGTCTACGAGGGTATGTGGACATACACTCTCCCCTCTCGTTGCTATGCCATCACCATGATCTTGCGTGTGCGTAGGAATTTTTTTTGAAATTGCTACGTTCCCCAACAGTGGCATCTGAGCCTAGGTTTTATGGTTTGATGTTATATGCACGAGTAGAACACAAGTGAGTTGTGGGCGATATAAGTCATACTGCCTACCAGTATGTCATACTTTGGTTCAGCGGTATTGTTGGACGAGACGACCGGACCGACATTACGCCAGACGCTTCGCCGAGACCGGTTCTCCCGACGTGCTTTGCACATAGGTGGCTTGCGGGCTACGCCTCTCCAACTTTAGTTGAACCGAGTGTAGCTACGCCCGGTCCTTGCGAAGGTTAAAACGGAGTCAAATTGACAAACTATCGCTGTGGTTTTGATGCGTAGGTGAGATCGGTTCTTGCTCAACCCGTAGCAGCCACGTAAAACTTGCAACAACAAAGTAGAGGACGCCTAACTTGTTTTTGCAGGGCATGTTGTGATGTGATATGGTCAAGACGTGATGAGATATAAGTTGTTGTATGAGATGATCATGTTTTGTTAAAGTTATCGACAATCGGCGTAAGCCTTATGGTTGTCTCTTTATTGCATAAGATGCAAGCGCCAAATAATTGCTTTACTTTATCGCTATGCGATAGCAATAGTTGCAAGAGCAATAGTTGGCGAGACGACCATGTGACGACACATTGATATAGATCAAGATGATGGAGATCATGGTGTCATGCCGATGACGATGGAAATCATGACGATGCTTTGGAGATGGAGATCAAAGGCACAAAATGATGATGGCCATATCATGTCACATATTTTTTGCATGTGATGTTTATCTGTTATACATCTTATTCTGCTTTGATTGACGGTAGCATTATAAGATGATCTCTCACTAAAATTATCAAGAAGTGTTCTCCCGAGTATGCACCGCTATGAAAGTTCTTCGTGCTTGAGACACCACGTGATGATCGGGTGTGATAGGCTCTATGTTCAAATACAACGGGTGCAAAACAGTTGCACACGCGGAATACTCAGGTTAAACTTGACGAGCCTAGCATATAACAGATATGGCCTCGGAACACGGAGACCGAAAGGTCGAGCGTAAATCATATAATAGATATGATCAACATAGTGATGTTCACCATTGAAACTACTCCATCTCACGTGATGATCGGACATGGTTTAGTTGATATGGATCACGTAATCACTTAGAAGATTAGAGGGATATCGATCTAAGTGGGAGTTCTTAAGTAATATGATTAATTGGACTTAAATTATCATGAACTTAGTCCTGGTAGTATTTTGCAAATTATGTTGTAGATCAATAGCTCGCGTTGTTGCTTCCCTATGTTTGTTGCTTTCATATGTTTATTTTAATATGTTCCTAGAGAAAACTGTGTTGAAAGATGTTAGTAGCAATGATGTGGATTGGATCCGTGATCCGAGGTTTATCCTCATTGCTGCACGTAAGAATTATGTTCTTGATGCACCGCTAGGTGATGACCTATTGCAGGAGCGGATGCGGGCGTTATGAGCGTTTGGCTAGCTCAATATGATGACTACTTGATAGTTTAGTGCACCATGCTTAACGGCTTAGAATCGGGACTTCAAAGACGTTTTGAACGTCATGGACCATATGAGATGTTCCAGAATTGAAGTTAATATTTCAAGCAAATACCGAGTTGAGAGGTATGAAGTCTCCAACAAGTTCTATAGCTAAAGGATGGAGGAGAATCGCTCAACTAGTGAGCAAGTGCTCGATTGTGCAGGTACTACAATCGCTTGAATCAAGTGGGAGTTAATCTTCCAGATAAGATAGTGATTGATAGAATTCTCTAGTCACCATCACCAAGTTAGTAGAACTTCGTGATGAACTATAGTATGCAAAGGATGACGAAAACGATTCCCGAGCTCTTCGTGATGTTGAAATCGACGTAGGTAGAAATCAAGAAAGAGCATCAAGTGTTGATGATTGACAAGACCACTAGTTTCAAGAGAATGGCAAAGGGAAAGAAAGGGAACTTCAAGTAGAATGACAAGCAAGTTGTCACTCCCGCAAAGAAGCCCAAAGCTGAACCTAAAGCCTGAAACTGAGTGCTTCTACTGCAAAGGAAATGGTCACTGGAAGTGGAACTACTCCAAATATTTGGTGGATAAGAAGGATGGCAAAGTGAACAAGGGTATATTTGATATACAGGTTATTGATGTGTGCTTTACTAGTGTTTATAGTAGCCCCTGAGTATTTGATACTTGTTCGGTTGCTAAGATTAGTAACTCAAACAGGAGTTACGTAATAAACAAAGACTAGTTGAAGGGGAAGTGACGATGAGTGTTGGAAGTAGTTCCAAGATTGATATGATCATCATCGCACACTCCCTATACTTTCGGGATTAGTGATAAACCTAAATAAATGTTATTTGGCTTATGTTGAGCATGAATATGATTTGATCATGTTCATTGCAATACGATTATTCATTTAAAATCGAGAATAATTGTTGTTCTGCTTAAATGAATAAAACCTTCAATGGTCATACACCCAATGAAAATAGTTTGTTGGATCTCGATCGTAGTGATACACATATTCATAATATTGATGCCAAAAGATGCAAAGTTAATAATGATAGTGCAACTTATTTGTGGCACTACCGCTTGGGTCATATCGATGTAAAGCGCATGAAGAAACTCCATGCTGATGGGTTTTTGGAATCACTTGATTATGAATCGTTTGATGCTTGCGAACCGTGCCTTTTGGGCAAGATGACTGAAACTCCGTTGTTCGGAACAATGGAACGAGCAACAAACTTGTTGGAAATAATACATCTTGATGTATGCGATCCAATGAGTGTTGATGCCCGTGGCAAGTATCATTATTTTCGACCTTCACAGATGATTTGAGCAGATATGGATATGTCTACTTGATGAAACATAAGTCTGAAATAGTTGAAAAGTTCAAAGAATTTCAGAGTGAAGTGGAAAATTATCGTAACAAGAAAATAAAGTTTTTGCGATCTGATCATGGAGATGAATATTTGAGTTGTGAGTTTGGTCTTCAATTAAAACAAAGTGGAATAGTTTCACAGCTCACGCCACATGGAACACCACAACATAATGGTGTGTCCGAACATCGAATCGCACTTCATTGGATATGGTGCGATCTATGATGTATCTTACCAATTTACCACTATCGCTTTGGGGTTATGCATTAGAGACAGCTGCATTCACGCTTAATAGGGCACCATCTAAATCCGCTGAGATGACACCGTATGAACTATGGTTTAGCAATAAACCTAAGTCGTCGTTTCTTAAAGCTTGGAGTTGCGATGCTTATATGAAAAGGTTTCAACCTGATAAGCTCGAACCCAAATCGGAAAAGTCGTCTTCATAGAATGCCCAAAGGTAACTATTGGGTACACCTTCTATCACCGATCCGAAGGCAAGTTATTCGTTGCTAAGATGGATCCTTTCTAGAGAAGAAGTTTCTCTCAAAAGAAGTGAGTGGGAGGAAAGTAGAACTTGATGAGGTAATTGTACCTTCTCCCATATTGGAAAGTAGTTCATCACGTAAATCAGTTCCAGTGATTCCTACACCAATTAGTGAGGAAGTTAGTGATGATGATCATGAAACTTCAGATCAAGTTGCTACCAAACCTCGTGGGTCTTCCAGAGTAAGATCCGCACAGATTGGTACGGTAATCATGTTCGGAAGTCATGTTACTAGACCATGATGAACCTACGAACTATGAGGAAGCGATGATGAGCCCAGATTCATGCGAAATGGCTTGAGGCCATGAAATCTGAGATAGGATCCATGTATGAGAACAAAGTATGGACTTTGATTGACTTGCTCGATGATCGCAAGCCATGTTAAATAAATGGATCTTCAAGAGGAAGACGGACACCGATAGTAGTGTTACTATCTACAAAGCTCGACTTGTCACAAAAGGGTTTTTCGACAAGTTCAAGGTGTTGACTACAATGAGATTTTCTCAAGCAGTAGCGATGCTTAAGTCTGTCCGAATCATGTTAGCAATTGCCACATTTTATGAAATCGGCAAATGGATGTCAAAACTACATTTTAATGGATTTATTAAGGAAGAGTTGTATATGATGCAACCGAAGGTTTTGTCAATCCTAAAGGAGCTAACAAAATGTGCAAGCTCCAAATGATCCATCTATGGACTGGTGCAAGCATCTCGAGTTGGAATACACACTTTGATAAGTTGATCAAAGCATATAGTTTTATCTGGACTTGCGGTGAAGCCTGTATTTACAAGAAAGTGAGTGGGAGCACTACAAACATTTACGATAAGTATATGTGAATGACATATTGTTGATCGTAAATGATGTAGAATTTTTCTGAAAGCATAAAGGAGTATTTGGAAGGACTTCTTTAAAAGAAAGACATCAAGAAAGCTACTTACATATTGAGCATCAAGATCTATTGAGATAGATCAAGACGCTTGATAAGTTTTTCAATAAGTATATACCTTGTCAAGATTTTGAAGTAGTTCAAAATGGAATAGTCAAAGAAAAGTTCTTACCTGTGTTGCAAAGGTGTGAAATTGAGTAAGACTCAAATCCCGACCACGGCGAGAAAATAGAAAAGAGAATGAAAGTCATTCCCTATGCCTCACCATAGGTTCTATAAAGTATGCTATGCTATGTACCGACCTATTGTATACCTTGCTCTGTATTTGGCAAGGAGTACAATAGTGATCTAGGAGTAGATCATTTGGACATTGGTCAAGAACATCCTTAGTGAGGACTAAGGAAATATTTCTCGATTATGGAGGTGATAAAAGAGCCCGTCAGAAAGAGTTACATCAATGCAAGCTTTTACACTGATCCGTATAAGTCTCAATCTGGATACATATTGAAAGTGGGAGCAATTAGCTAGAGTAGCTCCGTGCGAGCATTGTAGACATAGAATATTTGCAAAAATACATACGGCTCAATGTAATGCAGACCGCTTGACTAAGATTCTCTCACGAGCAAAACATGATCATACCTTAGTACTCTTTGGGTGTTAATCACATAGCGATGTGAACTAGATTATTGACTCTAGTAAACCCTTTGGGTGCTGGTCACAAGACGATGTGAACTATGGGTGTTAATCACATACGATGTGAATATTAGTGTTGAATCACATGATGATGTGAACTAGATTATTGACTCTAGTGCAAGTGGGAGATGAAGGAAATATGCCCTAGAGGCAATAATAAAGTTATTATTTATTTCCTTATTTCATGATAAATGTTTATTATTCATGCTAGAATTGTATTAACCGGAAACATAATACATGTGTGAATACATAGACAAACATAGTGTCACTAGTATGCCTCTACTTGACTAGCTCGTTGAATCAAAGATGGTTAAGTTTCCTAGCCATAGACATGAGTTGTCATTTGATTAACGGGATCACATCATTAGGAGAATGATGTGATTGACATGACCCATTCCGTTAGCTTAGCACTTGATCGTTTAGTATATTGCTATTGCTTTCCTCATGACCTATACATGTTCCTGTAACTATGAGATTATGCAATTCCCGTTTACCGGAGGAACACTTTGGGTGCTACCAAACGTCACAACAGAATCGGGTGATTATAAAGGAGTACTACAGTGTCTCCAAAGGTACATGTTGGGTTAGCGTATTTGAGATTAGGTTTTGTCACTCCGATTGTCGGAGAGGTATCTCTAGGCCTTCTCGGTAATACACATCACATAAGCCTTGCAAGCATTGCAACTAATAAGTTAGTTGTGAGATGACATATTACGGAACGAGTAAAGAGACTTGCCGGAAACGAGATTGAACTAGGTATTGGATACCGACGATCGAATCTCGGGTAAGTAACATACCGATGACAAAGGGAACAACGTATGTCGTTATGCGGTTTGACCGATAAAGATCTTCGAAGAATATGTAGGAACCAATATGGGCATCCAGGTTCCGCTATTGGTTATTGACCGAGAATAGTTCTAGGTCATGTCTACATAGTTCTCGAACCCGTAGGGTCCGCACGCTAACGTTACGATGACAGTTTATTATGAGTTTATAAGTTTTGATGTACCAAGTTTGTTCGAGTCCGGATGTGATCACGGACATGACGAGGAGTCTCGAAATGGCGAGACATAAAGATTGATATATTGGAAGCCTATGTTTGGACTTGAAATAGTTCCGGTGAAATCGGATTTTACCGGAACACCGGGGTTACTGGAACCCTCCCGGGGTTAATGGGCCTTAGTGGGCCATGAGGGAGAAGAGGAGGGCCGCCAAGGCAGGCCGCGCCCCTCCCCTAGTCCGAATAGTACAAGGAGGGGGGAGGCGCCCCTTCTCTTCCCTCCCCAAGTCCTAATCCAACTAGGAAAGGGGAGTCCTACTCCCTGGGAGTAGGACTCCTCCGCGCGCCTCCTCCTAGGGCTGGCCGCACCCCCCTTGCTCCTTTATATACGCAGGCGGGGCACCCCATAACACACAAGTTGATCTACGGATCGTTCCTTAGCCGTGTCGGTGCCCCCTCCACCATATTCCACTTCGTCATATCGTCATGGAGCTTAAGCGAAGCCCTGCGCCGGTGGAGCATCATCATCGTCACCACGCCGTCGTCTTGTGGAACTCATCCCCGACGCTTTGCTGGATCGGAGCCGGGGATCGTCATCGAGCTGAACGTGTGCTGAACTCGGAGGTGCCGTGCGTTCGGTACTTGGATCTGTCGGATCGTGAAGACGTACGACTACATCAACCGCGTTGTTATAATGCTTCCGCTTACGGTCTACAAGGGTACGTGGACATACACTCTCCCCTCTCGTTGCTATGCCATCACCATGATCTTGCGTGTGCGTAGGAATTTTTTTTGAAATTGCTACGTTCCCCAACAGTTTCTAAGCGTATTGAGAGAGTCGCCGTTATAGAAAGTTTTTTTGACCCGTTTCAGTTTTGGGTCCGGCGATCGAAAAAAAAAAATTTGGTCGAAAAAATTTCGTGCCCATCCCGCGGTTTGACCAGGAAGAGTTTTGAGACACTCGCCATTACTGATGATTTTTCGCAAAAAAAAGCGATTGCAAAAAAAAAGCAGCAAAAAAAAGAGCGAAAAAATTCCAGAGTGTGCTTTTCCCTTGTTTACGTCTTTGCGCCGTGATTTTGTTAGTGTTCTAGGCTCGCGTCTCTAGAACGGTCTAGCCTAGGACCAGCCGCGACTGCGTCGTTGAGCGTTTATTCAACTTTGCATCTCTGAATTGATTATTGCTGACCCTTTTGCTACCATATTATAAGCCTTCCTAGCTCCACATACATCTACATCGTGCGTTTGACTCTCCCCGTAATCGCTCTATCCAAGTTTTGAGAGTTTTGACTACATCGGTTGTCGATCACCGCTTCTTCTGGGTAAGAACTGGTAAGAATTTGAGATTTGCTTGACGGTTTGTGACTGTCCACCACACCACCACCACCACTTCCTAGTAGTCTGTCGAATCATATTCTTGTGTGTTTCTATTGTTGCTAACCATGGCAGGATCACAAGCCGATTTAGACCGACCGGGAGAACATGACAAACAAAGCGCTACATGATAAGTTTCAACAAATGATGAGTGGGCAGGTGGAAGATGTGCTAAATAGATTTGAAGAGGCCATGGAGAAGATAGATGGCATTGAGAAGGCGTTCGAAACAAAGCTCGATAACAAGTTTAATGAATTGCTCGCGCGTCTACCACCACCACCACCGGCTGCACCTAACGCACCTCTACTACAACAACAACGACTACCTCCACATCGCTAAACAGCCCCGCCGAAGCTTCCGTGTCCCTCTTCACTGGCCAAGCTCTTTGGTGCTCTTTGTTGATACTACGGCTCTTGTTGCTGATGTGGGGAGGATGATTATGTGGAGATTACGAGGATGAGGTTGATCAACATCGAACTACGTGCAACCACCAAAGACCACAACCACCGTGTCGTCCACATGCAAATAATGGCAATGTTAGGGCTCCCCTCAGTACGAGATCATGACCATCTCCTAAACTGAAATTGAATATTCCACCATTTGAGGGTAGATATGTTCCGATATATATCTTACTTGGGAGTTAGAAACTGAACAACGATTTACATGTTTACAATATCCTGAGGAGAGACGTGTTCCTGCTGCTGTTTGTGCTTTCACTAGCTTTGCATGTGTTTGGTGGTCTGAACATTGTAGATTATATCATGTTCCAGCTACTTGGGATGCTTTGAAAACTGCTATGCGTACTCGTTGGGTTCCACCGTATTATCAACGTGAATTACTTCAAAAATTGCAGCGCTTAAGACAAGGAAAAAATTCGGTAGAAGAATATTATCAGGAATTACAAACCGGCTTGATTAGATGTGGTATTGTTGAGGAGAATGAAGCTATGCTTGCACGTTTTACGGGTGGATTAAATAGAGATTCGCACCATTCTAGACTACAAGGATTATAATAATATCACTCGATTATTCCATCTTGCTTGTAAAGCTGAGCGTGAAGTGCAGGATCGACAGGCGTTGGCGCGGACTAACTTTTCTCGCAGGTCGACCTTCATCATGGACACCACGTGCATCATCTACTTCCACACGTTCTACTACACCGCACCTCGGTCACTGCCACCTCCAACCGTGATACAAGAAAGCGTGCAGAACCACCACTATCTCGCCAAGAGCACACCTCTTTGGGCCTACAGAGCTCTTCTTCTTCCATGGCGTCAACAGGCACACAAGTGATATTATTTGTCGTCGTTGTAAGGGAAGAGGACATTTTATGAGAGAATGCCAATCTCAGCGTGTGATGATTGCTACTAAGGATGGTGGGTATGAGTCCGCTAGTGACTATGATGAAGAGACTTTGGCTCTTATTACACATGAAGAACACGGTGGAGATGATTACGATCATGAGACGCAATACATGGCTGTTTGAAGATGCTTGGCGGTATGAATGTTTAGTTGCTCAACATGTTTTGAGTGTGCAGCTTACACAAGCTGAGCAAAATCAGAGGCATAACTTGTTCCATACAAAGGGAGTTGTGAAGGAACGTTCTATTCGCGTCATCATAGATGGAGGGAGCTGCAACAACTTGGCTAGCATGGATATGGTGGAGAAGCTTTCTCTCACCACAAGACCACATCCACATCCTTTGTGACGCCCCCGATTCAATCGTACACTAATCATTCACGCAAATGTGTACGATCAAGATCAAGGACTCACGGGAAGATATCACAACACAACTCTACAAATAAAATAAGTCATACAAGCATCATAATACAAGCCGGGGGCCTCGAGGGCTCGAATACAAGTGCTCGATCATAGGCGAGTCAGTGGAAGCAACAATATCTGAGTACGTACATAAGTTAAACAAGGTTGCCTTAAGAAGGCTAGCACAAACTGGGATCAGATCGAAGAGGAGCATGCCTCCCGCCTGGGATCCTCCTAGGTCACTCACCGTCGTCGTCGCGGGCTGCACGTAGTAGTAGGCGCCTCGCAGTAGTAGTCGTCATAGGCGGTGGCGTCGGCTCCTGGGCTCCATCGTGCAGTTGCAGCAATCGAGTAGAGGTAGGGAAAAGGGGAACAAGGCAACCGTGAGTACTCATCCAAAGTACTACTTAAGCAAGGAGTTACACTACATATGCATGGATATATGTGTAAAGGCCATATCGGTGGACCGAATGCAGAATGCCGTAATAAGAGGGGATAGCTAGTCTTAACGAAGATTACGCTTACGGACACCGGTCTTGCAACAGGTAGGAGGGACAATCAAGTCCTCCAAGTAACATCATATAGCAATAATCCTACCCGCAATCCCCGCTCATAACCCCGAGCGAGAGCGACCACCGGTTGTATCCGCACTTAGAAGGGTGTGTTTTATCAAGTATCCGGTTCTAGTTGTCATAAGCTCAAGGTACAACTCCAAGTCGTCCTGTTATCGAACATCACGGCTATCCGAATAGATTAACTCACTGCAGGGTGCACCATCTTACCCAAAGACGCTTGATCCCATTTGGCGGACACACTTTCCGGGGTCATGCCCGCCGCGAAGATCAACACGCCGCAGCCCCACCTAGGCACAACAGAGAGGCCAACACGCCGGTCTAAACCTAAGCGCCAGGGTCCGGGCCCATCGCCTCGAAAGCACACCTGCAGACGTTATGTAGGGCGGCCGAAGCGACCTAGCCTAACAGCGTTCGAGTCCAATCCGGCGCGCACCGCTCCGTCACGACGTCTGAAGTGCTTGGTGATACCACGACGCCGGATACCCATAACTACTCCCGCGTAGATGGTTAGTGCGTATAAGCTCAGAGCCAACCCAGATCATATACCAAGACCTCGTTAAGCGTGTTAAGTAACCGCGAACGCCGAACAGGCCAGCCCACCTCTCTCTAGGCGGTCTCAACCTGCCCCGCTCCCCCACAAAGATCCACTCATGGTGCTCCATCACCGACCCGACTTTAGTCTCACATGTATCATGTATAAGTATATAGTATATACCGTGATCAACTCCCGAGTGATCACGGCCCGATAGTATAGCACGCGCATTTGACGGACAGAAAGTAGGGCCACGATGAAAATACTAGCATCCTATACTAAGCATATAGGATTGTAGGTAAGGTAACAACGAAGTTACAAAGACAAAGCTATGCAAGCGGATAGGAGTATCCAAAACAAGAATATACTATACTACTCTAATGCAAGCAGTGTAGATAAGAGTAGGCGATATCTGGTGATCAAGGGGGGGCTTGCCTGGTTGCTCGCAAGAGAGAGGGTCGCCAACACCGTAGTCGAACTGCCACCGCAGCGGCGTCGGTCTCGTAGTCTACCGGAGAGAAGAGGGGAAGAAACAATGAATACAAGGTAACAGATGCATATCGATGCATGACATGCCAAGAAGCGATGCTAGGCGTGCCCTAACGTGGTATGAGGGGTACTTGGTTAGGGGAAAACATCCGGAAGTTTTCCGGCCCGGACGTCTGTCGAGATGATGAACCGAGAGGAAAGTTTGTAGGTTCGATAGGTTAGAGGCGTGTGGTGGACGAACGGATCGCGATCCGGATTCGCCTCGCTGCTCGAGCAACTTTCATGTTGAAAATATTTTAATCCGGATTACGGATTAAAAGATATGATTTTAAAAGATTTTATTAATTTCGGAATTTTAATTAATTATTTAATTAATTTCGAAAATGCATTTATGACATCAAGATGATGTCATCTTGACATCAAGAATCAACAGGTTGACTGAGTCAACCCCGACAGTGGGTCCCGCATGTCATTCTCTAATATCTAATTACCTAATCGATTTAATTAACATTAGTTAATTAGGTTAATTAATGATTAGGTTAATTAATCGAATTAATTAGATTAATTAATTACTTAATTAATTAATTAATTAGTTAATTAGTTTTATTTAATTTTTATTTTCCTTTTATTTATAAACCGCTACGTAAAGGGGCCCCATGTCATCGACCTGGGCCAAGCAGGCGTGGCCTAACGGGCAAAGGGGCGACGGCGCAGAGGGTCACGCCAAGACGGCGAGGCTATTCGGGCGAGCCGAGCCCGAGGCCAACGGGGACCGGGCGGCCGAGGTGGCGAGGCGGCCGGAGGCACAGCGCTGCATGGCGAGGTGGCCGCGCCAGCGCGCCGTGGTGGGGGGTGGCGGCCATGGCGAAATGGCGCGGGAGTCGTCGGAAGGAGCCGGGGTTCGGCGGCCGTGGGGAAAAAGGCGCCAGCACGAGTGGCGTCCGGCGGGCGGAGGCGCCGTCGGGGAAGAAGAGAGGAAAACGGGGGGCGCACGGCGTGACCATGAGGGTCGGGCCGGGCGACGGACGCCGGGCGACGGGCGGTTCGGGAGGGGAGAGAGGAACGACGGGGGGGGGAGGCGAGCTCACAGGGGGCGTGGGGACTAGGCGGCGGGCGTGGTGAAGGTCGGTGACGACCGGCGAGGAGGCAAAGGGGGGAGGCCACGGCCGGGAGGGCGGGAGCCGATCCATGGCGAAACCCCAGCGTGGGGGCGTCGGGTGAGAGGTGTCCGGACGGCGGTTGGGGCGGAGGAGGGGGGTCCAGGCGGCGGTTGGGGGCAGCGGCGGGAGGTCTGGGAGGTCTCGCCCGATCTGGATCGAGGCGAGGAGAGGGAAAGTGGATCGGGGCGGGGGGGGGAAGAGAGGCGGCTAGGGTTCGGCCAGGGTGGGGTGGGGGTTAAGTGGTGGGGCTCTTGGGCGGCCAGAGGGGAATGGGCCAGGTGGGGAGGGGGCTGGCAGGGCCAGGGGGTTTTCCCTCCCTCTCTTTTTTTGTCTTTCTTTTCTTTTATTATTTTTCTTTTCTGTTTTTAGTTTATTTAAAATGCCAAAGCATTTTACAAAAATTAGTGCACCCCACCATAATTAGGTTAGCTATTTTAGACAACCCCCGAACATTTTTAGTTTTGGTTTTGAAACTTTTTATCGTTGCTTTTGTTTTGATTTTGTTTTAGAACGGGTTCGAATCAAAGAGAGGTTTGGCACAGTAACCGAGGTGATCACTGTTGCTTAACCATCCGGGTGTTACAAATCTCCTCCACTACAAGAAATCTCGTCCCCGAGATTTAGGAGGTAGAAGGAAAGAGTGCGGGATATTCATCTCGTAGACGATCCTCGCGTTCCCGGGTGGCCGTCTTGAGTGATTCGACCATTTGGACTTTGAGGAACTTGATCGCCTTCGCGTGTGCGGCGTTCAGCTTGGTCGAGAATGCGGACGGATGCTCTTTATAGGAGAGGTCTGTTGCAATTCGAGCACTTCATGGTCCATCGCTCGGATTGGGTCCTTGAAGCACCGTCGGAGTTGTGACACGTGGAACACATCGTGAACTTGAGAAAGGTTCGACGGAAGCTCCAGTTGATAAGCCACTTTTCCACGCTTTCGAGAATAGTGAAAGGGCCAATATAGCGAGGAGCTAGTTTGCCCTTGATCCGGCGGTGAGCACCCTTCATTGGTGTAGCGAAGATAGGCCTTTTCGCCAGGTTGATAGACCATGTCTTTGTGATGACGGTCATAATTACTCTTTTGACGTGACTGAGCGGTCTTGAGATTCTCGCGAATAATGCGGACTTGTTCTTCGGCATGTTGGATAATATCCGGACCGAAGAGTGGGCGTTCCCGATTTCGACCAGTTCGGAGGGTTCGCACTTTCGTCCATATAACACTTCAAGGGGCCATCTTGAGACTAGCTTGATAGCTATTATTATAAGAGAACTCAGCATACGGGAGAGATTCCTCCCATTTCTTGCCGAAGGAAACGACACAAGCTCGAAGCATGTCTTCGAGAATTTGGTTGACATGTTCAACTTGCCCTTGAGACTGCGGATGAAAGCGATCTTGAAAGATAAATGAGTCCCCATAGCTTCTTGAAAACTTGCCCGAATCTTGAAGTGAATAAGCTGCCACGGTCCGAATCGATAACCAAAGGAATACCGTGAAGTGAAACAATTCGGACATATAGAGCGTTGCAAGCTGGCTAGCGGTGATCGTTTCTTTGACCGCTAGAAAATGTGCAACTTTAGAAAGCGGTCAATGGCGACAAGAATAGCATCATTACCTTTCTGCGATTTGGGAAATCCAAAGGCGAAGTCCATTTCAACATGGTCCCATTTCCATTCGGGAATAGAGATAGGTTGCGAGTTCCAAAGCATGCCTTTGATGTTCTGCTTTGATCTGACGGCAAGCGTCACACTCGAAACATAGCGAGCAATGTCTTGCTTCATATTAGACCACGGAATCTCGGCGAATGTCTTGATACATCTTTGTACTGCCGGGATGGATACATAGAGGCGTATCATGAGCTTCTTTCATAACCTTCGAGTCATATTCAGATTTTCCTTCTTACTGGCACCACTAGGCGGCCTTTGAAGTACAAGGCGCCATCATCGGCAATAGTGAAGGATGAGGATTTCCTTTCTTGACATCTTGTTTAAGCTTGTAGACTTGAGTCAAATCCTGCATTGTCTTTATGGTGCCCACGAGATCGGGTTCAACAGCCGGGGTATAGAGGGTACCACAGGGAACAACACGGAGATTCATCTTGCGGAACTCCGGAGGAGGGGGAGCGAGTGCACCCGGAGGAACAATATGGAGGTTCAGCTTTCTGAATTCTTCAACAAGTGGGGGCTGAACTTTGTGAACCTGAAGGTGATTGCAGTAAGACTTGCGGCTCAAGGCATCAGCCATTACATTAGCCTTGCCTAGCGTATAGCAAATACCCAAATCAAAGTCTTCAACAGTCTCCATCCATCTCTGCTGACGGAGGTTCAGGTCTGGCTGAGTAAACAGATACTTCAGACTTTGGTGATCGATGAAGATCTCGCAACGATTACCGAGAAGGTAATGTCGCCACTGCTTTAGTGCATGAATGACGGCAGCAAGTTCGAGGTCATGAACTGGGTAGTTCTCCTCGTGAGGGCGCAATTGTCGAGAGGCATAAGCAACTACTTTGCGCTCTTGCATTAGGACACCGCCTAAACCTTGACGAGAAGCGTCGCAGTAAATGACGAAGTCTTTCTTAGTATCAGGAGGAGCTAGCATCGGGCGACGCGTCAACTTGTCTTTAAGTGCTGGAAACTTTCCCGACATTTATCATCCATTGGAATTTGGCGCCCTTATGCAATAGGTTAGTCGAGGCTCGGCAATCTTGGAGAAGTTCTCGGCGAATCGACGGCAATAGTCAAGAGACCGAAAAACTTCGACTTATGCGTTCTTGGAGGAGTCAATCGAGAATGGCCTGAACTCTTTCGGGGTTGACGCAATACCATCCTTAGAAATGACATGCCCAAGATAGGTTACTTGGAAGCCGAACTCACATTTGGAGAACTTGGCATAGAGTTGATGCTCTCGTAGCTTTTCCAAAGAAAGACGAAGATGTTCAGCATGTTCTTCTTCATTCTTGGAATAGATCAGGATGTCATCCAGATAAACCACGACGAACTTGTCGAGGTAATCCATGAATATATAGTTCATCAGGCGGGAGAAGGTGGCTGGAGCATTGGTTAAGCCAAAAGACATGACGGTGTACTCGTAGGAACCATAACGAGTCACAAATGCGGTCTTGGGGATATCCTCCTCACGAACACGGATCTGGTGGTAACCCAACCTCAAGTCGAGTTTCGAGAACACTGACGAACCAGCCAATTGATCATAAAGATCATTGATCCGAGGAAGAGGATACTTATTCTGAATGGTAGCTTGATTTATAGGACGGTAGTCTTGGACCAATCGGTTTGTCCCATCCTTCTTCTTAACAAAGAGAGAAGGTGCTCCCCAAGGTGAGCAACTTGGGCGAATGAAACCGCTTTGAAGAGATTTGTCGATTTCCGCCTTTAGCTCAAGGAGTTCATCGCGCGGCATCTTGTAGGGCCGCTTGGCTATAGGTGGTGCTGGTTTCAAGTCGATGACGAATTCGACAGCTCTAGCGAGGGAATCTCGAAGTTCTTCAGAAAGACGTCTTGGAAATCGCGAACGACATGAATGTTTTCAATACCCTCGAGTGGTGCGGCGTTCAATGCATTCAATGCATAGAGCCTTGCCTCGACATTTTGCACCGATGAGCTTGGTAAGTGACTATTTCATCGAAGGGTGTAGCAGATGGGCGGTCTTAGTGGCGCAAACGATTGGCGCCAGATGTGCTTTCAACCAATTCATTCCCGAAATGAGGTCAATGCTACAAGACTTGACAGACGATGGGCGAGACAAGGAATTCCATTCCTTCGATTTCAACGGGGCGTCGTTGCAAATCATGGAAGTCCGACATTGGCCCGCGGGGTGTGTACTAATAGTGAAGCATTCATGTCTTCACTTTTAATGCCATGCATGAATGCAAAATCTTGAGACATGAATGAATGCGATGCCCTGTATCAAATAAGGCGCATCTTTAATGAATTTACGAGAAGTGTACCCATCACGATGAGCAGGTTGGTCTTGAGCTTCATTCGAGATCAATGTGGTTGGCCTAAGCTTGCCCATAAGACTTGCCGGTGTTGTTGCGGTTCGGGTGTTTCCACGGCCAGGCTCTTTGGAAGGGCCGATTGATTCTGGTTACGGTTGCATTCTCTAGCACGGTGCCTCGCTGTCCTTTTGAAGCACAAACCATTATTGGGGGTGGGAACAGGAGCTTGGGGTGGTGGAGCTGGAAGCTTCGGCTGCTTAGTTGTATCCCGACACTTGGAGTGGTGGAGCTGAAAACATCTATCGATAGCCTGTCCTACGGTAACGGACACTTGGAGTTGTATCCCGATCGATACAACTAGAACTGGATACTTGAGATGAGACATGGATATGAGCTTTGGATTGTGATGATAAGCTGGATATTATGGCTTTCGGGATTTCTTTCTCAGGGAGTCGAGAAAGGATCTCGGCGAGGTTGATAACACTATCTGCTACTTTAAGTTATGTTACTCTACTCCCTCTTGTTTGCTGCAAGATGGTGGTTTCCTAAGATGCTAGTCTTCGATAGGACTAGGCCTTCTCTCTATTACGCATTTCGCAGCCCAGTTCACATATCTGGCCTTACCTTGATAATGTTGCATATGTAGTGTAGCTCCTTGCTTGCGAGTACTTTGGATGAGTACTCACGGTTTCCTTGTTCCCCTTTTCCCCTATCTCTACTCGATTGTGCTGCTATCGACGATGGAGCCGGGATCGAGCACGCCACCGCCTGACGACTACTACTCCGGGGCGCCTACTACTACGTGCAGCCCGCGGCGGCGACCAGGAGTGACCTAGGAGGATCCCGAGGCGGAGGCCTGTCCTCTTCGTCTGTATCCCGATTTGTGCTAGCCATCTTATGGCACCTTGTTTAACTTATGTCCGTACTCAGATATTGTTGCTTCCACTGACTTCGTCTATGATCGAGCACTTGTATTCGAGCCCTCGAGGCCCCGGCTTGTATTATGATGCTTGTATGACTTATTTTATTTGTAGAGTTGTGTTGTGATATCTTCCGTGAGTCCTTGATCTTGATCGTATACATTTGCGTGCATGATTAGTGTACGATTGAATCGAGCGTCTGAGATTAGTTGGTCGAGCCATTGCTGTGGAATCCCCTTCCACACTCCTTGGCGAAGTCGAGTCTAGACATTGCAAAACTTTTACTAACTTGGCTGTGTGCCTTACGGGCCCACGCCGCCATCGGGTGGTATTAGGATCTTTTACTCCTCGACCTTTACTCGGGACTCTGAACTCTCTTCTACTCGGGTTAAACGATTTTACTAACTATCACTAGGATCCCGTGACCGCATTCACCCGAAGATGGATATAGCCTTAGTTGTTTTGGAATTGTATTTGAACAATTTCCACCTGTCATTTGACTCCTTTGAAGCGTCTTTGTTTTCAGATGGAACCCACGAGGCAGGTCGTGCGCCACACGACGGCCATTGGTGCCTCGGGATCACTGCGGTGCTAGCCGAGATGATGACCTATCTGGGTTATCGCGGCACCTGAGTACACCGTCTATGAGGAGTACCAGGACTACAACCAGAGCAGATGCAGCGCCATCGTCCACCTCTACTCTCGGGAGTATGAGTCCACTCTTGTTTGCACACCGCACATGGTGTTTGAGTGACCATCGATATGGCAGTCCACGATGTTGCTTATGCTGACCGACACGTCTTCGTGCGAGTATCGAGTTGGACACCTCCCCTTCGAGCACATTGCTATCGCGTCGATGTTGGTGAGGAGGGTTACTACTGCTGCCTACACCATCGTCACCAGAGAGCCCTTCCACCATCGAACTTTGTTACGCATGCCGATGGGCTGGATCGAGCTAACCGAGCTCTTCGCCACGAGTTGTACATCACCCGTCGGCACCTCTACCGTGCTCGACGCTGATGCACCCTTTGTCCGTTCCGGAGAGCTGCCGCGTTCTGCGATCTACCCCGCCAGACCGTGATGCCCCGGGTGTTGGTTGGCGGGCGTGGAGGCTACTCTCCGCACTTGGCCCCTTCCCGCCACCGGGCGTGGATTCAGCACCGAGTATCCGCGGCCCCAGTGCCACCGACGTGGAGGACTATCCACCGCCGCACTACCAGACTTTGAGCTCTGCTACCTCCAGCAGCATCGCGTGGGACTGATGTAGGCTTGCTTGTTAGCATTTGATGTATTCGCCATGAGCTGCGTGCCGCCTATGATGTAGTAGTCTATGTACTGGACTCTATGTATCGAACTCTATGCATGATTCCTTTTGTAAGATATGCCAACTACTATGTAGTTCCCATCATGCTGCTTTCTTTATGCGTGTTTCATCATGAATGATTCTTGTCTCTTGCTTATTTTCTCAAATGCTGTACTACCCCTGTTATATAATAGCAGGATGGTTAGGCAAGCAAGTCGTGGTCGTGGTGCCAACCTTCCACCACCGCCTGAGTACATGGCTGGTATGATCCAACAGCTCGAGATGAATCGCCAGTTCATGGAGAACATGATGGCTCGCCTCCCCGCCCCAATATGCACCAAAGACCCAAACGGGACAACTCTGCAGGATTTCATACGCTGAACCCCAAAGTGTACCGCAGCTCAACCCAGCCATCGGATGTCGATGATCGCTCCGTGACATCACCTATGAGATGGAGTCTGCTGATGTAGCCCCTGCCACTATGTCACCTTTGCTTCCTTCTTCCCAAGGGACCCGCAGCTCAATGGTGGGACAGCCACCGCGTACTCTGCCAGCTTGGAACACTCATCACCGGCCGGACTTCCAGGCTGCCTTCCGCGCCCGCTTCATCCTCGAGGGTCATGGACCGGAAGAAGCGTGAGTTCCGCAACCTCACCCAAGGCAACAAGATCTGTTGAAGCCTATCGTGAGAGTTCTTGGACTTGTCTCGCTATCTTGAAGAGGATATTGCAAGCGATGCCTTGCAGACAAGAGAAGTTCCGTGACGGACTTCAAGCTGACATCAAGCTCGCACTTCTAGTGCACGACTTTGCTGATTTCGCCACCTTGGTGAACAAAGCTATCAATGTCGAAACTGGTCTGCAGGAATACCAGAGCTCTAACAGGCGCAACCGTGACACCGGCTCATCTTCGGGCCCGTCCTCGCAGAAGCGCAAGATATGGATTCCCAATAGCATGTACCAGCCGAATGCATCTGCTTCAAAGCAGAACTATGCTACACCTCGTCTGCCTACAACTAAGCAGCCGAAGCTTCCAGCTCCACCACCCCAAGCTCCTGTTCCCACTCCCAATAATGGCTTATGCTTCAGGTGCGGACAGCCAGGGCACCGTGCTAGAGAATGCAACCAGAACCAGAATCAGCTGGCCCTTCCAAAGAACTGGCCGTGAAACACCAGAACCGCAACAACACCGGCAAGTCTTATGGGCAAGCTCGGGCCAACCACGTTGAATGAGCGAAGCTCAAGACCAGCTCTGCCTTCGTGATGGGTACACTCGTAAATTCAAGACTGCATCTGCTTTATTCGATTCAGGGGCATCGCATTCATTCATGTCTCAAGATTTTGCATTCATGCATGGCATTAAAAGCGAAGACATGAATGCTTCACTATTAGTACACACCCAGCGGGCCAATGTCGGACTTCCATGATTTGCAGCGTCCCGTTGAAATCGAAGGAATGGAATTCCTTGTCTCTCCTATCGTGCTAAAGTCTTGTAGCATTGACCTCATTTTGGGATGGATTGGTTGAAAGCGCATCTGGCGTCAATCGTTTATGCCACTAAGACCGCCCATCTGCTGCACCCTTCGATGAAATCGTAGCTACAATGCTCGTGCGGTTCAAAATGCCGAGGCAAGGCTCTATGCATTGAATGCATTGAACACCGCACCCTCGAGGGAATTGAAAACATTCACTGCTTTTGCGATTTCCAAGGCGTCTTTCTGAAGAACTTCCAGGATTCCCCCTGCTAGGGCTGTCGAATTCGTCATCGACTTGAAACCGAGCACCACTCCTATAGCCAAGCGGCCCTACAAGATGCCGCCGCATGAACTCCTTGAACTAAAGGAGGAAATCGACAAATCTCTTCAAAGCGGCTTCATTCGCCCAAGTTGCTCTCCTTGGGGAGCACCTTCTCTCTTTGTCAAGAAGAAGGATGGGACAAACCGATTGGTTCAAGACTACCGTCCTATAAATCAAGCTACCATTCGAATAAGTATCCTCTTCCTCGGATCAATGATCTTTATGATCAACGGCTGGTTCGTCGGTGTTCTCGAAACTCGACTTGAGGTTGGGTTACCACCAGATCCGTGTTCGTGAGGAGGATATCCCAAGACCGCATTTGTGACTCGTTATGGTTCATACGAGTACACCGTCATGTCTTCGCTTAACCAATGCTCCATCCACCTTCTCTACTTTGATGAACTATATATTCATGGATTACCTCGACAAGTTAAGTCGTGGTTTATCTGGATGATATCTGATCTATTCCAAGAATGAAGAAGAACATCTTGAACATCTTAAATCTTGTCTTTGGAAAAGCTACGAGAGCATCAACTCTATGCCAAGTTCTCCAAGTGTGAATTCGGCTTCCGAAGTAACCTATCTTGGGCATGTCATTTCTAAGGATGGTATTGCCGTCAACCCCGAACGAGTTCAGGCTATTCTCGATTGGACTCCTCCAAAGAGCGTTAAGCAAGTCGAAGTTTTCTCGGTCTCGCTTGACTATTGCCGTCGATTAAATGAGAACTTCTCCAAGATTGCCGAGCCTCGACTAACCTTGTTGCATAAGGCGTCAAGTTCCAATGGATGATAAGTGTCGGGAAAGTTTCCGAGCACTCAAAGACAAGTTGACTTCTGCCCGGTGCTAGCTCCTCCCGATACTAAGAAGGACTTCGTCATTTATCGCGACGCTTCTCGTCAAGGATTAGGCGGTGTCCTAATGCAAGAGCGCAAAGTGGTTGCTTATGCCTCTCGACAGCTTCGCCCTCACGAGAGAACTACCCAGTTCACGACCTCGAACTTGCTGCTGTCATTCATGCGCTAAAGCGATGGCGACATTACCTTCTCGGTAATCGCTATGAGATCTACACCGACCACCAAAGTCTGAAGTATCTGCTTACTCAGCCAGACCTGAACCTCCGTCGGCAGAGATGGATGGAGACTGCGAGACTTTGATTTGGGAATTTCCTATACGCCGAGCAAGGCTAATGTGATGGCTGATGCTTTGAGCCGCAAGTCTTCTGCAACCACCTTGAGTTCACAAAGTTCAGCCCTCACTTGTTGAAGAATTCAGCAGGTGAACCTCCATATTGTTCCTCCGGTGCACTCGCTCCCCTCCTCCGGAGTTCCGCAAGATGAATCTCCGTGTTGTTCCCCGTGGATCCCTCTTTACCTGGCTGTTGAACCCGATCTCTTGGGCACCATAAAGACAATGCAGGATCTAACTCGAGGTCTACAAGCTTAAACAAGGCGTCGGGAAAGGAAATACCTCATCCTTCACTATTGCCGATGATGGCGCCTTGTACTTCAAAGGCCGCCTAGTGGTGCCTTGTAAGAAGGACAACCTGGATATGACCGGAAGGTTATGCAAGAAGCTCATGATCGCCTCTATGTATCCACCCGGCAGTACAAAGATGTATCAAGACATTAAATCGAGATTACGTGGTCTAATATGAAGCGTGACATTGCTCGCTATGTTTACGAGTGTGGCGTTTGCCGTCGTGTCAAAGCAGAACATCAAAGGCCTCTTTGGAACTCTGCAGCCTATCTCTATTCCCGAATGGAAATGGGACCATGTTGAAATGGACTTAATCCACCGGGTTTCCCAAATCGCAGAAAGGTAATGATGCTATTCTTGTCGCGTCATTGACCGGCTTTCTAAAGTTGCACATTTTCCGGCGGTCAAAAAACGATCATCGCTAGCCAGCTTGCAACGCTCTATATGTCCCGAATTGTTTCACTTCACGGTATTCCACCGATTATCGATTCGACCGTGGCAGCTTATTCACTTCAAGATTCTCGGCAAGTTTCCAAGAAGCTATGGGGACTCATTTATCTTTCATCTGCTTTTCATCCATGAGCTCAAGGGCAAGTTGAGCGTGTCAACCAAATTCTCAAGACATGCTTGAGCTTGTGTCGCCTCATTTGGCAAGAAATGGGAGGAATCTCTCCGTATGCTGAGTTCTCTTATAATAATAGTTTTCAAGCTAGTCGAAGATGGCCCCTTGAAGTGTTATATGGACGAAAGTGCGAACCCCTCCGAACTGGTCAAAGCGGGGAACGTCCACTCTTGGTCCGGATATTATCAACATGCCAAGAACAAGTCCGCATTATTCGCGAGAATCTCAAGAGGCTCGATCGCGTCAAAAGAGTAATTATGACCGTCATCACAAAGACATGGTCTATCAACTTTGGCGAAAAGGCCTATCTTCGCGTTACACCAATGAAGGGTGCTCACCGCCGGATCAAGGGCAAGTTAGCGCCTCGCTATATTGGCCCTTTCACTATTCTCGAAAGGTGGAAAAGTGGCCTATCAATCTGGAGCTTCCGTCGAACCTTTCTCGGGTTCACGATGTGTTCCACGTGTCCCAACTCCGACGCTGCTTCAAGGACCCAATCCGAGCGGTGGACCATGAAGTGCTCGAATTGCAACAGACCTCTCCTATAAAGAGCATCCGGTCCGCATTCTCGACCAAGCTGAACGCCGCACCCGTCGAAAAGCGATCAAATTCCTCAAAGTCCAATGGTCGAATCACTCAAAGATGAAGCCACACGGGAACGCGAGGATCGCCTCTGAGATGAATATCCCGCACTCTTTCCTTCTACCTCCTAAATCTCGGGACGAGATTTCTTGTAGTGGAGGAGATTTGTAACGCCCGGATGGTTATGGAACAGTAGTCACCTCGGTTAAGATAATTAACCTCTCGTTAATTCGGAACCGTCCAAACAAATTCAAAAATAAAACAAACGATAAAGGGTTTCGAAAACTAATTCTAAAATGTTCCGGGGTTTTCTAAAATACCTAACCTAATATTGGTGGGGTGCGCTAATGTTTACAAAATGCCAAAGCAATTTAAATAAACCAAAACAGAAAAGGAAAAATAACAGAAAAGAAAATAAAACCGGGGGGATAACCCCCCCCCCCCCCTCCGGCCCAGCCAGCAAGCCCCCCCTTTTTGATCATCCCGATATCGCCCATTCCATTCTCTCATGCTTGCATTAGATTTTGTTACTGTTATTGTTTGCTCCTATTCTGTTGCATAGCCTGTTTATTGTAACCTGCTATTGTTACCTACCTGCTTATCCTAAACTGCTTAGTATAGGTTGGTTAGAGACCCATCAGTGACCCCCACCTTGTCCTTGTTGCCCCTGCTTCATCATTGAAGACCCGATCAACGGGATCGAAGACCAGGCCCCGACACCGCACATCACTTCCCCTTAGTTGCTCGACACTACTAGGTTACTATCGAGTACCGAGGGTGAAACCTCTACAGCACTTCTGATATTAACCCTGTAGTATAGCTATCCGGTTGTGGTCATCGAGGGTGATTTCCTCTTTAACCACTTCCGATACGACTCTGTCGTGCAACCCCTCAAGTGTGGACCTCGAGGGTGAATCCTCTAATGTTCACCTTGATGACTACATTGAGTGGAATTCACCGGGGGTGATTCCTCGTGTTTTCCCCTTGATGTTTGGACTCACGGTTACTTGGACTTTTACCACTGTTACTTGGAAAGGCGAATTGCGACCACGAGGGGTACCAGCGTGTAATTGCGAGTGATGTGGAGCGGGTTGACACGGAGGTGCCCGCGAGATAATTACGGGCGTGGCGGGCATTCCTAGCCCTTGCCGCAAGTCCTCGAGGCGGGCAACAGGAGGTCACATCTTTCGTGAGTCTCGCTTGTTACCGCGTTCCTAATCCACTACGATTTGGATATTTGATCCGAGGGGCCTCTGGCCTGATAGCACTAACCATCACGTGGGCTAAGTATGGGCGTTCTGCGTCGTATACATCAGCCGAAGCTTATTAGACGTCAGCGACGGAGCGGCGCGCGCCGGGTTGGACTGGTAAGCTCCTGCCCTTTTGGGAAGGTAGCTAGGTCTGCTCACCGACCAGCGTCACGTAGCGTCTTGAGTTCGGGGAGATGGCCCATGACCCACAGGGGCATAGGTTTAGTCCGCGTCTGGCCTCTCTATTAAGCCTAGGTCGGGTTGCGGCGTATTGTTTGGCGAGGCCGGCATGACCACGGAAAGTGTGTCGGCCGAGTTAAGCGGCGTGGTGGGTAAGTTGGTGCACCCTGCAGGGAAGAAAACATCTATCGATAGCTTTGTCCCTGATAACGGACACTTGGAGTTGTATCCCGATCGATACAACTAGAACTGGATACTTGAGATGAGACATGGATATGAGCTTTGGATTGTGATTGATAAGCTGGATAGTATGGCTCGGGATTTCTTTCTCGCAGGAGTCGAGAAAGGATCTCGGCGAGGTTGATAACACTCTCGCTACTTTAAGTTATGTTACTCTACTCCCTCTTGTTTCTTTGCAAGATGGTGGTTTCGGAAGATGCTAGTCTTGATAGGACTAGGCCTTCTCTCTATTCTCGGCATTTCTGCAGCCCAGTTCACATATCGGCCTTACCTTGATAATGTTGCATATGTAGTGTAGCTCCTTGCTTGCAGTACTTTGGATGAGTACTCACGGTTGCCTTGTTCCCCTTTTTCCCTATCTCTACTCGATTGCTGCTATCGAGGCGATGGAGCCCGGGATCGAGCGCCACCGCCTCGGCGACTACTACTCGGGCGCCTACTACTACGTGCAGCCAGCGGCGGCGACCAGGAGTGACCTAGGAGGATCCTGGCGGGAGGCCTGTCCTCTTCGATCTGTATCCCAGTTTGTGCTAGCCATCTTATGGCACCTTGTTTAACTTATGTACGTACTCGAGATATTGTTGCTTCCGCTGACTTCGTCTATGATCGAGCACTTGTATTCGAGCCCTCGAGGCCCCCAGGCTTGTATTATGATGCTTGTATGACTTATTTTATTTGTAGAGTTGTGTTGTGATATCTTCCGTGAGTCCTTGATCTTGATCGTACACATTTGCGTGCATGATTAGTGTACGATTGAATCGAGCGTCACAATGAAACCCGTGTCGCAGTTGCGCTGTTAGAGCTCGGGTATTCCTGCAGACCAGTTTCGACATTGATAGCTTTGTTCACCGGGTGGCGAAATCAGCAAAGTCGTGCACTAGAAGTGCGAGCTTGATGTCGACTTGAAGACCGTCACGGAACTTCTCTGTCTGCGTGCATCGGTTGCAATATCCTCTTGACATAGCGAGACAAGTCCGGGAACTCTCGATAGGCTTCAACAGTCTTGTTGCCTTGGGTGAGGTTGCGGAACTCACGCTTCTTCGGTCCATGACCCTTGAGGATGAAGCGGGCACGGAAGGCAGCTGGAAGTCTCGGCGGTGATGAGTGTTCCAAGCTGGCGAAATGCGCGGTGGCTGTCCCACCATTGAGCTGCAGGTCCCTTCGGAAGAAGGATGCAAAGGTGACATAGCTGGCGGGGGCTACATCGCCAGACTCCATCTCATAGGTGATGTCGCGGAGCCAATCATCGACATCCGATGGCTGGGTTGAGCTGCGGTACGCCGGGGTTCAGCGTATGAAATCCTGCGAGTTGTTCCGTTTGGGTGCTGGGTTCATATTGGGGCGAGGCTGAGCCATCATGTTCTCCTTGAATCTGGCGATTCATCTCAAGCTGTTGGACCATACCGGCCATGTACTCGGCGGTGGTGGGAAGTTGGCACCACGACCACGACCTGCTGGCCTAACCATCCCGCTATTATATAACGGGGTAGTTCAGCATTTGAGAAATTAAGCAAGAGACAGGGAATCATTCATGATGAAACATGCATAATGAAAGCGACATGATGGGAACTACATAGTAGTTGGCATATCTTACAAAAGGAATCATGCATAGAGTTCGATACATAGAGTCCAATACATAGACTACTACATCATAGGCGGCACGAGCTCATGGAGAATACATCGAACACTAACAAGCAAGCCTACATCGGTCCCACGCTGATCTATGCGGAGGTAGTCCGTAGCTGAAAGTGATAGTGCGGCAGCGGATAGTCCTCCACGTCGGTGACACAGGGGCGCGGATACTCTGGTGCTGAATCCGGCGTCCGAATTGGCGAGAAAAGGGCCAAGTCTGGGAGAGTAGCCTCCCACGTCGCCAACCGACACCCCTGGGGCATCACGGTCCTGGCTGGGTAGATCGCGAGCAGCGCAGCTCTCCGGATCGGACAAAGGGTGCATCAGCGTCGAGCACGTAGAGGTGCCGACGGGGTGATGTACAACTTCGTGGCGAAGAGCTCGGTTAGCTCGATCCAGCCCATCGGCATGCGAACAAAGTTACGATGGTGGAAGGGCTCTCTGGTGAACGATGGTGTAGGCAGCGGTGTAGTAACCCTCCTCACCAATATCGACGCGATAGCAATGTGCACGAAGGGGAGGTGTCCAACTCTCGATACTCTGCGCGAAGGCGTGTCGAGCAGCATAAGCAACATCGTGGACTGCCATATCGATAGTCACTCCAACACCATGTGCGGTGTGCAGCCAAGAGTGGACTCGTACTCGAGAGTAGAGGTGGGCGATGGTGCGGCATGCTCCTGGTTATAGTCTGGTACTCCTCATAGGCGGTGTACTCGGGGTTCCAGCGATAACCCGGATAGGTCATCATCTCGGCTAGCACGCGCAGTGATCCCGAGGCACCAATGGCCGTCGTGTGGCGCCGACGACCTGCCTCGTGGGTTCCATCTGAAAACAAAGACGTTTCAAAGGAGTCAAATGGCGGTGTGGAAATTGCTCAAATACAATTCCAAAAACAACTAAGGCTATATCCAACTTTAGGGTGAATGCGATCACGGGATCCTAGTGATAGTTAGTAAAATCGTTTAACCCGAGTAGAAGAGAGTTCAGAGTCCCAGAGTAAAGGTCGAGGAGTAAAAGATCCAAGTACCACCCGATGGCGGCGTGGGCCGTAAGGCACACAGCCAAGTTAGTAAAAGTTTTTGTAATGTCTAGACTCGACTTGACCAAGGAGTGTGGAAGGGGATTCCTGACAGCGATCGGCTCGATACCAACTTGTGACGCCCCGATTCAATCGTACACTAATCATTCACGCAAATGTGTATGCGATCAAGATCAAGGACTCACGGAAGATATCACAACACAACTCTACAAATAAAATAAGTCATACAAGCATCATAATACAAGCCGGGGGCCTCGAGGGCTCGAATACAAGTGCTCGATCATAGGCGAGTCAGTGGAAGCAACAATATCGATCTGAGACATAAGTTAAACAAGGTTGCCTTAAGAAGGCTAGCACAAACCGGGATCTGACGAAGAGGAGCAGGCCTCTGCACAGGATCCTCCTAGGTCACTCTGGTAAATCGTCGGTGCTGCACGTAGTAGTAGGCGCCTCGAGTAGTAGTCGTCATAGGCGGTGGCGTCGCTCTGGGCTCCATCGTCTAGTTGCAGCAATCGAGTAGAGGTAGGGGAAAAGGGGAACAAGGCAACCGTGAGTACTCATCCAAAGTACTACGCAAGCAAGGAGCTACACTACATATGCATGGATATATGTGTAAAGGCCATATCGATGGACCGAATCAGAATGCGAAATAAGAGGGGATAGCTAGTCTTAACGAAGATTACGCTTCGGACACCGGTCTTGCAACAGTAGGAGGGACAATCTGAAGTCCTCCAAGTAACATCATATAGCAATAATCCTACCCGCAATCCCTGCTCATAACCACGAGCGAGAGCGACCACCGGTTGTATCGGCACTTAGAAGGGTGTGTTTTATCAAGTATCCGGTTCTAGTTGTCATAAGCTCAAGGTACAACTCCAAGTCGTCCTGCTATCGAAGATCACGGCTATCCGAATAGATTAACTTCCTGCGGTGCACCATCTTACCCAAAGACGCTTGATCCCATTTGGCGGACACACTTTCCGGGTCATGCCCGCCGCGAAGATCAACACGTCGCAGCCCCACCTAGGCACAACAGAGAGGCCAAAGACGCGGTCTAAACCTAAGCCTTGGGTGCAGGCCCATCGCCTGAGCACACACAAGACGTTGCGAGGGGCGGAAGCAGACCTAGCCTAACAGCGTTCCAGTCCAATCCGGCGCGCCCGCTCGTCGTTGACGTCTGAAGTGCTTCGGTGATACCACGACGCCGGATACCCATAACTACTCCCGTAGATGGTTAGTGCGTATAAGCTCGTAGCCAACCCAGATCATATACCAAGACCTCGTTAAGCGTGTTAAGTAACCGCGAACGCCGAACAGGGCCAGGCCCACCTCTCTCCTAGGCGGTCTCAACCTGCCCTGCCGCTCCGCCACAAAGATCCACTCGCGGGTGCTCCATCAGCCGACCCGACTTTAGTCTCACATGTATCATGTATAAGTATATAGTATATACCCGTGATCAACTCCCGAGTGATCACGGCCCGATAGTATAGCACGGCAGACGGACAAGAAAGTAGGGCCACAGATGAAAATACTAGCATCCTATACTAAGCATATAGGATTGTAGGTAAGGTAACAACAGAAGTTACAAAGACAGGCTATGCAGCAGTATAGGAGTATCCGAAAACAGTAACATACTATACTACTCTAATGCAAGCAGTGTAGATAAGAGTAGGCGATATCCGGTGATCAAGGGGGCTTGCTGGTTGCTCACGGCAAGAGAGAGGGTCAAACACCGTAGTCGAACCGGCACCGTGCGGCGTCGGTCTCGTAGTCTACTGGAGAGAAGAGGGGAAGAAACAATGAATACAAGGTAACAGATGCATATCGATGCATGACATGCCAAGCGATGCTAGGCGTGCCCTAACGTGGTATGAGGGTCTTGGTTAGGGGAAAACATCCGGAAGTTTTCCGGTTCCGGACGTCTGTCGAGACAGATGAACCGGAGAGGAAAGTTTGCAGGTTCGATAGGTTAGAGGCGTGTGGTGGACGAGCGAATTGCGTATCCGGATTCGTCTCGTCGTTACGAGCAACTTTCATGTTGAAAATATTTTAATCCGGATTACGGATTAAAAGATATGATTTTAAAAGATTTTATTAATTTCGGAATTTTAATTAATTATTTAGTTAATTTCAAAATGCATTTATGACATCAGCATGATGTCATGTTAACATCAGCGATCAACAGGGTTGGTGAGTCAACCTGACAGTGGGTCCCGCATGTCATTCTCTAATATCTAATTACCTAATCGATTTAATTAACATTAGTTAATTAGGTTAATTAATGATTAGGGTTAATTAATCAGAATTAATTAGATTAATTAATTACTTAATTAATTAATTAGTTAATTAGTTTTATTTAATTTTTATTTTCCTTTTTATTTATAAACCGTTCTGTGGGGGGGTGGGGCCCCCATGTCATTGACCCAGGGCCAAACGGGCGTGGCCTAACGGGCAGGCGGGCGACGGGCGCAGGCGCGGGCACCAGCCCGAACGGGCGCAGAGGGCCGCCGGCGCACGGCGAGGCCATTCAGGCGGAGCCGAGACCGAGGCCAACGGGGACCGCAGGCGGCCGAGGTGGCCGGGTGGCTGGAGGCAGCAGGCCTGGCGGGTGGCAGCAGCAAGCGCCGCCGTGGTGGGGGTCAGGCGGCCATGGCGAGGGGTGGCGCGAGTCGTCGGAAGGGCAGGGGTTCGGCGGCCGTGGGGAAAGGGCGCCGCGACAGTGGCGTCCAGGTAAGCGGGCGTCGTCGGCGGGAAGAAGAGAGGGAAAACAGGGGGCCTGGCGTGACCATGGAGGGTCGGGGCAGCGACGGGATCTTGGGCGACGGGCGGTTCGGAGGGGGGGGAGAGAACGACAGGGGAGAGGCGAGCTCACGGGGAACGTGGGGACTAGGCGGGCGGCGTGGTGAAGGTCGGTGGCGGCCGTCGAGGCGGGGGAGGCCTTGTCGTCGGAGGCGGGGCCGATCCATGGCGGGCGAACCCAGCGTGGTGGCGTCGGGTGACGAGGGGGGTGTCCGGACGGCGGAGTAGAGGAGGAGGAGGGGGGTCAGGCGGCGGTGGGGCCGCCTTGACGAGGTCTGTGAGGTCTCGCCCGATCTGGATCGAGCGAGGAGAGGAAAAGGGGATCGAGGCGTGGGGGAAGAGAGTGGGCGGCTAGGGTTCGACCGCAGGTGGGGTGGGGGGTTAAGTGGTCGGGGCTCTTTGGGCCGCCCGAGAATGGGCAGGTGGGGAGAAATGGCTGGGCCAGGGGTTTTCCTCCCTCTCTTTTTTTGTCTTTCTTTTCTTTTATTATTTTTCTTTTCTATTTTTAGTTTATTTAAAATGCCAAAGCATTTTACAAAAATTAGTGCACCCCACCATAATTAGGTTAGCTATTTTAGACAACCCCCGAACATTTTTAGTTTTGGTTTTGAAACTTTTTATCGTTGCTTTTGTTTTGATTTTGTTTTAGAACGGGTTCGAATCAAAGAGAGGTTTGGCACAGTAACCGAGGTGATCACTGTTGCTTAACCATCCGGGTGTTACATCCTTACTACATCCAATGGTTCAACAACAGCGGCAAGGTTAAGGTAACACGTACTGTTCGTGTGTATTTTAGTATCTCTACATATGCTGATTATGTTGATTGTGATGTGGTACCTATGCAAGCATGTTCCTTATTACTTGGTAGACCATGGCAATTTGATAAAATTCTGTACACCATGGTAGAAACAATCAGTATACTCTTGTTCACAAGGATAAAAATATTACTTTGCTTCCTATGACTCTGATTCCATTTTGAAAGATGATATTAATAGAGCTAATAAAGCAAAACAGGAGAAAATAAGAGTGAAAATCAGATTGTGGCAAAAGAATTTGAGCAACAAATGAAGCCTAATAATAAACCATCTAATGTTGCTTCGAAATTAAACTGAAAAGTGCATGTTTACTTGCCACCAAATCTGATATTGATGAGTTAGATTCTAGCAAATCTGTTTGCTATGCTTTTGTGTGCAAAGAGGCATTATTTTCATTCGAGGACGTGCCTTCCTCTTTGCCCCTGCTATCACTAACATTTTGCAGGAGTTCATTTGACGTCTTCCCACAAGGCGTGCCACGGGATTACCACCTATTCGAGGGATTGAGCATCAAATTGACTTAATTCCGGTGCATCGCTACCAACCGTGCACCATACCGTACCAATCCAGGAGGAGACGAAGGAGATTATCGTCAAGTACGGAGCTGCTCGACAAAGGTTATATATGCGAATCTCTTAGTCCTTGTGTTGTTCCTATTATACTAGTGCCTAAAAAGATGGTACGTCGGCGTATGTGTGTTGATTGTAGAGGCATTAATAATATTACTATTCGTTATCGTCATCCTATTCCTAGGCTAGATGATATGCTTGATGAATTGAGTGGCTCTATAATATTCTCCAAAGTTGATTTGCGTAGTGGATACCATCAAATTCGTATGAAATTGGGAGATGAATGGAAAACAGCATTTAAAACTAAGTTTGGTTTATATGAGTGGTTAGTCATGCCTTTTGGGTTAACTAATGCACCTAGTACTTTCATGAGACTAATGAACGAAGTTTTACGTGCTTTCATTGGACGATTTGTGGTAGTCTATTTTGATGATATACTGATTTATAGCAAATCTTTGGAAGAACATTTGGAACATTTACGTGCTGTTTTTAATGCTCTCGTGATGCACGTTTGTTTGGTAACCTTGGGAAGTGCACCTTTTGCACCGACCGAGTATCTTTTCTTGGCTATGTTGTTACTCCACAGGAATTGAAGTTGATAAAGCCAAGATTGAAGCTATTGAGAGTTGGCCGCAGCCCAAAACGGTCACACAAGTGAGGAGTTTTCTTGGACTCGCTGGTTTCTATAGGCGTTTTGTGAGAGACTTTAGCACCATTGCTGCACCTCTCAATGAGCTTACAAAGAAGGATGTGCCTTTTGTTTGGGGTACCGCACGGGAAGAAGCCTTCACGGTATTGAAAGATAAGTTGACACATGCTCCTTTACTCCAACTTCGACTTTAATAAGACTTTTGAGCTTGAATGTGATGCTAGTGGAATTGGATTAGGAGGTGTGTTATTACAAGATGGCAAACCTGTTGCATACTTTTACGAAAAATTGAGTGGGCCTAGTCTGAACTATTCTACTTATGACAAAGAATTATATGCTCTTGTTAGGACTTTAGAGACATGGCAACATTATTTATGGCCCAAAGAATTTGTTATACATTCGATCATGAATCTTTGAAACATATTAAAAGTCAAGCTAAACTGAATCGTAGACATGCTAAATGGGTTGAATTCATTGAGACTTTCCTTATGTCATTAAACACAAGAAGGGTAAAGAAAATGTTATTCTTGATGCTTTGTCTCGTCGCTATACTATGCTTTCACAACTTGACCTCAAAATATTTGGTTTGGAGACCATCAAAGATCAATATGTGCATGATGCTGATTTTAAAGATGTAATGCAGAATTGTAAAGAAGGAAGAACATGGAACAAGTTCGTTATTAATGATGGTTTTGTGTTCCGTGCTAACAAGCTATGCATTCCTGCTAGCTCGTTAGTCTTTTTGTTGTTGCAGAGGCGCATGGAGGAGGATTAATGGGACACTTTGGCGTGAAGAAGACGGAGGATATACTTGCTACACATTTCTTTTGGCCAAAGATGAGACGGGATGTTGAGCGTTTTGTTGCTCATTGCACTACATGTCAAAAAGCTAAGTCATGACTCAATCCTCATGGTTTATATATGCCTTTGCCTGTACCTAGTGTTCCTTGAGAGGATATATCTATGGACTTTGTTTTAGGTTTACCTCGAACAAAGAAGGGAGGGATAGCATATTTGTTGTCGTGGATAGATTCTCGAAAATGGCACACTTTATACCATGTCATAAAAGCGATGATCTTTGTTAATGTTGCTGATTTGTTCTTTCGTGAAATTATTAAACTTGCATGGTGTGCCAAATACTATTGTTTCAGATCGTGATACTAAATTTCTTAGCCACTTTTGGAGATGTTTATGGGCTAAGTTGGGGACTAAACTGCTTTTTAGTACTACTTGTCACCCCAAACTGATGGACAAACTGAAGTAGTCAATATAACAATGTCTACTATGCTTAGGGCTGTTTTGAAGAATAATAAGAAAATGTGGGAAGAATGCTTGCCTCATATTGAATTTTCTTATAATCATTCATTGCATTCTACTACTAAGATGTGCCCTTTTGAAATTGTGTATGGCTTCCTACCTCGTGCACCTATTGATTTGTTGCCTCTTCCATCTTCGGAGAAGGTTAATTTTGATGCTAAAGAACATGCTGAATTGATTTTAAAGATGCATGAGTTAACTAAGGAAAACATTGAGCGTATGAATGCTAAATATAAACTTCTTTGGAGATAAGGGTAGAAAACATGTTGTCTTTGCACCGGAGATCTTGTTTGGTTACATTTGCGTGGATAGGTTTCCTAATTTGCATAAATCAAAGCTAATGCCACGTCTTGATGGTCCATTTAAGGTGTTAGAAAATAAATGATAATGCATATAAACTTGAGATGCTGCAGATTTTGGGGTTAGTCCCACTTTTAACATTGCAGATTTGAAGCCTTATTTGGGTGAGGAAGATGAGCTTCCGTCGAGGGCGACTTCATTTCAAGAAGGGAGGATGATGAGGACATCAATACCATTGTTACACCCACAGCCCTGCTGCAATACATCTTGGACCAATTACTAGAGCTCGTGCACGCCAATTGAATTATCGGTACTTTCGTTTCTTGGTAACGATTCCAATGTTCATGAGAATATGATGCTGCCTAAATTGGATACATTTGTTTTGCTTACAAATGAAGGGCCTACCATGGACAAGAAAGATGAACCTTGGAGCAAGTTCAAGCATGGAGATGTTGGCTTGCGCAAGGGAACAAACGGAGTTACAAGTGATGATTCGAGGACTTTGAAGCCACCTTAATGAGTGCATGAGGCCTTGGACGAAATATACAAGATGCCACTTCATAATATTAGTCCATAGGCTATTCTAGGTGCTGCGTCACCTTATTATTGGGCCAGGCCCATGTAATTTCGAAATACTTAAGTATAGGCTGTTTTAGAGTCCGTATGTGGGGAAACAAGAGTCGGGGTTGGTTTGGACCCCTCCCTCAAGGGCCACGAAATTCCCTCCTCTTCCTCCATATATACAGCCCTTAGGGCGTCGTTTAGACTTTGGGTTTTGTTTAGATTAAAAGTTAGCCATAGCTGCAACTTCGCGTGCCGTTTGTATTCAACGACGGACAAAGGCGTCCACGAAACCCCACCTTGATCAATAAAGCTTTCATCTTATATTCGCAATATCCAGATTGCAATCTCGGTTTCTTGCTTGTTCTTCGTTTGCTCGTAGGAAAGCAGACCCTCGTGGTCGTTGATCGTGCTCTGGCGTGGTCAATAACCTCTCGGAGTTGGTTTAGCGATTGCTAAAGCGCGGCGTCCTCGCCGCGTTAAGTAGTCGGATCGTCAAAGTCGACTTCCTCCAAAGCGAAAACCAACATCTCATCGAAAGACGGGACACCTTTGCCTCTATCAGTAACGCATAAAACAAGATGACATAACGTAGACAAAATAAGACCAGGCAATAAGTTGAAACCCCGTCGTTTAATCCTTAGTAACAACAATACAAATATGTGCCCTTATCCTTTCTGTCACTGGACAGGATCACCGCAAGGTTGAACCTACTACAAAGCACATCTCCCACTGAAGATAAATCAATCAAACTCGGCCAAAGTAGACTGATAGAGCAGAGAGAAATACAAAGCTATAAAATTACACAATAATGAAGGATCAAGAACTCAAAATAGATCAATGAATAATCCGATCATAAACCCTCAATTCATTGGATCTCAACAAACACATCACAAAAGATTACATCGGACTGATCTCAGAAGAGATCATTATTGTATTGAGAGAGAGAGAGAGAGAGAGAGAGATTTAACTACTGCTATGGACCCGTAGGTTGATGAAGATAGCTTCCCCAATGGTTTCTGCCCTCCAACAGTGTACCCGAAAAGGCTTCCAAATGGTATCACACAATAATAGAGGCTCACGGCATCGGAAGAATTGTTTTGGGTCTCGCTCTATGTAGCGACCTGACCCAAAATCGGTCAAATCTCGTATACATACCATCCCAAGATCATCTTTGGTACTCACGATTACATCGATGAAATAATCAAAGTTCAATCACACCTGAATTTATTACACGATTCTCATATAGAGTCTTTATTACAAGATAATAAATTCGGCTCAAGGCCAACTCATGAGAAATAAACTACTAATGCTGCGGAAGCGTAGAAGATAAAGCGAGTCCATCCGACTCAAAAGGCAATCGCCAAGGCGGGCGTAGCCTCACTCTGATCGGAATAAATCTACGCAACATAAGGCGTTGCAGCCGTGTAGGTCGACTTTTTGAATAAGTGGCAAGTCATGAAGAGAATAACAATAATAAAGTTACTAACACTATATGCATTTTGGCTGTGGGGCTCTAAGTTTCATCATTTTGCGAAAAGCAAATTTTTCCCTACTACGGTGGACTTGCTTGCAAATTACTACAAATTGTTGGTAGTTATTGAGATGGTTCCGCCAACCAATATCTCATTCCCAAATTATTAAGTCATAAACCCTCAAATTAATTCATTAGTTTTAGTGTTGAGATTTCGAATACTTCCAAGTTCGAGGCTCAAATTGTCCGTAATCGGGGACACGGCTAATCGATTAGATCTTTAACTCTGCGGAGGTTTGCGACTTTACCCGCATAGAATCATTCCCTCCTTTTAAGTCTTAGCACTTCAGGGTGTTTGAAGGCGGGACGAGATAAACAGGTCTTCCAAAGAGTTCTTACAGCTCTGCGGTACCCATCAATCCTACCGTTCTTCTACATCTCGTAGTACCGTCCAGCCAGCGTCACTACTAGGGTTAACCCAGCGAGCCCATAATGGCTTGCGGCTGCAGAGTAAGCTTCGGTCATGGGGAATCCATCCGTCTCTTCGTGGCTGGGTGAAGCTTTCCGCAAGATGTCATGGCACTTCTCCATGCATCCCGACCAACCACTGGGTTCTCCAGGGTGCCCGTCAACCGTCCTCCACCCAGTAGTGAATTCCGAAGTCCATCTTGATCTTGTAGTTCATGGGGTTGTCATCATCATTGACTCTCATATCTTTCTTATGAATTTCACTCAACCAAAACCCGTCTACGAGCATAGCAAAATAAACTACTTCGTCCCGGGGTCATGGTAACAAGGGGATTGGTTCATCCTACCACATGATACTACTCAAGATTAATAACTTCAAAATTTCAACTACTGCATGCATGGTGGGGTGGTGATAATTTCTAATGCACAAAAACATAGGTATAGAAAATAACATGATCAAAACTTGCCTTGCTGATGATCCTCGTAAGCTAAAGATTCGTAGTAGCAAGCTTCGCACTCCGGAAACTCTACCGAGACAAACAATAATCACAATAAGCATATAGCATATCATCACTTAACACAATAGCAATAGCAACTTAACACACCAAAACAAACAAATCAAAACCCAAAGGAAAACTCAAAGAAAATCCAATTCAAAGGTTTCCTACTTAAAACAACAACTAGAATAGTTTTATATAACAAAATTTTTCTCAACATAACCTAATCATGGATTTAGGTTAACTTAACAGAAAAGAATGCATTAAGCAACTAGGAGCAAAAAGAATCAATTTAAAATCTATTATGAAACTCCTATTAGGCCTAATTCAATTTCTATTAAGAAAAATAAAATAAAACTTTTATTTATTATAAATAAAAGTTCATCCTATAAAGTGACAGAAACTATCCTAGAATAATCAATCACATGTGAAAAATAAATTTATTTACTACTTAAAATAATAGGAAAACAGTAGCTAGTTAATTAATTAGGATTAACAAGATTCTGCTTAAAACTAATTTTTATTAATCCTAAAATACCCAAATTAATTCCTATGGTTTGGCAATGTCAAAATAAAGTTGGGACAAAAGAATCATCCAAAATAATTTTTCTAACTCATGTTATAACAGATTTACTATTCTGACTAAAACTAAAATAAAGCAATTTTAATTAATTTTAACATAGCTGAATATATTTTCTACAGAAACTATAGAAAATTTACAAACCAACAAAAAAGAATCACCTAAAAATATTAAACAGAATAAAAGATATGAATTTTCCAAATCAGGAACTATTCATTAAAACAGAAAATGAAAATAAAAGAAAAATGGCCTAATGGGCCTAACCTACATAGAGCGTAATATAAACTAAACGTGCCTAGGGTTAAACTAGTCGGCGGGCTAAATAAAAAACCTAACTAAAAACTAAACCGGACTAAACCGGAGCGAACGGTTTTATTAAAGAACTTACCCCTTGAGGTTCTAATCCTAACCGTCTCACGCGAGATCGGACGGGGGGTGATCTCGGCGACTTCACGGAGCTCGGCGGCGGCAGCAGCAGCGGTGGCGAGTGTGTTAGCCTCTCGGTCGTCGGGAGGTCGTGAGTCGTCCGTGAGTCTTGAGCGAGCGACGGGGAGGTCTGGTGGAGTCGGCGAGGTCGGGGGTCTAGGGCGACGGCGGCGAGAAAAATGGCTGCGGCGGTGAGCTCGGGCTCCGCGACGCGTGAGAGAGGAGGAGGGTTCGGAGGGGGAATGGAATGGGGTGCGGGGGGGGTATAAATAGGGGGCCTCGGCGTGGCAAGGAGGCGATCGGGAGGGGGATCTCAGGATCGGGCGCTGGGCGTTGCGTGGTGAGGTTGAAGGAGGGTGGGGTCCGCTGGCGGTGGGGAGAGGCGCGGTCTCGGTCGGTCGACCGAGCCGGAGAGGTTTCAGGCGAGGAGGGTCGGTCGGTCTTGGGCAGCTCATTGGCGCTGAGTGGGCAGCTGGCTGCGCTGGCCTTGGCGCTCAGCCATTGGGCTGGTCGATGCTTTGGCTGGCGCCTCGGGGGGGTCCTTTTTTAAAAAATTTTATTTAAAAAAACAAAACAGAGATAAAACATAAACTATAAATATTTTATATAGGACATATATATACCAAAATGATCGGGAATATTCCTATCATTTGAACATTTTCGAGGCAAAATCCAAAGTTTATAAAATTTCATTTTTTCAAATTCAAATACATCTCAAGTTTGAATTCAAAACTTTTAGCAAGGTTTTCCTCTGATATTTTTGGAGTGTCATGTTTACTCCTCTCATACTTTTGCTCAAGTATTTATCGGTATAGTTTTGAAATGATTCCCACTTGCCAAATTTGAATTCAAATTCAAAACTCAAATCTCTTCTGAAACTCCAAATGGCATTCAAATTCAAGCAGGATGCATAGATGCTTAGCTATAATTGTAAAACATTCCAAATAGGAAATTTGGGATGTTACAAACCTACCACCTTAAGATGAATCTAGCCCTCGAGATTGGGTTGTAACAAATAGGTGCGGGTGATCTCGAAGAAGGTCTTCTTGGCGCTCCCAGTGGCTTCTTCCTCGGAGTGGTGACTCCACAGACCTTGCAAAACTTGATGACCTTCTTTGCGGGTGACTCTGCTTGCAGTCTCGAGAATTCGGACGGGTTTCTCCTTGTAGGTCAGATCACTGTCAAGCTGTATGGCCTCTAGGGGCACTGTGTCTCTCAACGGTATATCGGCCATGTCGGCATGACACTTCTTCAGCTAAGAAACATGGAAGACATCATGAACTCCGGACAATCCTTCCGGCAGTTCCAACTTGTAAGCAACTTCTCCACGACGTTCGAGGATTTTGTAGGGGCCAATGAATCGGGGTGCTAACTTCCCTTTGACACCAAACCTCTTGATTCCACGAAGTGGAGACACACGAAGATATGCTCGGTCTCCCGCTTCGTAAGTCACTTCCTTGCGCTTCTTGTCGGCATAACTCTTACATCTCATTGTGCTATCTGAGTCTGTCTCGAATCAGCTTGACTTTCTCTTGAATCCTGATAAGGTCGGAACCGAAAGTGATCGATCTCAACACTATCCCACACAATGGTGTTACGCACCTCCTTCCGTATAGAGCTTGAAAGGGCCATCTTGATTTGGATTGATAACTGTTGTTGTATGAGAACTCGTATACGACAAATTATCATCCCAGCTAGACCCATAGTCTAGCACACAAGCTCTCAACATGTCCTCCAAAATCTGGTTGACTCTCTCGGTCATCCATCATCTCTGGATGAAAAGCATCTTGAATTCCAGCCTCGTACCCAAAGTTTCATGTAATTGCTTCCAAAACTTTGAGGTAAACTGTGTTCCTCTATCGACACGATTTTCCTCGGAACTCCATGCGGACATCGATCCTGGTCATGTATATCTTGGCCAACTTAGCACTGGTATAGGTAGTCTTCACGGGAATAAAGTGAGCTACCTTGGTGAAACGATCAACCACTACCGGATGGAATCATAACTTGAGCAGGTCTGGGTAATCCTGTGATGAAATCCATTCCAAGTTTCTCCCATTTCCAATCGGGAATCGGCAAAGGTTGAAGTAACCTGCTGGCTTCGATGTTACGCCTTTACTCGTTGACAAACATCGCATACGGCTACGTACTCGGCAATATCCTTCTTCATACATCCACGAAACTTTCCTTCAAATCCGGTACATCTTGGTGTTGCGGGGTGAATCGAATCTGTGAATCATGAGCCTCTGAAGAATTAGCTTCTGAGTTCGGGATCATTGGGCACATAAATCGGTCCTCGAACCAAATAGTTCCGTGCTCATCCTTACGGAATCCTTTAGCTTTTCCTTCATTCATCTTCGCTTTATCTCATCAATTTCCTTGTCCGACTTACGGCTTCACGAATCCTTTCGGCCAAAGTGGACTGAACTTCGAGTTGCAACATATCCTCTCGGAACTATCTCCGATCGGAGATCTACGAGGTCATCGACTAACTCCGGGTAATCCTCCTGCTGTGAGAATATTCACATAACTCTTACGGCTCAAAGCATCGGCTACAATATTAGCCTTACAGGGTGGTAATGCAATCTCATGTCGTAGTCCTTTATCAACTCTAGCCATCTCCTCTGCACGAGGTTCAATTCCTTCTGCGTGAAAATATACTTCAAGCTCTTGTGATCTGTAAACATCACAGCGGTTTCGATGAGGAAATGTCTCAGGTCTTGAGTGCATGCACTCTGTTGCTAACTCCAAATCATGTGTGGCATAATTCATCTCATGAGGTCGTAGCTGTCCGGAGGCATAAGCTACAACTTTTCCTTCTGCATTAGTACTCCTCAGAGTCCTTGACGAGAAGCGTCTAATAAACTTGGTATTCCTTGTGTATGTCGGCAAAATCAACACTTTGGGGCTGTAACCAACCGTTTCTTCAATTCTGAAAACGGCTTCACATTCCTCGGTCCAAACATACTTGGCTTCCTTCTTCAACAGCTCGGTCATGGGCTTGGCAATCTTCGAGAAGTTCTCAATAAACCTCCGATAATATCCTGCGAGTCCGAGAAAACTGCGGATCTCCTTGGTGAGGTGGGTGGCCCTTGTCGGTGGTGATTCAACCTTGGCGGGATCAACTGCTATTCCTTCTCCTGAAATAACATGTCAGAGGAATCCAACTTCCTTCACCAAAATTCACATTTGCTGAACTTGGCATACAACTAATGTTCTCGAAGTTTCTCGAACTAGGCGCAAATGTTCCTTATGCTCTTCCTTGCTCTTGGAAAAATCAATATATCATCGATGAACACCACGACAAACTTGTCCAGATATTCCATAAACACCTTCTTCATCAAATTCATGAAGTATGCGGGAGCATTAGTCAATCAAATGACATGACGGTATACTCATATAAACCATACACAGTAGTGAATGCTGTTTTGGGTATATCCTTTTCACGGATCTTCAACTGATGATACCTTGATCGAAGATCGATCTTAGAGAATACCTTGGCTCCAACTAGTTGATCAAACAGATCATTAATCATCGGCAGAGGGTACTTGTTCTTGATGGTTACTTCGTTCAATGCACGATAATCCACAACCATCCTCAAGCTTCCATCCTTCTTCTCTACCAAAAGAACTGGGGCTCCCCAAGGTGATGAGCTTGGCCGAATATATCCTTTCTCCAATAAATCATTTATTTGATCCTTGATCTCTTTCAACTCATTAGGTGGCATCCGATAAGGTCTCTTGGATATTGGGGCTGTGTCGGGCAATAACTCAATCAGAAACTCAATGTCCCTGTCCGGTGGCATTTCTGGTAATTCCTCTGGAAACACATCGGGAAAATCTTGCACTCTGGCACTTCCTCTGAACAACTCCGTGAGAAATGCACTGATTCTTCATCGGCTATGCTGGCTACATACTTGATCCTCTTACGCTCCGGGGTGGTGGCGGAATAGACTTCTTGAGCACGATCTATGTTCCCTTCAAACCGTCAACCAATCGATGCCTAGGATTACATCCAAGGTCCGGGTTTCCAACACTATGAGGTCAGCGGAAATTTATGGTTTCCGATGTTGAGGGTTGCATGACAGCCTAAACCTGCCATCATTTCTCCTCCTGCGGAAGCCCGGCGAAGGGGGCTTCTAAGGGTTTTAGTGGGCAACCCGTACTTTTCCACAACTACCCTTGATATGAATGAATCGTTGCACCGAATCAAAGAGTACCAATACTGAGCGTGAATTCAATAAAACTTACCAACCACGATTATGCGGCTGATCATAGGCGTCCTCCACGTCAATGTGGTTCACACGAGCACGAGGAGCGGATTGGGCTTCTTATTTGAGCCTCCATTGCCGTTTCCATTCCTCTGCTTGGCCTCCGGGCAGTCGGTGGCATAGTGCCACCTCTTCGGCACTTGAACCGGTGATGTGGCTCAGATCCTTGAGCCGGGCGAAACGATCTTGATTGCCATTACCGTTTCCATTGCCATTGCCATGGCACGACTTGTTGTCTGGCTGCGGTTGTTCCCATTTCCTCCATGGTTATGACCTCCATGGTTATGATGGGTGTGCCCTCCTGCGTATGGTGCATAACGGGCTTCTGCTGAGCTCTGAGTTGTGCTTCCCCTGGCTGTACTTTCGCTTGCGGCTTTCAATCTGCTGCTGCTTGCCTTCAAGTATGGTGGCCTTGTCTACCAGCTCCTGGTAGTTGTTGAAGGTAGCCACAATAAGCTGCATACTCAGCTCGTCATTGAGTCCCTCAAGGAACTTCTCCTGCTTTGCGGCATCTGTGGCCACATCATCCGGGGCATAGCGAGCTAGCTTGCTGAACTCATCCACGTACTGCGCCACAGTACGGTTCCCCTGGCGTAAGTTGCGGAACTCACGCTTCTTCAGACTCATGGCTCCAACTGAAACATGAGCGGTGCGGAAGGCTTGCTGGAATTGATCCCATGTGATGGCACCAATGGGATAAGTGGCGGTGTAGTTCTCCCACCAAGAAGCTGCAGGTCCATCAAGTTGATGCGCGGCGAAGCGCACCTTCTCTGCATCAGTGCATCCAACAGTGATTAGCTCTCTTCCGACTTTGCGGAGCCAATCATCAGCCACAATCGGCTCGGTGCTACTAGATAACATCATGGATTTAGCCTCGAGAATCGAGTCAAGTTGTCCACGGGGGTGGTGGCGGTGGATTGTTAGTGTTGTTGTTACGATTACGGATGAGTAGCTGCATGAGGGCATTACTGCTGCTGGAGCATTTGGGTGAGCTCTGGCGGAAAACCGTGTCACGTCTCGGAGGCATCGGTGTTTTGGAGTGGACGAGAAAATTAGAATAGAACAATGGTCTATGAGAAATAACACTACCCATATGAATGCACAATCATAAACACACCAATCATTTATTCATTCCACTCAAACATGGTTCAATCTCGATTACAAAAGCTCATGACTAATCGAAGGAAGTATCGGCCTAACGATCGATTTAAAAGGTAAAAAATAACATGGTGGTCGACTAAAAAGTCTTCATCGATAATCCTTGCGTCCTCTGGTGTGATGTCCACTGTTGTGGCGCCTCCTCTTGCGGCTTCCTCTAGTGGAACTCCCTTCATAATCCTGATCATTGCTCACGAGGGGTCCGTCATCTCCACTCGGAAAAAGGTCCTCTCCCAAGTCCATCTTTTCCTCTATCGCGGCAAGCTTCATCTTGGTCGTCATTGTCTCCATGAAGTCCGCGACTTCTTCCTCATGGTTAAGGAAGTCTGCGTGTGCCTTCTCCTCCAGTTCAGTTCACGGAACAAAAGCCTCCTATGTGCCTTGAGTTACGGTGAGTCTGAATCTCCCGTTTCTGAGGAGACACTCCAAGTCTGGACATAAGAGAGAATGGAGTCGTCCTCCACAGTGCGGATGATATCTCCATTCCTTGCCTGCGAGAAACCATGGCGAGTCGAGGGATCGAGCTCGACCTGTACTCCTCTTGGAGATGTCCAAGGGCACGATAGATCGCCATGTCCTTCCGATGATCCGGTTGAAGTCGGTGAACTCAAAGTCAATAGGCTCCGTATGTCCTCCGAAGGTTCTCCCTAGGATATGCACTTCAATCCTGTAGCGGGTGTCCGTCAGAAGTGCATTAGTTGGCTTCCCGGTGATCGAGGGTAGATCAATTTTCAGCTTCTTCACCATCTGGACCAGCTTCTGCCAAGGGCATCGTCTCGTCGGGTGGCAAAACTCCGTAGCAAAAGCTGGGGTGAACTCGACGACCATCTAGAATGTTGAAAATCGGAGAGGAGTTAGAAATGAGCAGGGAGAATTACGGAATGATAAGGATATAAAGTAAATAGTCTCTTCCTATGGCTTTCCGATCCTAGGGGTTACGATCCTACGGTCGTGTGTGCTCGATACCATCTCTGTGGCGACTGACCCAAAATCGGTCAAATCTACGTATGCATACCATCCCAAGATCATCTTTGGTACTCATAGTACATCGATGAAATAATCAAAGTTCAATCACACCTGAATTTATTACGATTCTCATATAGAGTCTTTATTACAAGAGAATAAATTCGGCTCAAGGCCAACTCATGAGAAATAAACTACTAATCTTTGGAGCGTAGAAGATAAAGCGAGTCCATCCGACTCAAAGGGCAATCGCCAAGCGCGGGCGTAGCCTCACTCTGATCGGAATAAATCTACGCAACATAAGGCGTTGCAGCCGTGTAAATCGACTTTTGAATAAGTGGCAAGTCATGAAGAGAATAACAATAATAAAGTTACTAACACTATATGAATTTTGGTGTGGGGCTCTAAGTTTCATCATTTTGCGAAAAGCAAATTTTTCCCTACTACAGTGGACTTGCTTGCAAATTACTACAAATTGTTGGTAGTTATTGAGATGGTTCCGCCAACCAATATCTCATTCCCAAATTATTAAGTCATAAACCCTCAAATTAATTCATTAGTTTTAGTGTTCAGATTTCCGAATACTTCCAAGTTCCAGAGGCTCAAATTGTCCGTAACCGGGGACACGGCTAATCGATTAGATCTTTAACTCTGCAGAGGTTTGCGCACTTTACCCGCAAGAATCATTCCCTCCTTTTAAGTCTTCGCACTTCATGGTGTTTGAAGGCGGGACGAATAAACAGGTCTTCAAAGAGTTCTTACGCTCTGCGGTACCCATCAATCCTATCGTTCTTCTACATCTCGTAGTACCGTCCCAGCCAGCGTCACTACTAGGGTTAACCCAGCGAGCCCATAATGGCTTGCGGCTGCATGAGTAAGCTTCGGTCATGGGGCATCCATCCGTCTCTTCGTGGCTGGGTGAAGCTTTCCGCAAGATGTCATGGCACTTCTCCATGCATCCCGCCAACCACCGGGTTCTCGGGGTGCCCGTCAACCGTCCTCCACCCGAGAGTGAATTCGAAGTCCATCTTGATCTTGTAGTTCATGGGGTTGTCATCATCATTGACTCTCATATCTTTCTTATGAATTTCACTCAACCAAAACCCGTCTCTGAGCATAGCAAAATAAACTACTTAGTCCGGGGTCATGGTAACAAGGGATTGGTTCATCCTACCACATGATACTACTCAAGATTAATAACTTCAAAATTTCAACTCTGCATGCATGGTGGGGTGGTGATAATTTCTAATGCACAAAAACATAGGTATAGAAAATAACATGATCAAAACTTGCCTTCTTGATGATCCTCGTAAGCTAAAGATTAAGTAGTAGCAAGCTTAGCACTCAGGAAACTCTACCGAGACAAATAATAATCACAATAAGCATATAGCATATCATCACTTAACACAATAGCAATAGCAACAACACACCAAAACAAACAAATCAAAACCCAAAGGAAAACTCAAAGAAAATCCAATTCAAAGGTTTCCTACTTCAAACAACAACTAGAATAGTTTTATATAACAAAAATTTCTCAACATAACCTAATCATGGATTTAGGTTAACTTAACGAAAAGAATGCATTAAGCAACTAGGAGCAAAAAGAATCAATTTAAAATCTATTATGAAACTCCTATTAGGCCTAATTCAATTTCTATTAAGAAAAATAAAATAAAACTTTTATTAATTATAAATAAAAGTTTATCCTATAAAGTGACAGAAACTATCCTAGAATAATCAATCACATGTGAAAAATAAATTTATTTACTACTTAAAATAATAGGAAAACAGTAGCTAGTTAATTAATTAGGATTAACAAGATTCTGCTTAAAACTAATTTTTTATTAATCCTAAAATACCCAAATTAATTCCTATGGTTTGGCAATGTCAAAATAAAGTTGGGACAAAAGAATCATCCAAAAATAATTTTTCTAACTCATGTTATAACAGATTTACTATTCTGAATAAAACTAAAATAAAGCAATTTTAGTTAATTTTAACATAGCTAAATATATTTTCTACAGAAACTATAGAAAATTTGCAAACCAACAAAAAAGAATCACCTAAAAATATTAAACAGAATAAAAGATATGAATTTTCCAAATCAGAACTATTCATTAAAAGCAGAAAATGAAAATAAAAGAAAAATGGCCTAATGGGCTAACCTACATACCGGCGGAATATAAACTAAGCGGGCCCTAGGGTTAAACTAGTCGGGCGGCTAAATAAAAAACCTAACTAAAAACTAAACCGGACTAAACCGGAGCGAACCGGTTTTATTAAAGAACTTACCCCTTGAGGGTTCTAATCCTAACCGTCTCACGCGAGATCGGACGTCGGGGTGATCTCCGGCGACTTCACCGGAGCTCGGCAGGCGGCGGCGGTGGCAGTGTGTTGGCCTCTCCGGTCGCCGGGGAGGTCGTGCGAGTCGTCCGCGGTCTTGAGCTGACGAGGAGGTCTTGGTGGAGTCGGCGAGGTCGAGGAGGTCTAGGCGGCGGCGGCGAGGGAAATGGCGGCGGTGAGCTCGGGCTCTCGACGGCGTGAGAGAGGAGGAGGGTTTGGCGAGGCGAGGGAATGGGGTGCGGGGGGGGTATAAATAGGGGGCTCGGCGTGGCAAGGGAGGCGATCGGGAGGATCGGATCCGGATCTCACGGATCCGGCGATCGGCGTGGCGTTGCGTGGGCGGGGTTGAAGGAGGTGGGGTCCGCTGGCGATGGGGAGAGAAGCGCGGTCTCGGTCGGTCGGCCGGCCGAGAGGTTTCAGGCGAGGAGGGTCGGTCGGTCTTGGGCAGCTCATTGGCGCTGGTGGGCAGCTGGGCTGCTGCTGGCTATGATCGCTTCATTGTGCTGGGCGATGCTTTGGCTGGCGCTGGGGGGTTCCTTTTTTAAAATTTTATTAAAAAAACAAAAACAGAGATAAAACATAAACTATAAATATTTTATATAGGACATATATATACCAAAATGATCAGGGAATATTCCTATCATTTGAACATTTTCGAGGCAAAATCCAAAGTTTATAAAATTTCATTTTTCAATTTCAAATACATCTCAAGTTTGAATTCAAAACTTTTGGCAAGGTTTTCCTCTGATATTTTTGGAGTGTCATGTTTACTCCTCTCATACTTTTGCTCAAGTATTTATCAGGTATAGTTTTTGAAATGATTCCCACTTGCCAAAGTTTGAATTCAAATTCAAAACTCAAATCTCTTCTGAAACTCCAAATGGCATTCAAATTCAAACAGGATGCATAGATGCTTAGCTATAATTGTAAAACATTCCAAATAGGAAATTTGGGATGTTACACTCTAGGGGTTTTGGAATATTGTGGAGTTTATAGGCCATGAATTAGGTCAAACTGAGCCACGTGGGGCCCACAAGCTTGCACCACACGCCTACCCCCCTAGGCATGCGGTGTGAGCTTGTGGCTCCCTCGTGCGTCTTTCGTCTCTCCCCGAAGTTTCTAGGTGCTCTCATGTTCCAAGAAAAATCACCATAAGTTTCATCATGTTTGGATTTCGTTTGGTATGGTTTTTCTGTGAAACAAAAAACATGTAGAAAATGGGAGCTGACACTAGGCACCAAGTTAAAAGGTTAGTCCATAGAGATAAAATAAAATGACATATAAAGCATACAAAACCGATAATATAATAGCATGAAATAATTAACAATTATAGATACATTGAAGACATACCATCATCCCCAAGCTTAATTCGTACTCGTCCTCGAGTACGTAAATGATAACAAAAGAATTTTTGATGTGAATGCTACCCAACATGTTCTTGATCAATGTAACTTGGATATGAATATGGGATACGAATGATTCAAGGCAATAATCTATCAATTTGACATTAAAATGATAACACATAAACATGCAAGTAAATAATTTATTGCCTTTCAAAATAATGATGTTAAACAAAATGATCCCTACACACTTAATCATGATAAGCATGTCGCGCTTAGTTGTCCCCGCATAGAGATAAAAAATTAAGAACAACCTCGTTGCCAAACCAAGCAATTAAATTATACTTTTTCTCGCTTCAACTTTTTAAACTTTCACGCAATACTTGAGCACAAACCGAGGTCTTTCGCACTTAGGATGGCTAAGAGAGTGGTGATGGGGGTTTGTAGGAGAAGATAAAGGTATAGGAAAGTGTCACATAAATGAGGCTAGATCATTAGACAATGGAGATGCCTTACAATTGATGTTAATGCAAGGAGTAGGGATTGCCATAAAAAGGATGCACTTAGAGCTATAAGTGTATGAAAGCTCTCTATTTGAAACTGAGTAGGTATGCATCCAACTTACTTGCTCATGAAGATCTCGAGCATTTTTAGGAAGCTCTCATTGGAATATGCGAGTCAAGTTCTTATTTTAACATATAAGGTTCTGGGAGCACTCGTTCCCACGGTTGTCCCTCGATCGCATGCATTCTTGCTCGTTGGATGCTGGTCAATTCGGTTGTCTGCTTCGTTTCAACCGCTAGATCTTCGCTGCTCGTTTTCACCGTGCAGTGAGCTCGAATGACGGGTGGGCTCTCGCAGTGGGCTGGTTGGCTGGGTCAACCTTTTCGAGGTGCGTGTGCGCCTCCTCCCTGAACGCCGCGTGCATCTCGCGCCGTTTGTGGGAGAGTGTGCGGCAGCCGCGGATGGTTTCCTTTGCTGCGTGCACGCCTGTTTCCTTCCCTGCAGGTTGGCGTCGTTTCGGTCTGGTCCCATCTGTCTGTCATTGGTGCATGCTGCGTTGCGTCATCTATGCATCTAGAGAGAGAGGCTGGGGCCTGGCTGACCGATGCATGTGCGCGTGGGGCCTGGCTGACCAATGCATAGTGCGCGAGTCGTGCGTGCCTCACCTTCGTCTGCGGCTGGAGAGAGAATATGGACTGCCAAAATATCTCGCGAGCCCAGGTCGCCTACGCTTGCTCACCTCCCCCTCTTCTCTTCCCAAGCCGCCCGCTCCTCCGACTAAATCTAGGAGGGAAGGCTGGAGCTAGCGAGGAAGATGGCTTGCCGCCGCCACGGCCTCGCTGCGCCCGCCGCTCCATCGACCGAATCTGCGACCTCTTCTCTCGTGTCGCGCGCTGCCTGGCTGCCTGCTACTCCTCCTGCCGCAGCCTAACTTGTGGGTGACGGGGAGGAGAAGACGATGAGCGGCGGCGCATGGGGGTTCGTGCAGGTCCTCGGCTCGCCCGTGCCTCTCCAGTCCGCCGGGCAAGCAAGCCCGCAGGGGAGGCAGTGAGGCCAGAAGCAAGGGCACGGAGGTCGGAGGCAAGTGCTCGGGAGAGGAGAGGAAGGCAACGCTCCAGGCGGCGGCGCTGGGCCAGCAACATCAGGCGGTGGTTCTGGTGATCCGTTCTTTTTCCTTGTTTTTAATTTTCCCCCTTCCCAAGATCAGTGAGGCCAGAAGCAAGGGCACGGAGGTCGGAGGCAAGTGCTCGGGAGAGGAGAGGAAGGCGACGCTCCAGGCGGCGGCGCTGGGCCAGCAACATCAGGCGGTGGTTCTGGTGATCCGTTCCTTTTCCTTGTTTTTAATTTTTTTTCTCCTTCCCAAGATTATTATCACCCATCGCAATTGCTACCTCCTCAATCATTGGTTTATCTCCCGATTGGTTCTTTGGATGGTGAGGTTAAATTAATTGTGAGGGCCGCCATGCTTCAATTCCTGGCTGTTATGGCTGAATCCCGATCGATCAGAGGATTTTTCCTAGCGTCGATGTCGAGCCCAGCGCCCGGCGCTTCATTGCTTTTCCCTTTCACCTGGGCCTTTTTTACAAGCGCTGCCTTATTTTAGGCGAACACAATTAGATTAGCGCTCAACTAAAGGCCCTTGTGGAGATAGACTGCTAGATCGATGCTACTTCCGTTATTATTAACTTTTTATTGCCTAAGCACCGAGCAAGCACTCTTGCATTGGAGATGCCCTGATTAGCTTCTTCTACAAATTTGTCCCAATGCAATTAGCAGACTAGCATATTCGAAAAATGAAATTTTGTATGACATATATAGCAAGATATGCATGTATTCCTACACTTATCTTATATATGGACAAATAGATCTAACAGCTGGCTTGCTTTCTTGCAGTGGTACAGGTGTGATCTTCATGGAGCTAGCCATCATTGGATTTGGTAATACATAATCACTTATTCAGAGAGCCCGAGGTGAGAAGGGACGAGCATCTAGAACACCACCACCTACTAATCACTGAGCTAATATCTGTCTTTGAATGAGTTACTTAACAAGAGAAGGCAGGTAGCAATAGAACACGTGCAATCTCAATGTTTACTAATTATCTATTTCTGAATTTATTCGTTCCCAGCTGCTCTGAATCTGGGTGTTTTGCTTGCTGCTTTGTAGGAGTTTCCTACCTTTCTTCTGCAAATCTGGAATGCCTTTATGGCATGATCATGTGAAAAAAGTACCTTGATGAAGTAATGGATTTGATTATCACTAGTAATGAAAAAGCCCACTAGTATATGAAAGTGAAAATCATGTAGACTCTCGATATGGAATACATGGTGATACTTTGAAGCACAGGTGTGGAAAAATGATAGTAGCCCGCCCCATCTCTCTTTTTCTCTCATAAAGAACTCAAGTATTTATTGCGAAAATTAAGTTAGCCTCAAATCAAAGTATAACTTACATGCTCCTAGGGAGGAGGTTGGGAGGAGTTAACCATCATGCACCCCCGATCGGAACACACAAATGTTTATTCAATCAATGATAAATTCTACTCTGACCACCGCTAATACTAGCGGCCACCCCTTTCATGCATGGAGACTCGAAAACTTTAATACCATTATAAATACTTAGCTTCAATTATCTACTAACACACTCACATATTACCACTTCAATATCGTAAAATTATTGCAAGGAATCAAAACATATCATATTCAATGATCTACAATTCCATGCAAGTTTTTATTATACCACCTTTGTATACCTATCATTTCTGGACCAAACATACAATTCATGCAAATTACCACTTCCTATTCAACTCTCAAAAAGATATAAGTGAAGCAAGAGAGTGCAAATAATTTTTATAGAACATATTTCCATGCTCAAACAAGTATAAGTGAAGCACTAGAGCATTGCCTCAACTTAAAAAAGATATAAGTGAAGTACGAATGAGCATTTTATAAATCTATAATCTCTAAATAGTTCATCTCCACTATCCTATTTCTCTTGATATGCAGCCTATCCACCTCATCACCGTGCCACATCAGCGTTACTATCTTTATTTTCTAGTCCATCAGCTATACCACACTCATCATTTTAATTTTAATATTTGTTAGCAATAAACTATACTTTTGAAGCTGAAAAGATTTAAGCCATAAGCAGTTCTTTTGGCTTCCATCGGACGCTCCGCATCCGTCCACTATTCGCCTGCCATGTTTCACCTCCCTCCTCTACGCACGCCTGTTGATGATTTTTCCTTTTCCTCAACACGCTCCGCTTCGTCTCTTCACACATCGATTCACCTCACGATTCCCCATCAGGTCATGACAACATCCTACCCTCCTCCCGCCTGGTTGTTTTCTCTAATCTCCATGTCAATCCCTACATGTTTAACTTCATCAATCTCCATCGAATCCAATATATATGCAGCCTAAGAATTGATCATACCTCAGACCAACCAACCGATGGCTCCACCTTCCACGGCTCCTCGCCTGCGGAGAACTGTCTACAAAGCTTATTCGCAAATACTCCATCAGCCTTTCCGCTATCTTTCAATGCATGGTGCTATAAATGTGTTAGATAGTGAAGCTCCTGGTTCCATCTGCTCTTGCGACTCACCCGGTCCCCTTCTTGTCGTGGCACTCTTCGCTACTCTGTTCTTTCTGGCCAACACCGGTGACGTCCTACACACCTTCCATGGATGGAGGGCGTCGAGGAAATCGTCATCGCCGACGCCAGGCTTGCTGTACTCGCGATGGCCCTGAGGTTGCACGGGTAATTGAAGAATCGTCGTGATTGGTTCCATGTGAGAGTGTCTACAAGGCTTCGATGAAGATATAATTAGCTTGCACTTGAAAATTTATATATGTAAATTTTACTCTCCTACTTTGGTAGAGTTGTTCAACTTTTTTCTACTATAGTTGTTCATAATTTGCAGCTTTGGAATAAAAGAAGTTCAACAGGTACGCCCTTAACACATTTAATAATTGCTTCTCACTTATCATTCAGCTATGCACACAATGCTCTTAGGTTGCTTTAATCCATCCAATACTGCTAAACAGTTATTGACTAAAGCCATGGCAATTCATGAGGCTAAGGGGGCGTAGCCTACTTATTAATTACCGTTCCAAAATATGTTACTTCTCGATCTATACATCCTTTTATGTTTACTCATTTGATCCAAGGGAAACCGACATAATATGTCTTCACCAGATACTCTGACAAAATCAACATGTACACTGATTGCCTTACATTTTCAGTTTAATTACAGTTCCATATGTTTTTTTTTATCATGTGAGCTTTAACCATGTCAAATAATCTGTGTTAAACATATGGGTTGCACGGAACATCAGGTACATGTGGATATTTCTTTGGTATAGCATGTCTGTATCTATGTGTGACAACCCATATTTTGAACTCAGTTACCTGCGTCTACTAGGTGTGCACCCCTGTCATGTTTTTCCGGAGTCCACAACGTCCACAACTGATTGATGTGCACTACTTCCAATTTTCTATGCTTACCGTTCTCTCATGGTTCCAGTTTGAACTTGCTTTACTTCCAAAACCATTTTTCCTCATATTTAACTCTAAACCAATGCATACTACAAAGTTCTGCAGCAATGCGCGGGGTATCTTCTAGTTAGATAAATGTGTTGCTTCTCATAATAAATGTGTCTAAGGAAGGTTGATTGTGAAAAACAGAAAACAAATCAAAAATAAAAGCAAATACCCTTCAAGCAAAATAGATATCATGTGAAGAATAAAAATATAGCTCCAAGTTAGGATTACCGATACTATTGAAGACGAAAGAGGGGATGCCTTCCAAGGCATCCCCAATTAGATGCTTGAGTCTTCCTTGAATATTATCTCGTGGTGCCTTGGGAATCCCCAAGCTTAGTCTCTTGCTGCTCCTTATTCTTATTCACATCTTCATCTCACACAAAACTTGAAAACTTCATTCACACAAAATTAACGGAACTCGTGAGATAGATTAGTATAATAAAATAACTCAATCCTTGGGTACTGTAAAAACAAGATTCATAATTGTTCCCACATAATAACTACTATATTCTATCATTTCTACAATTTATATTCCTCAATATAAGTCAGTACAAACTTTAGAAGAAGCAAACTATGCAATAAAAACAGAATCTATCAAAAAAACAACAACACGTAAATGTCTATTTTTTGGTCATACTTATGTAACTCAACAAATTCCTCAAAATTAAGGAAATGTATACAATTTGCATAGGAGTAATATGTAAAAGTTTCAGTAATTGATCACGTTCCAGTACATAACGAAAATTCATATAGTGGACGCAAAAGGTTCCGTTTATGCATTGAACAAAATAAACAAGCATCCAAATCACCCTAAAGGCTTTACTTGGAACAAAATTAAAATAAAAGATACAAACATAATTACTACAGTAGCAATAATCATGTACACACACTAGACAAAGAAGAAAAAGGAAGAAAATTATTGGATTACCTCCCAACAAGCGTTATTGTTTAATGCGCCTAGCTAGGCATAATGCAAGATATCATGTATTATCAACTTTCAAAAGAATGCCATAGGTGGCTCTAATAATAGATTCATCAGGAGGTTTAATTTCTTTATAGGGAAATATTCCATACCTTTCTTTATAGGGAATTGGAACTTTATGTTACCTTCCGTCATGTCGATAATAGCATCTAAAGTTCTAAAAAACTGTCTCCCAAGTTTAATTGAACAAGACAGATTACATCCAATATCAAGAACAATAAAGTCTATGGGACATTATTTCTATTGGCAATAATAAGAACATCATTCACTCTTCCCATGGACTTTTAAAAAGCAGAATCTGTTAAGTGCAAATTTAAAGAGCATTCATTCATGTTGGTGAAACCGAGAACATCATACACCGCTTTTGGCATAGTTGAAACAATAGCACCTAAATCACACAAAACATTGAACGCATAATCCTTAAATTTAATATTAATTTTTGGTTCCCACTCAGTATGCAACTTTCTAGGTATCGAAACCTCTAATTCAAGTCTTTCTTCATTAGTTTTGACAAGAGCTTCTACAATATATATGTTTCGTAAAAGCTTTATTTTGTTCATAGGCAGTGGGTTATTTAATCATGGATTGAAGCAAGAAAATACACTAAGTAAGGGAACAACTATCATAATTGAAATCCTTGTAATCCAAAGTAGTGGGAACATCACTATCTAAAGTTTTTACCTCTTCAAACCCACTTTTATCATTATTAGGAGCAAGATCAACACCCTATGATGTCTACTACACAACCTTCTTGTAGATGTTGTTGGAACTCCAAGTGCAGAGGTTTGTAGGACAGTAGTAAATTTCCCTCAAGTGGATGACCTAAGGTTTATCAATCCATGGGAGGCGTAGGATGAAGATGGTCTCTCTCAAGCAACCCTGCAACCAAATAACAAAGAGTCTCTTGTGTCCCCAACACACCCAATACAATGGTAAATTGTATAGGTGCACTAGTTCGGCAAAGAGATGGTGATACAAGTGCAATATGGATGGTAGATATAGGTTTTTGTAATCTGAAAATATAAAAACAGCAAGGTAACAAGTGGTAAAAGTGAGCGTAAACGGTATTGCAATGATAGGAAACAAGGCCTACGGTTCATACTTTCACTAGTGCAAGTTCTCTCAACAGTAATAACATAATTGGATCATATAACTATCCCTCAACATGCAACAAAGAGTCACTCCAAAGTCACTAATAGCTGAGAACAAACGAAGAGATTATGGTAGGGTACGAAACCACCTCAAAGTTACTCTTTCCAATCAATCCGTTGGGCTATTCCTATAAGTGTCACAAACAACCCTAGAGTTCGTACTAGAATAACACCTTAAGACACAAATCAACCAAAACCCTAATGTCACATAGATACTCCGATGTCACCTCAAGTATCCGTGGGTATGATTATACGATATACATCACACAATCTCAGATTCATCTATTCAAACAACACATAGAACCTCAAAGAGTGCCTCAAAGTTTCTACCGGAGAATCAAGACGCAAACGTTTGCCAACCCCTATGCATAAGTTCATGGGCGGAACCCGCAAGTTGATCACCAAAACATACATCAAGTGAATCACGTGATATCCCATTGTCACCACATATACGCACGACAAGACACACATCAAGTGTTCTCAAATCATTAAAGACTCAATCCGATAAGATTACTTCAAAGGGAAAACTCAATCCATTACAAGAGAGTAGAGGGGGAGAAGCAACATAAGATCCAACTATAATAGCAAAGCTCGTGATACATCAAGATCGTGCCAAATCAAGAACACGAGAGATAGAGAGAGAGAGAGATCAAACACATAGCTCTTGGTACATACCCTCGGACCGAGGGTGAACTATTCCATCCTCGTCATGGAGAGCGCCAGTATGATGAAGATGGCCACGGTGAGGTTCCCTCCGGCGAGGTCTTGAACAGGGTCCCGATTGGTTTTCATGGCTACAGAGGCATGCGGCGCGAAATCCAGATCTATTCTGCTTCTCAAGTTTTTAGAGTATATGGATATATATAGGCGGAAGAAATCGTCAGGCGGCGGGCCACGAGGCCCACGAGGGTGAGGCGCGCTACTGGGGGGGGCGGCGCCCTACCTCGTGGCTTCTCGTCTCTTTCTGATGTGCACTCCAAGTTTTTCCGGTAGCTTTCCTTCCAAAAATAACTTCTCCAGTTGGTTTCATTCCGTTTCGACTTTGGTTGATATTCCTTTTCTTCGAAACACTGAAACAAGGGAAAAAACAGTAGTCCCAAAAGTAATATAAAAGTGTTTAATAAAGCCCAATATTGTCCAAAACAGTAGATAATATAGCATGGAGCAATCAATAATTATAGATACGTTGGAGACGTATCACCCTACAAACAACCATGACGCCTCTTAGCCAAAGTTGACTATTCTTCAGTCCCTTCATTATTAACTTAAATATTTCTAAACAAATATTCAATAGTGGATACAGCAATAGTTTTAACATCTTCATCATTACTAGCAAGAAAATGTGATTCAACATCATTTTCCTCTCTTTCCCTCTAGCTCTAAGCATATCAATCATTTTCCTATTGTAATGAATGGAGACTTGGATTGCTTTCAAAGATTCAGGCATTTGGCAAAATTTTAATTTTAAGCATATCCACATCATCCATAATAACCCACAAGTATAGGGGATCACAAAAGTTTTCGAGGGTAGAGTAGTGAACCCGAATTTATAGATTCTACACAAGGGGAGCCAAAGAATATTTGCAAGTATTAGCAGCTGAGTTGTCAATTCAACCACACCTGGAGATTAATTATCTGCAGCAAGATGATCAGTAGCAAAGTAATATGATAGTTTTGATAGTGATAGTAACAGTAACAGTAGCAATGATAGCAATAGTTTTGTAGCAAGTGTAACAGTAACAATAGCAGTAGTAACTTAGCAAGAACAATATAAGAGAAATTCGTAGGAATTGGATCGGTGAATTCATTGGATGATATTCATCATATAACAGTCATAACCTAGGGCGATGCGGCACTAGCTCCAGTTCATAAATATAATGCAGGCATGTATTCTGTAAATAGTCATACATGCTTATGGAAAGAACTTGCATGGCATCTTTTTCCTACCCTCCCGTGGCAACGGGGTCCAATTCGAAACTAAGGGGTATTAAGGCATCCTTTTAATAGAGAACCAGAACAAAGCATTAACACATAGTGAATACATGAACTCCTCAAACTACGATCATCACTGGAAAGTATCCCGACTTCTGTCGCTCCGGGGTTTGCGGATCATAACACATAGTAGGTGACTATAACTTGCAAGATCGGATCTAGAACATAGATATAACGGTGATAACATAAATGGTTGAGATCTGAAATCATGGCACCCGGGCCCAAAGTGACAAGCATTAAGCATGGCAAAGTCATAGAAACATCAATCTCAGAACATAGTGGATACTAGGGATCAAGCCCTAACAAAACTAACTCGATTACATGATGAATCTCATCCAACTACTCACCGACAAGAGAGCCTACGAAGGAATTACTCACTCCCGGCGGGGAGCATCATGGAATTGACGATGTAGAAGGGTTGGTGATGACAAAGATCGAAGATTCCCCTCTCCGGAGCCCCCAAACGGACGCCAGATCTAGCCTTCCGATGAAGAACAGGAGGTGGCGGCGGCTCCGTCTCGTGAAACCAGATAATTCTTTCTCCCTGATTTTTTCTCCGAAAATGTGATTTTATAGTATCAGGGTTGAGGTCTGCGGGGCCACCAGGTGGGGACAACCCACCTGGGCGCGCCAGGAGGGGGGCTCTCCCTGGTGGGTTGTGCCCACTCAGGTGCCCCCCTCCGGTGGTTCTTGGCTCCAGGAATTATCTTTTATTGTATAAAAAATCCTCGCAAAGTTTCGTTCCAATATGAGAACTTTTATTTCTGCACAAAAACAACACCATGGTAGTTCTGCTGAAAACAGCGTCAGTCCGGGTTAGTCTCATTCAAATCATGCAAATTAGAGTCCAAAACAAGAGGAAAAATGTTAGGAAAAGTAGATTCGGCGGAGACGTATCAACTCCCCCAAGCTTAAACCTTTGCTTGTCCTCAAACAATTCAGTTGATAAACTGAAAGTGAAAAAGAAAAACTTTTACGAACTCTTTCGCTCATGTTTACATAAATAAGCTTAAGTAGCACCCAGGTTTTCAGCAAAGATTATAACTAACCATGACGACAATAACTCTTAAAAATTATATTAACTCATATCGACGACATAATCAACTAGCGAGCAATAATAAGATAACTCAAATGACAACACTTTGTCAAAACAACCATGATATAATTTGGCAATAGTGGTATCTCGCTAGCCCTTTTTGAGACCACAAAACATAAATGCAGAGCACCTCCAAAGTTCAAGCAACGACTAAACATTGTAACTCATGGTACAAAAGATCCAGGCATGATGCACCCAACATTAGCTACACACAATGGATGAGGATGAAAATAGTGCTCTCAGGATCTGGCACTTTATTTGAGAAGGTGATGACACAACATAAAAGTAAATAGATAGTCCATTCGCAGAGGGAAGCAGTGATTTGTAGCGGTGCCAGAACTCAATTTTTAAAACAAAGGTAATTGAAAATTTGAGAAATGCACCCTTCTTGTTTACTTCGCGACCATCAGTTATCGATATCTTCCATGCTAAACACATTAGTGGCGGTTCCCAAGCGATAAAAGTAAAGGTTTACTCCCGCTTCACCAACAAACACACTCCACGGCTGACCCGTATCCACGGGTACCGTCCATACCAACAACGATCCTGTGGAAGTTTTGTTTAATTATTTGCATTTTTTTATCGGGACTGGGAATCCCTATTACCGCCCCTCTCGTGCAAGGATGAGTGAATAAACACTCATCATGAGAATAACCCGCTTAGCATGGAAGATACTGACTACCTCATGTCGCTCTATGAACAATCCAAGCACACAAAAAAGGATATTTATTTGAAGTTTTTAGAGGTGGCACATCCAAATTTACATAGGACAACAGGGTAATACCGCATATAGGTAGGTATGGTGGACTCATATGGAATAACTTGGGTTTCAGGATTTTGATGCACAAGCAGTATTCCCGCTTAGTACAAGCGAAGGCTAGCAAATAGGTTGAGAAGCGGCCAGCGAGAGAGCGAAAACAGTCATGAACATGCATTATGCATAAGTAACATTGGATACTAGCATGAGTAGGATATCAACACCATGAACATAAATATCATAGAGGCTATGTTGGTTTTGATTCAACTACATGCATGAACATGTTCCAAGTCAAGCCACTCGAACATTCAGAGGAGGATACCATATCATCATACTACATCACAATCATTTTAACACAATGTTGACATCCAAGATTAATCATTATCCACTCCTAGTTATTATTAATATATGAATTAACATAGGAATTTTGATAATTGTTAGAGGGATCAACGGGATATGGTCTAGGATTATTATGGAAATTCCCTCTATAAGCATTATTATTGAAATTGTTCCTTGAGATAAAATTCACATCAATAGAATCATTGTATTGTTGAATTTAAGTATATAGAGGAACATCATTTGGATCAATAGGAGCATTCTTAGTTGGACATGATAGAATCAACTTCATCGCTTAGGGGGGACATTTCCTCGATAGAATTTACCTTCTTACTAGTTGAAGAGCGCTTAGTGTGCCATTGGGAATAGTTTGTCGCTATATTATCAAGAAGATTTATAGCCTCTCCAAGTGTTATCCCCATGAAAGTGCCACCTGCAACTGAATCTAGAAGATTTCTTGAAACAAAGTTTAGTCCCACATACATTTTTGCACTATCATCCATAAGCTCAATCCATGTGTAGGATAATTTTTAAGGATAATTTTCATTCTCTCCCATGCTTGTGCAACATGTTCCTGCTCAAGTTGCTTAAAGTTCATAATTTGATTTTTCAAAGAAATAATTTTGAAAGGAGGAAAGTATTTATTAATGAAGGCATCTTCGCATTTAGACCAAGAATCAATACTATTTTTCGGCAAAGAAGATAACCATGTTTTAGCTCTATCTATTAGGGAAAAAGGAAAAAAAGTTTCATCTCAACAATATCATTATCCACATCTATAATTTTTTTGCATATCACATAATTCAATGAAGGTATTAAGATGGGAACCAGCATCTTCATTATAATTTCCAGAAAACTGATATTTCATGACATGATTGAGCAAAACGGCTTTTTATATCATAAGACTCCGTACTAGTGGCGGGAGGAGAAATAGGAGTACTAACGAAATCGAAGTTGTTAGTACTATAAAAATCGCAATGTTTAGTATTTCCAGGAGTAGACATGATGGTGATTCAAGCAAAGATAGTGTAAGGGCATTTCCCGCCATAAGGGTTTTGGTATTGATGACAATGCAATTTGCGGACTAACTGCATGCCTAAGCTACGCAGGTATACTTTATGTGGCACAAGACAGTTGGGCACCCCTCCGGATGGAAAAGAAGACATTTCTGATGCTTTTGTTTCCTTGGTCGTAGGAAATCCTTACTATTTAGAGGGGATCCGCATCGGAAGGAACTAGGTGAATCAAAAAACGTACACACTCATATTGCGCCCATATACATCCTTTCATTTGAGGAGAGAGCCTCAAACTCTACCAAGTGTTGTTTTTCCCACACCAGCGGTTGTACCTCTATTGGGTGCAGTTGTACCGGCTTGGCCGATGCTTCTAGAGAAACCACCACCCGATGGGTGATTCCCTCGAGTCTGGTAGTGCCCCAGGTGGGAGTGGTGCAGTTGTACTGCTCTCCTCTGGCGGTTGTACCGCCAGGGACTTAGCCACACCCTGGATCACTACTGGTGGTAGTTCTAGCCAATGTACTGCTACAAACGCCGGAACCGGGTGACTCCATTCTGGTTGGTTGGTGGTAGTCGCCCGGTTATCCTAACTACTCACCGAGCAGTGATTGCTTGTATATGTGTTGGTATTTCCCTTGAGAGGAGAGGATGATGCAGCACAACAACGGTAAGTATTTCCCTGAGTTATGAAACCAAGGTTATCAATCCAGTAGGAGAACCAAGGAACACAATGTAAATGGATCGTCCACACAAACAAAAAATACTTGCAACCCAACGCGTAAGAGGGGTTGTCAATCCCTCCTCCGTATTAAGATAGATAAAATTGTATGAGTTCGCATAAAGAGATCTTGCAAAAACAAAAAAAAAGTAAAGGAAAAGTGCAGCAAGGTATTTTTGGTTTTTTGGAATAATAGATCTGAAAACAATATGATAGAAAATAGACCCGGGGTCTGTAGATTTCACTAGTGGCTTCCCTCGAGAAAATAGCATACAGTGGGTAAACAAGTTACCGTTGGGCAATTGATAGAAGAGCAAATAATTATGATGATATCCAAGGCAATGATCATGTATATAGGCATCACGTCAAAGATTAGTAGACCGACTCCTGCCTGCATCTACTGCTATTACTCCACACATCGACCGCTATCCAGCATGCATCTATTGTATTAAGTTCATGGAGAAATGGAGTAATGCAATAAGAACAATGTCATGATGTAGACAAGATCTATTCATGTATGAATAGACCCCATCTTATTATCCTTAATAGCAACGATACATGCGTGCCTCGCTACCCCTTCTGTCACTGGGTGAGGACACCGCAAGATCGAACCCATCACAAAGCACTTCTTCCCATTGTAAGAAAATCAATCTAGTTGACCAAACCAAACCAAAGTTTCGGAGAAGAAATACGAGGCTATAATAACCATGCATATAAGAGATCAAAGAAGACTCAAATAATATTCATGGATAGATCTGATCATAAACTTATAATTCATCGGATCCCAACAAACACAGCGCAAAAAGTCATTACATCAAATAGATCTCCAAGAACATCGAGGAGAACATTGTATTGATAATCAAAAAGATAGAAGAAGCCATCTAGCTACTCCCTACGGACACGTAGGTCTGTGGTGAACTACTCACGCATCATCGGAGGAGCACCAATGAGGATGATGAACCCCTCCGTGATCATGTTCCCCTCCGGCAAGGTGCCGGACTAGGGCTCTAGATTGGATCTCATGGTTCTGGAACTTGTGGCGGCTGGATCGACTACTCCCCTAGGGTTTCTAGAATATTTGGGTATTTATAGGGCTGAGAGGCGGTGGAGAGGACCTCTATGGGCCCCACAGGCCTCCCCTCTAGTGCTTCCTTGGCTCCCAAGTTGTTTTTTGGGCAGAAAAAAATCTCCAAAAAGTCTCATGGCATTTGGATTTTGTTTGGTACTGATATTCTGCAAAGTAAAAAACAAGCAAAAAACAACAACTGGCACTAGGCACTATGTCAATAGGTAGTCCCAAAAAATGATATAAAGTTGCTATAAAATGATTGTAAAACATCCAAGAATGATAATATAACTGCATGGAACAATAAAAAATTATAGATACGTTGGAGACGTATCAGCATCCCCCAAGCATAATTCCTGCTCGTCCTCGAGTAGGTAAATGATAAAAACAGAATTTTTGATGTGGAATGCTGCCAAACAGGTTCATACATATTCTTTTCTTTTGTAACATGGACATTTGGACTTTTAGATGATTCAAAGTAATAGTCTATATTTGACATGAAGACTTCAATACTCAAGCATATCAACAAGAAGCAACCATATCTTTAAAAATATCAACACTAAAGAAAGTTATCCCTAGCCCATCATGCTCAATCATTGATCCATTCATGAAACACACTCGAATATTAGCTACATCCAATGCACAAGTATGATCATAGTGCTCCCTAGTTTGTGCTTTATAAGAGAAGATGAAGACTCAAATAAAAATAAAAGTTGCATAAAGTAAATAGATAGGACCTTCCCAGAGGGAAACAAAGATTTGTAGAGGGGACAGAGCTCAAAAGCATAAACTGAGAGGTAAAAATATTTTGAGAGGTATGTTTTTCCCGTCAACGAAAATGACTGAGAATTCCCAATACTTTCCATGCTAGATACATCATAGGCAATTCCCAAATATAAAATGAAGTTTATTCCTTTTCCACCATCCTTTCACGATCCATGGCTAGCCGTATCCACGGGTTCCTTCCATTACAACACTTTCCAAGGAATTTATTATTTGACAACATAAAGTAAATTTGTTTTTCATTTCGGGACTGGGCATCCCTATTACTGCCACAGTCTCGTGCAATGACAAGTGAATAAACACTCATCTTGAGAATATCACATCTAGCATGGAAAAATATTGGCCACCCCTGCCACTTCATGAGTGATACGGGCACACCAGTAGGAAATTCATTTTGAAAATTAGAGTTGGCACATACTAATTTACTTGGAATGGCACGGAAATACCGCATATAGGTAGGTATGGTGGACTCATATGGCATAACTTGGTGATACGTCTCCAACGTATCTATAATTTATGAAGTATTTATGCTGTTATTTTATCATTCTTGTTTGTTTTAAAATCATTTTATAGAAACTTTATATCATTTTTTGGACTAAGCTATTGACCCAGTGCGCAGTGCTAGTTGCTTTTTTTGCTTGTTTTTTACATCGCAGGAAATCAATACCAAATGGAGTCCAAATGCAACGAAACTTCACGGAGATTTTTTATGGACCAGAAGACCAACAGTGGGGCAAAGAAGCACCTGGGGGGTTCCCCGAGGGGGGAACAACCCCTGGCGCACCCAGGTGGGTTGTGCCCACCTTGGTGGCCTCTCGCACCCCCTCTTTACCCTATAAATTCACAAATATTCCAAAACCCTTTAGGGTTCACCTAGATCAGAAGTTCTGCCGCCACAGGCCTCTGTAGCCACCAAAAACCAATCTAGACCCTGTTCCGGCACCCTGTCAGAGGGGGCATCATCTCCGATGGCCATCTTCATCATCCCGGCGGCCACCACAATGAGGAGGGAGTAGTCCACTCTCGGGGCTGAGGGTTTGTACCAGTATGTATGTGTTTAATCTCTCTCTCTCTCTCTCTCTCGTGTTCTTGATATGTCATGATCTTGATGTATCGCGGGCTTTGTTAATATAGTCAGATCATATGGTGTTTTCCCCTTTCTATCTTGTTGTGATGAATTGAGTTTTTCCCTTTGAGATTTCGTTGTTATCGGACTGGATACTTTTATGGCTTTGAGAACAATTGATATATGTCTTGCAATTGAATACTCGTGGTGAAAATGGGGTATCGTATTGATTCACTTGATATATGTTTTGGCACTCAACTCGCGGATTCCCGAGGTGACATTGGGGTAATCTATGCATAGGGGTTGATGCATGTTCTTGTCTTTGTTTCTCCGGTAGAAATCTTGGGGCACTCTTTGAAGTTCTTTGTGTTGGATTGAGTATTATCAATATGAATTTGCTTTGGTGTTATTTTAGTATGAACTCTAGGATAGATCAAACGGAAAGAATAGCTTTGTGTTATTTTAGTACGAACTCTTGAATAGATCGAATGGAATGAATAGCTTTGAGGTGGTTTCGTACCCTACAAACAATTTATTCTTATGTTCTCCGCTAGATAGGAACTTTGGAGTGATTCTTCATCGCACTTTAATGGACGGTTATATGATCCAATTATATTAGCATTGTTGAGAGATTGCACTAGCGAAAGTATGGACCCTAGGCCTCATTTTCCTTCATTGCAATACCGTTTTTGTGCCTGTTTACTATTTTCTACCTTGCTGTTTTTATTTATTCAGATTATAAAAATTTATTTCTACCATCAATATTACACGTTTATCACCATCTCTTCGCCGAACTAGTGCACCTATAAAATTTGCCATTGTATTGGGTGTGTTGGGGACACAAGAGATTTCTTGTATTTGGTTGCAGGGTCGTTTGAGAGAGACCATCTTCATCCTACACCTCTCACGGATTGATAAACCTTAGGTCATCCACTTGAGGGAAAATTGCTACTGTCCTACAAAACTCTACGCTTGGAGGCCCAACACGTGTCTACAAGAATAAAGTTACGTAGTAGACATCAAGCTCTTTTCTGGCGCCGTTGCCGGGGAGGTGAGTGCATGAAGGTATATCTGTAGATCTTGCAATCGAATCTTTAAGTTTCGTGTTTTATCACTAGTTTGGTTTATTAAAGAAAACTACATAAAAAATGGAATTGAGGTTGCATCATATTATTGATCATCTTTATAATGTCTTTCGTGAAAATGATGGAAAGAAAAACTGTGCTCAATTGATAGAAGAAGAATTCAATAAAATGTTTGGCATAGAATCTTTGAACGATGAGCATGATTGCATTGTTGTTGGTATGAATTCTTTGAATATCCATGATGCTAATGATATGCAAAGCCATAAGCTTGGGGATGCTATATTTGATGAAGATGATATTTTTAGTCCCCCAAGTTTTGATGAGAACATTTATTATGATGATCGCACACCTCCTATTTATGATGATTATATTGATGAAAGTGGATTCGGAGATGTCAAGATTTTATTTTATGATGAATCCACTATTTTGGAAGAGGCTGCAATTGATTATGACAACAAAGTTGCTATCTATGATGATTATGGTGATGACATGTATGCTATGTTGAATAATGATAACGATGAAACTTGTCATCATGATTTTAATTTTCAATCCCATGATAGTTATTTTGTTGAGTTTGCTCCCACTAGTATTCATGAGAATAAACTTGCTTGTGTGGAGAGTGAGAAAATTTCTATGCTTATGCATCATAAAAATAATGATTTATGTGATAGTTATATTGTTGAATTTCTTCATGATGCTACTGAAAATTATTATGAGGGAGGAACTTATGCTTGTAGGAATTGCAATAATATCAAGTTTCCTCTCTATGTGTTGAAAATCTTGAGGTTATGTTTGTTTTGCCATCCTATGCTAGTTCATTCTTGTTCTCATGAATTATTTACTCACAAAATACCTATGCATAGGCAGTGGGTTAGGCTTAAATGTTCTAGTCATATGCTTCATGATGCTCTCTTTGTGTTTCAATTCTTATCTTATATGCGAGGATCATTGAAATCATCATGCCTAGCTAAAAGGCATTAAAGAAAAGCGTTTGTCGGGAGACAACCCAACACTTTTATCTACTGTTTTTTTTTGTGTTCACATGATTATGTTACTGTAGTAATCATGTTTTATATCTTTTGTTTCAATAAATTACCAAGTAAAGCCTTTGGGATCATGTTAGGTGATAGTTGATTTGATCTTGCTGAAAAACAGAAACTTTTGCGCTCACGAAAATAATTCTTATTTTTAACAGAAGAGTGATTTTGAGTTGATTCTTTTTGAAGAAGTTTAATATACAAATTTCTCACGTGGTTCTAATTTATTCAGAATTTTTGGAGTAGCAGAAGTATGGTAGTTATCCAGGTCACTACAGACTGTTCTGTTTTTTTGACAGATTCTATTTTCAATGCATAGTTTGCTTGTTTTCTAGTTTCTATGGCTTCTATTGCTCAATATAAATTGTGGAAATGATATGCTACAGTAGGCATTGTGTGGAAACAATTATGAATCTTGTCTTTCATTGTACCAAAGTGAAATGGTTTGCTCTTTATCATACTAACCTATCTCACAAAGTTTTCATGTTTTGGATGAGATATCGATATGGGGAGAATAAGGACAGACAAGAACCTAAGCTTGGGGATGCCCAACGCACCCCAAGGTAATATTCAAGGAAGATCCAAGCAACTAAGCATGGGGATGCCCCGGAAGGCATCCCCTCTTTCGTCTCCAACATTATCGGTAACCTCACTTGGCGCTATGTTTTCATTCGTCACATGATATGTGTTTTGCTTGGAGCGTCAATTTATTTTGTTAAAATTTTCTTGCTGGTATTTAGAATAATGTTTTTCATCTTTTATTTCAATAAAAGTGGCATTGATAGCCCTTGCCATGCTTATCTTGCAAGTATACATGTTGCTGTTTGAAAACAGAAAGTTTATTGATGTTGCAAAAATTCCCTAGAAAAGTCAGAATGTGATAAAATGTTGAAACCTTTTGAATAATAAGCTCTGATGAATTTTCTACAGTGTGGTAGAAATTAATAATGTTTGGAGTTGAATAAGTATTAATACTCTTGCATTCTTTACAGACTGTACTATTTTGGCAGATTGCTGTTATGTTTGCATATGTTTGCTTGATTAATGATTCTATTTGAGGATAGGAGTATTAAATATGCAAAGGCATTTAGTATGCAATGTTGAATAATAATTTTAGTGATTTGCTACAGTAGAGAATGATAAGGTTTTTGCATTGGTTTATACTAACTTATCTCACGAGTTCTTGTTGCGTTTTGTGTGGATGAAACTTTTGAGATTTAGGAAAACCGTGATATAAAAGGAATTAAGGAGACACAAAAGCTCAAGCTTGGGGATGCCCAAGGCAGCCCACGATAATATTTCAAGAAGTCTCAAGCATCTAAGCTTGGGGCATCCCACCTTTCTTCATCAACAATTATCGGTTAGTATGGTTGAGGCTAAGTTTTTGCTTCCCCACATGAGTTGTGCTATTGTTGGAATGTCATTTTATTTTGTTTTGCTTGCTGTTTTAATAAAATACTTAGATCTAAAAGTTTTTAAATAAAATAGAGTCCTCAAATAGTTGCCAGGGAGGCTAGGTAAGCGGCATTCACATCCCGTCAACGAAGCTCTTTTTCTATGGAATTGCTCTAGTGCTTCACTTATATCTTTTTGAGCATGGTGTGATCTAGTATTTTTGAAGAAATTCTCTCTTGCTTCACTTAAATTAATTTGAGAGAAAGGAATATCATGCTCATTGTCGGTGGGAAACGACACCTATGGGATCACTGGAATCCCTTCTACGGTTGCATGGCGCGGGGATCGTGAGAAGAGCGGGACTAGCAGACGACACAAATGGGATTTTACCCAGGTTCGGGCCGCAAAGGTGCGTAAAACCCTACGATCCCTCTTTGGTGGATGTATTTAGTGTTCTTGAGCTCTCGAACTAGCTCTAGGTGCTGCGAGGTTCCAAAGAGCCGAATCCTTTCTCTTTGTGCCATGGGCCTCCTTTTATAGGCGAAAGGGGCTGCCACAGTGTCACACAGTGTCACAACAACCCAGAACCCATAGATTGATTACGACAAGGAAAGATATTACTTCAACAAGGTTAGTAAGATGTGGTGCAATGGCAAGACATCTTCGAGATACCAGGGGGTAATATTCGAAGGTAGAACATGATAGAAGTAGAACCGGGTCATTGACCTATGACAATAGATACTTCAACCTTGACAAAAGTAGACGAGGCACTGGATTGAATTCCCATCAGATATATCAAATCAGAACAGCATGGTCGGAACCATAACTGTAAGGAATCAATTTCAAGAATACAGAAGGAATCATACAGCTGGATAATCATTTTGCAAGAAGCTTCCGAGACGGTCTACATCATTTTCATGGGCATGAACACAAGGTTCAAGGTCGACTCCCACTTCTTTAATGCATATCATTTCATTCACCTCTCGCTTTGATAAAACTGTAGTGTTGGAATTTTATCTGGTAGAACACCAGAAGAGTATGACTTGTGAAAACTTTCGGGTTCTCACGGATTAGGGGAAGGCATAGGTTCAACCCATCGGGCATCTTAGTAACATATACCACAAGTTTCAAAAGTAAACACACAAGCTCGAAAGCAGGGCATGGTTGACAAGGCAGAGGATACAAACTACCAAAGGCATTATGTATTAGAGAAAGAACTCACAAGGTGATTAATTATGAAGGACACCGTCGAATAGTAATCCAACAGTGGATATGGCGATCCACAATGGAGCTGATGTGAGTATCGATACCCAACCAGAGGAAGTAATAATGCAAGGGCGTCAGATTATAGAACATCTGAATAATTCGATGCTTAGATAACAAGGGAATTATGATTTCCGAAACAAAGGATCAGAAGCAGACTGTTTGATTAAAAATGAATAAGTTGAATAGACTTGGGGGTACAATCGACGGCAACTTGATTGGTCGAGGACCAGCTCATGTTTAAAATGACGTCTGAGCTGGAAGGATGAATTCTAGGATCTGATTGAGGATTGCGAGCATTCGCAAAATATTGAATCAACAGACTCAAAATGATAATGACAAGGTATGCCATTAAGATTACGAGACTTATGGGGTTAACCATAATGCAAGCAAGCAAGAATTTCAAAAGCAATAGGCTGCTCAGGATTTTCGGAAGATCACGTAGTATTTGAATGTATTTTTGTGAAACACATGAACAACTTTGGACGAACGGATACTCGGCAAGCACGAGTAATTATCCGTAGGGGTATTCATGCAGTAAGGAACTACAGGGCAGTAAGCGTAAAGAATTCTCGGAATATCGAAGGGTATTTCAGGACATCTTGTAATAACAAGAGCAACTAGGGATGACAATATGAACGATAGGTGTAAGTAGTTATCCAGAGGGATTTATCGATGGAAGTGAATTGCAAAAGCGATGGCACATAGTCTCGAGAGCACATCGTAGAGTATCGGAATCTTCCGTGCAAAGAAAGGTCATCGGTAACAAGGGGCTCTCCGGGAGAAAGTACTTGCGAGAACCTAAAGTTAGTTATGTTTTTAGCAAAATCATTTAACCCGAATAGAAGAGAGCTCAGAGTCCAAGAGTAAAGATCGAGGAGTAAAAGATCCTAATACCACCCAATGGCGGCGTGGGCCCGTAAGGCACACAGCCATGTTAGTTAAAGTTTTGCAATGACTAGACTCGACTTCGGCCAAGGAGTATGGAAGGGGATTCCTACAGCAATGGGCTCGATACCAACTTGTGACGCCCCGATTCAATCAGACACTAATCATACACGCAAACGCGTAATGATCAAGATCGTGGACTCACGGAAGATATCATAACACAACTCTAAAATAAAATAAGTCATACAAGCATCATAATACAAGCCGGGGCCTCGAGGGCTCGAATACAAGTGCTCGATCATAGATGAGTCAGCGGAAGCAACAATATCTGAGTACATACATAAGTTAAACAAGTTTGCCTTAAGAAGGCTAGCACAAACGGGATACTGATCGAAGAGGCGCATGCCTCCCGCCTCGATCCTCCTAAACTACTCCCCGTCGTCGTCGGTGGGCTGCATGTAGTAGTAGGCACCTCCGGTGTAGTAGTCGCTGTCGACGGTGGCGTCGCTCTGGTTCCGACATCTGGTTGCGACAACCGGTAGAAAGGAAAGGGGAAAAAGGGTAGAAAGCAACCGTGAGTACTCATCCAAAGTACTCGCAAGCAAGGAGCTACACTACATATGCATGGGTATATGTAAAGGGCCATATCGGTGGACAAAACTGCAGAATGCCGTAATAAGTGGGTGATAACTAATCACGTCAAGACTACGCTCGCAGCCTCCGCCTTGCAAAGATGTAGAAGAGAGTAGATCAAGTCCTCCAAGTAGCATCGCATAGCATAATCCTACCCGCGATCCTCTCCTCGTAGCCCCGTTAGAGAGCGACCACCGGGTTGTATCCGCACTTGGAAGGGTGTGTTTTATTAAGTATCCGGTTCTAGTTGTCATAAGGTCAAGGTACAACTCCAAGTCGTCCTGCATCAAGATCACGACTATTCAATAGATAAACTTCCTGCAGGGTGCACCACATTACCCGACACGCCAATCCCATTTGGCCGGACACACTTTTCGGGTCATGCCCGCCGCGGAAGATCAACACGCCGCAGCCCCACCTAGGCACAACAGAGAGTCAGACGCGGTCTAAACCTAAGCGCACACAGTCTGCAGGCCCATCGCCTTAGCACACCCGCACGCTATGAGGGCGGCCGGAAGCGCACCTAGCCTAGCAGGCGTTCCAGCCAATCCGCGGCGCGCGCTTCGATTCGTGATGTCACGAAATGCTTGGTGATACCACGACGCCGGTTGCCCATATCTTGTCCCACGTGGCGGTTAGTGCGTATAAGGTCAACGACCCAACTCAGATCAAATACCAAGGTCTCGTTAAGCGTGTTAAGTATTCGCGAGCGCCCGAGCAGGCCAGCCCACCTCTCTCCTAGGCGGTCTCAACCTGCCTGTCGCTCCGCCTAAAAGTAATAGTCGGGGCCGTCGGGAACCCAGCCCACCTCTACCGGGATGGAGCCACCGTCCTTTCAGCCCCATCTCCTAACAGTATCACGGTAATGTAATAGTGTAAAGTATATAGTATATGCCCATGATCACCTCCGAAGTGATCACAACCCGAGAGTATAGCATGGCGATTTGACAAGAGTGTAGGGCCACCGATGGAACACTAGCATCCTATACTAAGCAAGAGGATAGCAGGTAAAGGTATCAACAGAGTAGCAAGGACAAAGCTACGCAGCAAAGATAGGATTAATCAAAGCAGTAACATGCTACACTACTCTAATGCAAGCAGATAGAGAAGAATAGGAGATATCCGTGATCAAGGGGGCTTGCCTGGTTGCTCGGGCAAGAGAGAGGGGTCGTCAACACCGTAGTCGTCTTGGGTAGCAGCGTCGGTCTCGGTGTCAGCGAGAGAAGAGGGGAAGAAACAATAAATACAATGCAAACAAATGCATGACATGACAAGGCGTGATGCTAGGTGTGCCCAATTGCGGTAGTAGGTGATACCGGCGAAGGGGGGGAAACATCCGGGAAAGTATCCCCGGGGTTCCGCGTTCTCGGGCAGAGGTACCGGAGGGGGAAAGTTGCGTGTTCGGTATGCTAGGGGTGTGTGGCGGACGAACGGGCTGCGTATTCGGATTCGTCTCGTTGTTCTGAGCAACTTTCATGTAGAAAGTTTTCCCATTTGAGCTACGGTTTATTTTATATTAATTTTTAAAGATTTAAAACATTTTAGGATTTATTTAATTATTTAAATAAACATTATCCAGAATAGTGTACGCTGACATCATCATGACATCACCATGACGTCAGCAGTCAACAGGGGTTGACTAGGTCAATCTGACATGTGGGTCCCGCATGTCATTGACTGTTAACTAACCTAACAGATTAATTAACTAAACTAGGTGATTAGGTTAACTAATCAGGATTAATTAAGGTGATTAATTCCTTAATTAATTAACTAATTAATATTTTAATTATTTTAATTATTTATTTATTTTAATTCATTTTTTTAAGTTTTGGGCAGTGGGCCCCATTTGGCAGTGGCCTAGAGGGCCAAACGGGGACGGGTTAGCGGCTGGCAGGCCTGGCGGGCGAATCGGCATCGGGCGCCACCGCCCGACAGTGCACCGCGCCAAGAGATTTAAGGGCACCGGCTGCGTGGCTCGGCGCCGCCGCCATGGCCGGAGCAGGCGGCGGCAACGGCATGGCGAGACGAGGCCGGCCGAGCGCAGGGGGCGGTGTAGTGGGCGCTGGGCATCGCGGTCCCATGGACTGGCATGGCGCGCTGGGGCGCAGCAGGTGTGAGGCCGAAGCCGGGCGCTGGACGGACGGCCTGGTCGCGTGAGCGCGACCGCGAGGGGAGGCGGGTGCGTGCTCGCGCACGATGGCGCACTATGCGGGCGAAAAGTGCCTCGAGCTTGGGCGTGTTCGATGACGAGCGAGCGAAGGAAGGGAGGAGCGAGGCGGAGGCTCACCGGGCGGTAGGGGAGTGGCGAGAGGGTCGAGGGGAGGACGAGGACGACTATCCGCGAGGCGGTGAGGGCTCCGGCGGCGAGGTCCTCGGCGATGGGCGACGCGAAGCGGCGGTGGGAGGTGGAAGCAGCCGGGCGGGTGGAAGCTCTGGCGCCGGCGCTGTCTCTCAGCGGGCGACGGACGGCGACGGGCGCAGCGTCGTGGTCCTCCTCCTCGATCCCGATCCAAATCGGGGGAGAGGGGGAGGAGATATTTTCGTGGGGGGGGGGGGGGAGTGGGTGTCGGTGGTGGGGTCGGGGCCTCACCGGGGGGACATGGAGAGAGTGGAGGGGGGGCGGCTGGGCCTTTGCCCAGTTAGGTTGGCACCGGGCCACAGATGGTCCAGTGGGGGGGTGCCTCCTTTTATTTTTAGTTAGATTTGTCTTTTTCTTTTATTTATTTCACTTTTCTGTTTTCTTTCATTTTAAAATATTTAGGCATTTTCAAAAAGGGTGTTTGTTGCACTATAATCACCTAGGCATTTAACTGCACACTCCGAACATTTTAGTTTAATATTTTGAAAGTTTTATTATTTGCTTGATTTTGAATTTGAATTTGAATCGGTTTTGAACTGACGCGAGATTAGCAACAGTAATCAAAGTGACATGGTATCATTAGCAGAGGGTTGTTGTAGCTTAATTACCCGGGCGTCACACGCCGCAAGTTCCATAAACCACAGATCCAATCTAGACACCATCACGGAGGGGTTTATCATCCTCATCATGTGCATGAGTAGTTCATTGTAGACCTACGGGTCCGTAGTTAGTAGCTAGATGGCTTTCTCTCTCTCTCTCTCTCTCTCTCTCTCTCTCTCTATTTTGATTCTCAATACAATGGTCTCTTGGAGATCTATTTGATGTAACTCTTTTTGCGGTGTGTTTGTTGGGATCTGATGAACTTTGAGTTTATGATCAGATCTATGTTTTTATCCATGTAAGTTAGTTGAGTCTTTTGATCTCTTATATGCATGATTATTTATAGCCTCGTATTTCTTCTTCGAATCTTTGGTTTAGTTAGGCCGACTAGATCGATTTTTCTTGCCATGGGAAGAGGTGCTTTGTGATGGGTTCGATCTTACGGTGCTTGATCCAAGTGACATAAGGGAAAACGACACGTATGTATCGTTGCCATTAAGGATAACAAGATGGGGTCTAATTCCTACATGAATAGATATTGTCTATATCATGTCATCGTTCTTATTGCATTACTCCGTTTTTCCATGAACTTAACACATTAGATGCAAGCTGGATATCGGTCGATGCGTGGAGTAATAGTAGTAGATGCAGGCAGGAGTCAGTATACTAATCTTGGACATGATTCCTATATAATGATCATTGCCTGGATATCGTCATAATTATTTGAGGTTCTATCAATTGCCCAATAGTAATTTGTTTACCCGCCGTATGCTATTTTTCTCGAGAGAAGCCACGTGTGAAATCTATGGGCCCCGGGTCTCTTCTTTATCATATTTGCCTTCGAGATATTTTTTATTCGCTTTTATTTTTAGATCTATTAATCCAAAAACCCAAAAATACCTCGCTGAATTTTATTTGCTTTTATTTGCATCTATCAATCTACTACAATTTTATCCCGTCAAATTGACAATTTCTAGCACCGTTACCCGAAAGGGATTGACAACCCCTTTAACACATCGGGTTGCAAGTATTTGTTCTTTGTGTGCAGGTACCGTTTACATAGTGTTACTTGGTTCTCCAACTGGTTTGATAACCTTGGTCTCATCACTAAGGGAAATACCTACCGTTGCTGTGCTGCATCATCCCTTCCTCTTTAGGGAAATACAGATGTACTTCAAGCAAACATCAAAAGGAATTTATTTTTTTGACTATAAAAAGTAGGGTAAACACCCCACTGAAATTTCTATAAATTAATAAAAAGAACAAGGTCCCAAGTAGTCCTGAAGCAAGCAAAGAAAGAAAGTAGGCTTGAGGGAAGCACTCTAAAAGATTACAATAGGAGGCATGAGAGCTGCCTCAAAGACTATCCTTGGAGTTGAAGCCAAGCCAGGAATTGATCTGCATACTTTGGTCTGGTTCTGTGAGTGAGTAACTTCATCTCCAGCAAATAAATTTGTTTCCATCCTTGGAAAGTGGGATGAATATGTTCAAAGATCTTGTTATTTCTGGAAATCCAAATTGCCCATGAGCTAAGGATTATTATTTCCATGAAAAAAGGTAGTCTCAGCTTTTCTTTGATGTCTTGGAATGCTTCTAAGAAAGATAAATTTTGTGCTCTGGAAGGAGAAATGTAATCCCAACACCTCCTGGCAAAAGGGCATCCCCAAAATAGATGATGCATTGTTTCCTCCTGTTGACATCCTCTGGTTGCACAGTTATATTCCTCTATCACAAAGTTTTTCCTTCTTAGAAGATTTCTAGTGTTGAGTCTATCATGTAACAACATCCAAAAGAACATTTTATGTTTTGGCTGACATGAAGAATTCCAGATCCAGTTGAAGTGTGGAGGGACTTGTTTGATGCCAATCATAACATTGTAAGCCTTTGCAGATGAGAAATGTTCATTGCCCCAAATGTAACTCCAAGTATCTATCATGTTATGAAATTGTGATTGCCTTAGAGTGTAGCATATCTCTTCCAAATGTAAGAATTGCTCATGTGCTTCAATTGACAGTGGAAAGTGGAAAAGATATTCTAGATACTCTGTGTTGGTGACCTGATGCACTGTCAGTCTATGGTTTATCGCAAAAGATAATAGATGTGGAAACTTATGTTGCATGAGTTGTTCCCCCCATAAATCACTCCAGAAGTATGCACTTTTACCATCCCCCGGATTGTACCTGGCTAAAGCTTTATAATATTGAATTAACTGCTGATTTGATTTCCACAAAAATGATCCCAGTAACTCCTCTCCTGGCAGCTTGTTGTCAGAGTAATGTGTTTCACAAATCAATTTTACCCATGGAATTTCATGCCTGTTGTAGAATTTGTGTAGATTTTTCATTAGTAATGCCTTTTTCGGAGTGAAGATGTCCATAACTCTTAGACCTCCTTGACTTTTTGGCCTACAAATAGTGGTCCATTTTACTAGTGCAGGTCTAGGATCCTCCATGTCTGGCCCTCTCAAGAGACAATGTCTGAAATATTTCTGGACTTACTGCTTTATAGTAACTGGAACATCCAGACAACTCATAAAGAATATTGTGAGTGAGGTCAAAACTGATTTAACCATTAGCAACCTGCCTGCATATGTCATAAAAGTTGCAATACCATCCAGTCTTATTGCCACTTCATTAACCATTGGGAGGCATTGCTCTACTGTAGGCTTGTATAGCCCTAAAGGCAGTCCAAGGTATGTAAATGGAAATTGGCCCATCTGACAGATAAGAGTGCCAACAAACAATTGATCCCTCTCCTCTTGAATATTGATAGGTACAAGAACAGACTTTTGATAATTTACTTTGAGACCAGTGGCAGAGGAAAAGGTACTGAGAAGAGCTTTAAGGAAGATCTGTTGTCTTGTATCAGCTTGCATTATCAACAATGTATCATCTGCATAATGAACAATTGGGAAATCAGGGCATGAATTGATTTACAGTGGTGCATGTAAAAGTCCCAGACTCATTGCTTTGTTGATCATTGATTGTAAAAGTTCTGCAACCAATACAAACATGAGGGGAGATGGAGGATCTCCTTGTCTGACCCCCCTTCTGCATTTTTTTACCTGGCACTCCATTTAGCAGAACAAAAGTTGAAGCAGTACTAAAGATCATTTGAATCCATGATATCCATTTGTCACCAAAACCTTTAACTCCGAGGATATCTATAATTGCTTGGTGTTCAATGGTGTCAAAGGCTTCTTCAAAGTCCAACTTGAGAACAAGCATTTCCTCTCTAGATTTGAGACATTGATGAATGTACTCATAGGACCATCCTAAGCAATCATGTACCACCCTGTCCTTAAGAACTCCATACTGATTGATGTGAATCATTTTTAGAATAACCTTTTGCAATCTGTTAGCCAATAGGTTAGTGATTATCTTAAGCACTCCATTAAGAAGAGAGATTGGCCTGAAATCATTTGGAGTGAGAGGGGCAGCATTCTTGGGAATTAAAGTGATAAAACATGTATTAATACTCTCTAGAGAGATATTACCATCATGGAAAGAATGTATCAATTGTCTGACATCATCTCCTATAATGTCCCAGCAAGCTTTTATAAATTCACTATTAAAACCATCGAGCCCAGGGGATTTGTCACTAGGAAGTTCCTTGACAACATTATTGATTTCCTTATCTGAGAATGGTCTTTCAATGTCTCTGAAAATATCTGGATTAATCTGCTGTCGAAGAAGATTTTGTAAATCAAAAAGCATAGAGTGCCCCTCAGATTTTCCTAGTCTCTTTTTAAAAGCTTCCCGAAGGATGCCAGCTTTGCCTTTATGATCTGTTATTTCAATGTGATCATCATTAAGGAGCATGGCAATTCTATTATGCCTATAGTTGATGGAAGCTCTGGTGTGAAAAAACTTTGTATTTTCATCTCCAAATTTTACTCCTTTGATCTTCCCTCTCTGCTTCCAATAAATTTTTTGGTTTTGGAGGATAATCAACAACTGTTCCTTAAGAAAATTTCTACAGTTCCATTCCAATATGTCTGGCCTTATAAATTCCTCAAAGAAATCCAATAGGAATATGCATTCATTCATGTCAGCAATTTGCTGTTTCAAACATGTCAAACTTTTTGCCCATAATTTTAAGCTCCTCCTTACATTCTTGAATTTTGAATTGATCATTTTTACAGGACCTGTAAAGCCAACATGAATGTCCCAAGCTGCTTTGACCACATCCTTAAAAGAACTATGTTTCAGCCAGAAGTTCTCAAAACTTAAGATTTTAGATTTAGGTATTGAGGTGCCCACTTTAATCAAACAAGGTAAATGGTTAGAATTTGGTCTTGCAAGTGGTAAAAAACCAGTCTAACTTTTCCAACAATGGGTTTTCCTGCATATTGCTCCAGCTAAATTGTCTCCCTTTTAATGGAAATTCTAATAAACCCATGTTGCTAATTGCTTCATTGAAAAGTAACATTTGATTCACATCTCCCCTGGCTTATTTCTATCACTTGGAGATCTAATGAAATTGAAATCACCCATAACTATCCAATCCACTTCAGGAGGCATTTCAATGTTGCTGAACCATTGTATAAATTCTGCCTTATCTTCATGATTACTAGGCCCATAAATATTGGTCAATATCCAAGATTGATTAGATGTGTTGCAAGTAAATTTCATTGACAGGGAAAATCTGTTTTGAAACAATACTTATCCTTGAAAGAGAGAACCAATCCAAGCAATAATCACCCCCCAGAGGCCCCCACTGAGGGCAAGAACTCAAATTTATTGAATCTTTGAGGGCAGAAGTTTTGTACATAAGCCAAGTCAAACACCTCTATTTTAGTCTCTTGTAAACAGACTATCCCAGCTGCACTTTCCTCAATTTTTTGTTTTAGAGCTAGCCATTTTGCTTTTGCATTAATGCCCCTGATATTCCAGTTTAAAATGTTCCAAGTTCTGTTATTATTCATATTGAATAATCTTTTTGTTTATATTTCCATCAAGGTCCATCCCTTGACTATGCAGATCATACCAGACAAAGTTCCTATAGACATACAACTTGTAACACAGCACATATGCATAACCAAATTGCAAATTCCCCTCCACCCATGTCTCCCAATCATACAAGTCATAACAGCAAAAGCAACATAGTCTGCATACATAAGTGCCACTCTAATACAGAATATAATGCAACTGAACTTGTTCAAACCCAACAGTCTGGACTAATAGCTTAGGAACAGTTCTCCTCTGGCTTGAAGCCTTACAGCCAAAATATAAAAGCTTGTAACTATTCATTAGGCACTATTGTTGGAGTTGTTGTTATCCTTGGCCTTGGAATCCATGGCCTCCTCCTATGACTCCTTGCTTTTTGCCCTCTTGGCCAGCTTCACTTGCAGCTCCTCCTCAGTCGCCTTGCAAAAAGATGTAGTGAGGTCTTTAACCACTTTACCATGTAAAACTGGAGGAGCAGCATTACAAGGGGGAGACAAGCATTTCCAGAGCAGAAATTACTTTTAAAACCCTTATTTTCCTCTCTAATCCTTCCACTTCTTCTTACCTGAGTCTCAACTAGGGGTCCTTTTCCCCTCCTTTTCCTTGAAGTTGCCTCACCAGCAGGTAGTAGAATGATATTTCCTAGAGAGACCAACTTGAGAGGGTTGTCTGCTTTAGATGAGGAATGTGCTGCTGGACTAAAGCCAGCATTCTCTTTATTAAAACCAACTGGAGATTGAAGCTTACAAACAGGAGCCTGTGAGACAGAGCATTTATCAGGAATGCAGAAAGTCATGGTTTTCTCTGCTTTACAATTTTCAGTCAAAATCTGCCAAAGTGGTGACTTTAGCAAATGTAGTGTCCATTTAAACTTGTCTGGAGTCAGGAGTAAGTGGAGGATGAAATTAAATCAACTTACAGGAATTTCAGTTGAAAAGGAGCTAGCCACCTGGGTAGGAGAAGGTGCAAAATGTTTCCCCCAGAGCTCTATACCTTCCTCAGACATAAGATGAGAGCCATCAATGACAGAGAAAGCATGTTGTGAAGCCAAATTAAAGACCTCTTGTGTACTGATATGTTCATTACTAGCATTAACCATATCAAGAGTGTCAATTCATGTAGAAGTACCATCATTCCCCCCTATGAGACCAGGAAGTATATCCCCTTGTGCCTGAGTAATTGTGGGCCCCACTTGGATCATACCTTGAGGTGCAACGATAGGTATTTCAGTTGCAACAACCATCTCTACAACTGGAGCAGGAATAGCCTTTGTTGTTGCAACTTGAGCAGCAAGAACTTCCTCTTGCATATTGTGATTTAATTCTTGTTCATTAGCCTGTACCAAATTCTGCTCTGGAGCCATAACTAAAGGAGAAACAATCTTCTCAGCATCTCCCAACTGTTGATCAACAGGTGCTATATATTCTCCTTCTTCTACATCATTATCATTCTCATCAGAAGGATATGCTTGTGCAATGTTGTGCAAACCAATACCTAAAGGAATCTCCATATTTCCGAAGGCAATTTGATTAACTTCTTGATTCTGAATGTTGATCCCAAACATTGTTATGTGAAGACAATCCTTCAGATAAAGACACTTTAGTGGTAATACTGCTATTTGGCAAGGCCTCATTACCATATATCTGAATTTCTTCTTGTTGAACAACATCCATAGGCTGGGCTGCAGGCTGTGGGAAAGCCCAGTGACCTTGTTCGTCCCATTCTTCCCACTCATCACTGCCTACAGGTGCATTGTTGATCTGCATATTATGGAAGCCTGGGAAATCATTTGCGTTCTAAGGTACTAGATGGGGACCTACTCCAGGAGGTGGAAAAGGATCTTCACCAGCTGGCCCACCCCTCTGCATTTCTTCCAGCAACACCTCAACTGAACAAATGAGTGAGCTCTCCTCAAAATTATCTCCTTGAGACCACATAATGCTCTTAGAGACCTCAATCAAGTCTGTTACTCTAGATTTCACAAGAATCTTGCCCTTCAAAGCATCTTCCTTCTCCCAATTTATGATTCTGCCAAATTTTGCGATTGCAGTTGCAATGTCTTCAGCATTACAGTGGTCAAAAGGAAACCCCACCATGAGCAGCCAACAAACCCTATTAAACTGCATTCTCCTCCAGTTCCTCCCCTCATTGTGTTTGGTGAACGTTATGAACACATCACCAAATGCATCAGGACTATCTTTGACCATTCTATCTCTGTCTCTAATATGTCTAAATTGAACATATGCCTCTCCAAACGGGCAGGGCTGAATCTCTCGAAAACCAACTTGTGCATCTGGATCATTTTGAAGAAAATCTTCCAGAACTTCATGAACATTAGGAAAGTATACCTCATCCGGGAGCGGCTGGATGGTGGCGATGGCCCAATCCTCGTGCCGACGTGGTCGAGGCAGAAGAGCCACTCTGGTCACTCCTGTTCTTCCTTCCACATGCTGAATCTGGAACCCATGCGGAACAAATGGCTCTGGATCGATAGGAATATTGGCCATTATCTCCTCTGATGTGGCTTGAGGCTCGGAGTCTGACAGCAATGGTGGAGAGCTCGGTGGAGCAGACACAAAAGAGGAAGTAGGAGTGGAACGCGAGGCGTCTGTCTGGGTTTTCAGTTGGAAGTTTAGGAAATAACCCGAAATCAGCTCCTGAAAGAGGCAACATATGGCATCTCTTGGGCCATCCCAATGTGCTTGAACCAGTCCTCAACTACTCCATCAGCCCAAGAGCTGGCCGGTGGGCTACTAAACATGGCAAACGGGATGAACGGCCAAAGCCCTATTATCCTGGGCCTAGGCAGAAACGTGCCATGTGGCCTAGTTCACCACATGCAAAGCATGGACGCTCAAAGTTACGTGGACTACTATTAAATTCTGACAAATGCTCCTGCACCTCCATAACAGACAAATTAACTGCATTTTGAAAATTCCCGTTTACTTGCTGGCCCAAATCACATACATCATCAACTGCACGCGATAAACGCTAAAAAACCGACCAATGTTCTCTCGTCGGTGAACCGGCGAACGCCGGAGACCGGAACCATGGCCTTACCATTCCGGCCAACAACAGTCCATTCAACATCTGATTCTTTGTAAAAAGAGCTTCCTCTCGACGCCAATTAGGACCTCCATCCCCCCAAATACTAAAAAACCATCTCAAAATCACTGTCAACTACTTTACCATCATTGTAAATATGGAAACCCACTGGTTTAGAGGCAACCGAAAACTTAAACGAGCGATCCTTGAGATATGAAACTCTAAAACCTTGCGGATAACCTCCAAAAGTGGCATAAAGAGCAACACTCAGTGTGCGAATATCCAGCTTGAATGTAGCATGGCAGAAATAAACTACCATTGTGAATTCCTTTTGGTGAAAGCCCGGAGAGAATACCACTGGATGACCAAACTTGCTTCTCATACTTGCTTGAAACATCTTGCCACGCTCGAAGTTGAGTGAAAAAGGTGCCATGGCTCCTTGGATCATAGACTCAAGGTGAATGAGATGTGGCTGCCGGGGCCAAAGTGGCCGCCAGCAGAGAGATGGAGGTGGCCGCCGGGGCCGGAGTGTCCACTGGCACTATTGTCTCCTAGGAGAGCCTAGGAGAGGAGAGTCAAAAGGAATTTTTGGCGCTGTTGCCGGGGAGGCATCATCAACATCTACCAGGTTCCTAATCACAAATCTCATCTCCTTGCAATTGAAAATATTTGCCATTTGCCTCTCGTTTTCCTGTCCCCCACTTCCAATATTTGCCGTTTTATTTGCCCTCTTTTTCGTTCGCCATTTCTCATCAAATCTGTTTTTGAGTGCAATATTGTTGCATAGTCACGACGACTCAAGAGAACACCAAGTTGTGTGATTTCTCCAAAACCAACAACAATGATTTTATTAGCACTGCGATTGCTCCTCCCGCCACTAGTGCGGAGTCTTGTGATATTAATGCCATTTTTTCCGAATCTTGTTATGAAAGATCAATTTTCCGGTACTCCTAGTGAGGATGTCGCGTCCCATGTTAACACATTTGTAGAATTATGCGATATGCAAAATAAAAATGATGTGGACAATTATATTGTGAAGTTGAAATTAATCCCGTTTTCTTTGCAAGATCATGCAAAAATTTGGTTTTCTTCTTTGCCTCGCAATAGTATCGATTCTTGGGGTAAGTGCAAAGATGCTTTTATTACTAAGTATTTTCTACCCGCGAAAATTATTTCCCTTAGGATGCAAATCATGAATTTTAAGCAACTCGAGCATGAACATGTTGTGCAATCTTGGGAAAGAATGAAATTGATGCTAAGAAATCGTCCTACTCATGGTTTAAATCTTTGGATGATCACACAAATTTTTTATGCGGGATTGAATTTTGTTTCTAGAAATCTTTCAGATTCCGCCGCGGGTGGTACTTTTATGGAAATTACTTTGGGTGAAGCTACTAAATTTCTAGACAATTTTATGGAAAATTATTCATAATGGCATACCAGAAGAGCTCCTACTAGTAAAAAAGTTAATTCGGTTGAAGAAACTTCTTCTTTGAGTGAAAAAGTTGATGCTCTTGTGAAATTGGTTGCTAATAAAAGTGCCCCTATTGATTTTAGTGATGTTCCTTTGTCTACCTTGATTGAGCAAAATAGTGATGCCGTAGATGTGAATTTTATCTTGCGAAACAATTTCAATAACAATGCTTATAGAGGTAATTTTAATCCTAAGCCTTTTCCTAGTAATTCCTCTAATAATTATGGTAATTCCTATGGCAATCCATCTTATAATAATACACCTCTGATATTGAGAATAATATAAAGAATTTATCAATACTGGAAAGGTTTTTAATGCTACGATAGAAGAAAAGCTGAATAAGATTGATGATATGTCACGCCCAATATGCGACCCTATCCAAAAGGAACTCGACGGTCCCACCAAGGATAGACCCGCATATTGGAACGATTTTGCAAGGTGGATATCATTACCTCAACATTACATAATAGTGGGGATACATACATAAGGCACAAATGCCACAAGAATACAACAATACAACATACAAGAACAACATCCGACTACGGATGAAACATAAATAGAAACTCAAACAATATCCACCCTGCTAGCCCAGGCTGCCGACCTGGAACCTATCCCCTGATCGAAGAAGCAGAAGAACTCCAAAACAAGCAAACATCGCTCTCGCGCCATGGTCATCGCAACCTGTACACAAACTGGTGGTGTAGTAATCAGAGCCACGAGGACTCAGCAATCCCATTACCATGGGTATAAAGACTAGCAAAGCTTAAAGGGAAAGGAAGGGGTAAAGTGGTGAGGTTGCAGCAGCGACTAAGCATATATGGTGGCTACCATACGCAAATAAGAGCGAGAAGAGAGCAAAGGAATGGTCGTGAAGCTAGCAATGATCAAGAAGTGATCCTGAACTCCTACTTACGTCAGACATAACCCAAGAAACCGTGTTCTCCTCTCGATCGACCCCGAAAAGAGACACTCACGGTTACGCACACGGTTGGTGTATTTTAGAAGAGTTTGCTTCAAGTTTACTACAACCGACATTAACAAATTCCCATCTGCCACATAACCGCTGCCACGGCTTTCAAAGTTCAAACCTGCGGGTGTCCCAACTTAGCCCATGATAAGCTCTCGCGATCAAAGAAGGATATTCCTTCTCCCGGAAGACCCGATCAGTCTCGTAATCCGGCTACAAGACATTTCGACAAGAATAAAACAAGACCAGCAAGACCTCCCGCGTGCCGACACCCCGATAGTAGCCACAGATCTCGTCTCGTGCCACGACCGGATGAGCAGTCCAGACAACTAAAACCAGCCCTCAAGTTTCCCGAGGTGGCGCCGCAAAGGGCTCTAGTTTGGATCAACACTTAGACAAGCATTGGCCCGGGGCTAAAATAAAGATGACCCTTGGGTTAATTACTCCCAAGGAAAGGTAGGTGGTGGTGAGGCAAATGGTAAAACCAATGTTGGGCCTTGCTGGAGGAGTCTTATACAAAGCGAACTGTCAAGAGGGTCCCATAAATCACCCGACCGTTAGGGACGCAAAATCCGGGAACATAATACCAATATGACGGAAACTAGGGCGGCAAGAGTGGAACAAAACACTGCATAAGGCCGAGCCTTCCACCCTTTACCAAGTTTATATATGCATTAATTAAATAAGATATATTGTGATATCCCAACAAGTAAACATGTTCCAACAAGGAACAACATCTCCATGTTCCAACAAGGAACAAACTTCATCTTCACCTGCAACTAACAACGCTATAAGAGGGGCTGAGCAAAGCGGTAACATAGCCAAACAACGGTTTGCTAGGAGGGGTGACAAAGGTTAGAGGTTCATGGCAATTTGGGAGGCTTGAGTGAAAAAGATAGGTAACGCAGCATAGCGATAGAACGAAGCAACTAGCATAGCAATGATAGTAATGAGATCCAAGGTGACGGTCATCTTGCCTGAAATCCCGCAAGGAAGAAGAACGAGTCCATGAAGAAGATGAAGCCACGAAGACGAACCAAGCGTAGACGAACGAATCCTCACGATCGAACGAGACGGGAACTATCGAGAAGAAGCACACAACATAGTAAACACACCACACATGAACAAGACATGATGCACAACCAAGCATGATGCAAGACAAGACTACATGAAGCTACTCATGGCAAGAGATGATGCAAACAAGAACAACACATCAAAGCAAGTTTAAATGAGGCCGGAAATAACATATACCAATTCCGGTAAGTCTCATATGCAAATTTCGAAATTGGTCCAGATCTGAATAAACCTTATGTTCAAGTTGTTAAACTGCAAGTTAAGATGCACCACGAGAATCTACACGAAATTCTAGTCAAGTTACATATAAAGTTCATTTAATTCGGAGCTACAGCCTAGAAGATATGAGCAAAACAAGTTAAACATGGCATTGATGCAAAATGCATACAAACATCAAGCAAACACCTCAAAACAAGGATGCAACATGGTAATATGAAAGTACATGCAAAATCAAGCAAGTTTCATATAGAGCACACTCAAAACGGAGCAACGGTTCAACACATACACATGAAACAAGTCTAAAGGACAAGCTGTCCAAAACAGCAACTAGGCATATTGCAAGCATCAAAACACTATGCTACAGCATCTCAACGTAATAACAAAAGGCATGGGTACGATGTATAGGTAAAGCATGACAAAACATGAACACTGAGCTATCTCCAGAAATCACTAGAACATGCTCAAACTGACATGGCAAGATTGCAAATAATAACAGTTTCAGACTTATCAGGAAATAACATCAGGTTGCAATGTTTAGAGCTATCAAACAACATGTTACAGGAACTTATCGTAGGAAACAAAGGCATGGAATGATACTACAAAATTCATAGATCATATGTCCTTTAGTGACCATGAGCCAAAAAAGATCATAAAATATGATGGCACCCATGTAAACATGGCAAGTTATGTTACAGATTCATACATGGCAGGAACAACAATAAGTAGGCATGTTGGTGAGCTTGAATCACTCACCACAGAGCAATACATGGCATGGCAAGGCAACTCACAGTAAGAAGACATGGCATAGAAGCTATACAATGCAAGAAAAACATCATAGCATACACGGATCAACTACAACAACCTTGGCAAAATTGAATAACATTTAAACAACCTGCCAGGAAACATTTTATAGCAAAAGTAGAGCTCGATTGACCTAAGCTATGCTACTCCATAATTGCAAACAAGGGCATGGATGGATAGAGCAAGACATTTATAACAAAACATCCTTAGTGAACATCTCCAGATTATGCATAGAATGACTTGTAGAAGCAGGTTAACATAGCATCATGATATAGCAGTTTCAAACATGCAAAATAGCAACATCAAGTACCCTACTTAACAAGCTTGATGCACTCACTACACAACTCACAAAAATACATGGATAGCACCCCTGTAAAGATGGCATGGCATATTACAAAACACATATAGGACTCAAGTTCATAGGGTGCACACATCAATCATGGCAAAAATGACAAAAGTGCATGTTCTGATAAGAATCTGAAACTAACATCACATAGCCCACTTCTAACAGCATTTCGGGCATCAAGATGAGCTCAAATGAAAATGATGCAATGAGATGAAATGATGTACTCGTCGAGGCGAACAATTGGACATATTATACGCACGAAACGGAGCTACGGATGCAAAGTTATGGTACGATGAACATGGCATGAAAATATTAGCAGATTCGGGGACTTAGACGAAAACGGGGTGGGGGGAGAAGAAGTCAACCGAGGGCACACGAACCGAGGCGGCGGCGGATCTGGCCGGAGCTCGCGGGACGGGCCGGAGATAATGGGGCCGGGCGGATCCGCCGTGTCCGCCCGGATCCGCCGAGGCGAGGCCGCGGTGGAGGAGGCTACGACGGGCGCGCTGGGCGCTGGGACGGGCGGCGGAGCCGGAGGCGGTGGTCGGTGCCGCTGCGGCGCTGGCGGCGCCGCCGGAGGCGGCGAACGGCGGCGACGGGCGGAGGCGGAGGGCGCTGGGCGCGGCGGCGCTGATCGGGCCCGCTGGCCCCGGATGGGCTCCGCGGGCGGGCGGCGCTGGGCGGCGGACGCGCCACGTGGCAGGCCCCCGTTGACGGTCATCTTGCTTGAAATCCCGCAAGGAAGAAGAACGAGTCCATGAAGAAGATGAAGCCACGAAGACGAACCAAGCGTAGACGAACGAATCCTCACGATCGCAACGAGACGGGAACTATCGAGAAGAAGCACACAACATAGTAAACACACCACACATGAACAAGACATGATGCACAACCAAGCATGATGCAATACAAGACTACACGAAGCTACTCATGGCAAGAGATGATGCAAACAAGAACAACACATCAAAGCAAGTTTAAATGAGGCCGGAAATAACATATACCAATTCCGGTAAGTCTCATATGCAAATTTCGAAATTGGTCCAGATCTGAATAAACCTTATGTTCAAGTTGTTAAACATCAAGTTAAGATGCACCACGAGAATCTACACGAAATTCTAGTCAAGTTACATATAAAGTTCATTTAATTCGGAGCTACGGCCTAGAAGACATGAGCAAAACAAGTTAAACATGGCATTGATGCAAAATGCATACAAACATCAAGCAAACACCTCAAAACAAGGATGCAACATGGTAATATGAAAGTACATGCAAAATCAAGCAAGTTTCATATAGAGCACACTCAAAACGGAGCAACGGTTCAACACATACACATGAAACAAGTCTAAAGGACAAGCTGTCCAAAACAGCAACTAGGCATATTGCAAGCATCAAAACACTATGCTACAGCATCTCAACGTAATAACAAAAGGCATGGGCACGATGTACAGGTAAAGCATGACAAAACATGAACACTGAGCTATCTCCAGAAATCACTATAACATGCTCAAAATGACATGGCAAGATTGCAAATAATAACAGTTTCAGACTTATCAGGAAATAACATCAGGTTGCAATGTTTAGAGCTATCAAACAACATGTTACAGGAACTTATCATAGGAAACAAAGGCATGGCATGATACTACAAAATGCATATATCAAATGACCTTTAGTGACCATGAGCCAAAAAGGATCAGAAAATATGATGGCACCCATGTAAACATGGCAAGTTATGTTACAGATTCATACATGGCAGGAACAACAATAAGTAGGCATGTTGGTGAGCTTGAATCACTCACCACAGAGCAATAACTGGCATGGCAAGGCAACTCACGGTAAGAAGACATGACATAGAAGCTATACATGGCAAGAAAAACATCATAGCATACACGGATCAACTACAACAACCTTGGCAAAATTGAATAACATGTAAACAACCTGCCAGGAAACATTTTATAGCAAAAGTAGAGCTCGATTGACTCAAGCTATGCTACTCCATAATTGCAAACAAGGGCATGGATGGATAGAGCAAGACATTTATAACAAAACATCATTAGTGAACATCTCCAGATTATGCATAGAATGACTTGTAGAAGCAGGTTAACATAGCATCATGATATAGCAGTTTCAGACATGCAAAACAGCAACATCAAGTACCCTACTTAACAAGCTTGATGCACTCACTACACAACTCACAAAAATACATGGATAGAACCCCTGTAAATATGGCATGGCATATTACAAAACACATGTAGGACTCAAGTTCATAGGGTGCACACGTCAATCATGGCGAAAATGACAAAAGTGCATGTTCTGATAAGAATCTGAAATTAACATCACATAGCCCTCTTCTAACAGCATTTCGGGCATCAAGATGAGCTCAAATGAAAATGCTGCAATGAGATGAAATGATGTACTCGTCGAGGCGAACAATTTGACATATTACACGCACGAAACGGAGCTACGGATGCAAATTTATGGCACGATGAACATGGCATGAAAATATTAGCAGATTCGGGACTTAGACGAAAACGGGGGGAGAAGAAGTCAACCGAGGGCACGCGAACCGAGGCGGCGGCGGATCTGGCGGAGCTCGCCGGGACGGGCCGGAGACAGCGGGGCGGGCGGATCCGCCGTGTCCGCCCGGATCCGCCGGAGGCGAGGCCGGCGCGAGAGAGGCCACGACGGGCGCGCGGGCGCTTCGGACGGCGGCGGAGCCGGAGGCGGCGGCAGTCTGGCGGCGCCGCCGGAGGCGGCGAACGGCGGCGACGGGCGGAGGCGAGGGGCGCTGGCGGGCGGCGGCGCGCTTTTCGCCTGCAGGTTCTTTGATGGGCTCCATGGCCGGGCGCGGGCGGCGCGGGCGGCGGACGCGCCGACGGGCAGGCCCCGCTAGCTGCGGGCGGCGGCGGCGATTCGTCTGGAGGTGGCGGATATGTCCGGCTGCGTGCGGGGGATTTTAGGGTTTGATCTGCGCGAGAAAACGGAGGGAGACACATATTTATAGGTAGAGGGAGCTAGGAGAGTCCAAATGAGGTGCGGTTTTCGCCCACACGATCGTGATCGAACGACCGAGAGCATGGAGGGGAATTTGCTGGGTTTTGGGCCACTTTGGAAGGGTGTTGGGCTGCAAAGAGAAGGGGGCTTTTGCGGTTACCCGGTAAACCGTTGGAGTACCAAACGACCTCCAAATGGCACGAAACTTGACAGGCGGTCTACCGGTGCTATACCAAGGCCACTTGACAAACCTCGGTCCATTCCGAGAAAGTTTAACACCCGCACACTAAAAGAGGTAAAAGGGGGCGCCGGGAGACATAGGAGTGCCGGATTGCAAAACGGACAACGGGGAAAATTGCTCGGATGCATGAGACGAACATGTATGCAAAATGAAATGCACATGATGACATGATATGAAATGCATATGATGACAAGGCAAAGTGCAACACGCAAGCAAATGACATCGCACGACGGCGAATAACTGAAGGACACATGGCGCATCGAATCCGGGGCGTTACATGATATGTCTAGATGTATTGATAGAATTTCTCATGATGTAGAAAATCTCAAGATGAAAATTTTTGTGCCTAAGGTTGAGGAATCAATTAAAGCTTTAGATGTTTCTATGGATGAAAGTAAGAAAAGAACCGCTATGCTTGGAGCTAAAAGAGATTTTTTAGAAAAAGCGTTTCTAGTGATTGCTTTCATAAAAGTGATGAAGCTCTTAAAATGATTGGTGTTTCTTCTATTGATTCCTTGTTTAGTAAGATTAAAATTGATCATAAAGGGACTGGAGAAGAGTCAACTTTAGCTACAAGGCATCCCGATAATTTGGAGGGTGAAAATCTTGTTGATAAAATTGATAAAAGTGGGTTTGGAGAGGTCAAAACTTTAACTAGTGATGTGCCCTGTCGGTGTCAAAAGCGGCGGATCTCGGGTAGGGGGTCCCGAACTGTGCGTCTAGGCGGATGGTAACAGGAGACAAGGGACACGATGTTTTTACCCAGGTTCGGGCCCTCTCGATGGAGGTAATACCTACTCCTGCTTGATTAATATTGATAATATGGGTAGTACAAGAGTAGATCTACCACGAGATCAGAGAGGCTAAACCCTAGAAGCTAGCCTATGGTATGATTGTTATTTTTCCTACGGACTAAAACCCTTCGGTTTATATAGACACCGAATAGGGTTAGGGTTACACAGTAGTCGGTTACAATGGTAGGAAATCTACATATCCAGACGCCAAGCTTGCCTTCCACGCCAAGGAAAGTCCTATCCGGACAAGGGACGAAGTCTTCAATCTTGTATCTTCATAGTCCAGAGTCCGCCAAAGATGATAGTTCGCTATCTCGACACCCCTAGTCCAGACTCCTTTAGTAGCCCCGAACCAGGCTTCAATGATGATAAGTCCGCGTGTTGATTGTCTTCGCATTGCAAGGCGGGTTCCTCCGAATTTTGTGTTGAATAGTGTCCGCTTTCTTGTGAATATCGCGCTTCGCTTCCACGCCCAATAATGGCCATCTTCCACGGTTTAACGAATGTGAAAAGTTAGGTATCTTTACATTTACCCCCTTGTTGTGCAAATGAGCCGCCTATAAATAGACGGGATCCAGATCCGGATCACACCATCCTCCCTTCATGAGCCTTCATCGAGCGCCTTTGACAAAAAAACCCACTCCACCATGGACAATCGATGTGGCTCCTCCTCTCGCTCCCAGCCCTCACCCGGAGATTGGGGAGATGCTCACCCCACACAAATAATTGGTGGTGCTCCAAACCAAGGGATTCCTTCCCCGCCTTCATGGTTCCGTGCGTTCCGGACTCGCCACTTATAAGGGCAGAAGCAAGCGAGAGCGCCCCGATCCTCTAAGGGAGAGCGGTATGCTTTATCTCTTACCTAATGAGAGGACTCGGATTTCCAATCCATCTGTTTCTCCGGGGGCTTCTGGAGTTCTACGGCCTCCAGCTGCACATCCTTACGCCTGCCTCCATCTCGCATATAGCGGGCTTTGTGGCCCTTTGCGAGCTGTTTCTGGGCGTTGAGGCCCATTTCGCTCTGTGGAAGAGATTGTTCTACCTTGTGCCTCGCTCTCACGAAGGGTCAATATATCAAGTGGGCGGAGCGAACTATGGCGATCGCCGGACCGGATACTTATCCGAACCCCAAAGAAGGCGCCCGAGGACCGCCCTCGGAATGGTTTTACATGGAGGACGCCCCGCAGCCGGATCCTGTTCGGATCGGCCTTCCGGAGTTTAGCAACGCCTCCAAGAAGCGCCTAAGCTGGCGCCCATGAGCCCCCTGGAGGGAAAATGACCGGGCGTCCTTTACTTGATGAGCCGAATAAGATTATCGCTCATGCCGGATTGACCATGATTGAGTCATGGCAATCTGCATTATGAGGAGTGCAGCCGCCCAATATAGGGGCCACCCATGTGGGACTTCAACAGGAGGACGATGCCACCCGCCATGGCCGCAAAGGGCCGGATCGGTCACCGAACTGGTGAAGACCTTGTCCGCCATGTACAAAGGGAAGAGGAGGATTTTCTCCGTGTCACCCATCGAACGGGTTTTCTTCAATAATCCTCAAGTCGCTTAAGCAAATATCTTTGTGGCCTGTCCGATCCATGTTCCCGTGGTTAAATATCTCATTTCATGGTTTCTACGCAGAACCGCGCCGGGCCATGGAGAAGATACACAGCCGCCCCAAAACCCGAGGATCCGAACGGTCCTCGATCCACCTCCAAGAGGACCCGGATATAAAGGTGGAGCTGATCGACGGGTGTTCCACCAACTTAGCATCGACAATGCTTTGGTTGCCATTACGGCTGACTACCCCGGATTATTTCTGGCCTCCTAGGTAACCGTGACCGAAGTCCGGATACCATGACCCACCCGTGCTTTACTTCTAATCACCACCTATTTGATGGTGTTTCGCAGGGGGTGCCTTCAGAACGGGAAGCCTAGCTCGCCGCGCCGCCCAACAAGGGGCAGCTCGTCCCAGCAGGCGGAAAAGAAGTGCGGTACGACTCGAGACGCCGCTGCAATGGTATGATGTGCCATCGTGTTTTAAGGAGAGGTTCTGGAGGCACACCGACGCCGTGGTTTTTTCAGAAAAGAGCGCCGCGGATCGAGTCCGGAGAAGTTGCTAATCGGACCTCCGCCAACCAGGCTCAAAAGCCGAGTCCGAAGGGGTACAAACACGAGGCGCAGGCCGGATGCTCCTCCAACGGAGGATGCCGACAGACTATCCGCCACCAAGTCGGAGGTGGAGAGCGCCATGAATCATAGGCGCCACGGACTATTCTACGTGACGATGTTTCTCCCAAGAGGCGTTGGACGCTTTTAGTTCGGGAGAAGTGCACCTCCATGCCGCCAAGATGGCTTAGCCAAAGCCACGGAGCAGATGTGAAAGACATACGGTAAGGAATTTTGACAGTTATATATGCCAAGAGTCTCGAGACTTAAAATAGTTAGGATAACTGATTTAAGGATCATTTGGAATGCAGTGTTCTTACCGAAAAGAATACCCGCTTGTCCCAGAGCTTGAAGAGTGCAAGGCCCAACTTGAGGTCAAGATCGGCCGCGACCGGGAAGCCATGAAGACTCCCTCCGTAATATATGCCCTTCAAAGTAGAAGTAGTTTCAAAGTGCGGCGTGTGCATAAATCTGACATTAACATTGCAGATAGCGCCGGATGGATCCGGACAAGCAACAGCTCCTGCGCCAGCTAAAGACCAGCGAGAGGGTGCTTACGAGGGTGCGGCAGGAGAAAATAACCTCCAAGATGCCAACACCCAACCGGGTGAGGAACTAAAGGATGTTCGTGCTCAGCTTGTCCGACCAGAAGGAGAATCGACGGCTTCGTCGCGGCATTTTCAAGAAGTGCTTGAACGAACTTTGAAAGAGTTCGCGAGGAAGGCGACTAACATAAACATGTATGTAGGTTTTTCACAGGTCGCCCCGAGGACGAGATGCCCAGCCTTCGGGTGATCTTCTTCCCGAACTGCGCCACCTGCACGAACGAGTTTGGCAGGTGATGAAAGGCGCCGCCTGTGCCTTGTGGCTATCTATCTCCCCGCCGAAGGCATTGGGGAGCTGGCAGAGCGCCTTCAAGGAGCACGGCGCGCTCCGACTATGGAAGATATCGGCCGCCGTCAAGGCGCCAGGAGGCTGGGCCATGGTAAAGACGCAGTACACGGTTGTTGACCCAAACCACATGGCCGAGGTCGGACCTGTGGGGCCTGATGGGAAGGAGATCCCTGTAAGCTTAGTGTACAGCCAAGTAGAATTGGCCGCCAAGTATTCCCAGCAAGATTGTAAATTAGATAGCCTATTAGATGGCATTGAGGAGGAATACAATTAGTCGAGTTGACTATGTAATTGAATATGACATGAAAAATGTCTTCTAGCCGGATTGTAGATCGTTTGTCATAGCGGACCTTTTCGCTCACCTCGGGACCCAATAGTCCGAGTGTGTCAATACCTCGCGGTTATGTAAGAACCGGGCATGCATGGAGACAAGGCGAGGGGTCATTATTGCTGATCGCATAAGTGCCCAACTAGTTATGTTATATTACATGGATAGTAAGAAACATCTTCCAGGAGAATAGTTCCGTTAAGGGTTCCTTTCTCGGGAGGCATGCCCTAAAGTGCATGTCCAAACTGCTAAGAAAGCAGAAAATCATCTGTGGGCAGATGGATAAATAGTTAAAAATCATCTTTCAGTTCACCGACCAATATTCCCTTAAGAACGCTTAGCTTTGGCTTCACCTACCGAGGTACACATCCGCTGACCCGGCAAGAATAATCGCAGAGGTGCTCCTTTACCACCTAGCCGAACAATCGGGAATGTAGGGGTAAGCACAGAGCCGTGCAACCCAGCTTGGCCAAAACTTAAGTCATATCGATGCATATAATGGTGAGTAAAAGGTACATGCGGAAGTTTGACACATGTGTTGGGCATGAAGCCCGATAAATAAGCTTCATTAAAGAAGCCCCAGTATAATGAGCGGACAGCGCGTCAAGTATGTGCGAACAAAGCGCAAACGAGCCTCTAAAGGCTTCAAGAAGAAGGAGGAGGAAGGAGAGAAATAAAAGATAGAAAAATAGAAAATGTGGACGGAGGAAGGAGACGAACTCGAGTCCGCGCTTAGGCGAGAATCTTCGTAGACGGGCTGCGCTCCATGGGTTCGCTCGAGTCGGTTATCCGATGCGCTTTAGACGGTATGCTCCGCCGTCGACCTGGTCGATGATGAAGGGACCTTCCCATTTGGGCTTGAGTTTGTCCTTTTTCTTGTCCGCAGCGAGAACTAGTTCGCCACCGCTGTAAGCTTTGGCCCGCATTTCCTGCTTTGATATCTTCGAGCCTGCTGTTGATAAAATGCGAACGAGCTTTTGCCATGTCGCGCCCTCCTCCAATGCGTCCAACTGTCCCGCCGATCGAGCTCGGCTTCTCTTTCTTCATACATGCGCATGCGAGGTGAGTCATGCGTTATGTCACAGGCAAGACTGCTCTGCGCCGTACACCATAAAAATGGTGTGAATCCGTAGTACGATTCGGCGTGGTCCGCAGCCCCAGTACGGAGTCGAGCTCCTCAACCCAAAGGCGTGTTAGATTCCTTGAGGGACCGCACTAGTCTGGGTTTAATGCCGCCATGATTAGACCGCTTGCTCGCCGACTTGACCATTGATTTGAGGGTGATAGACCGAGGCGAATCGAGCTTGATGCCCATGTTTTGCACCATAATTTGACCTCATCGCCATGAAGTTGGTGTCGTTATCGGTGATGATACCGTGGGGACGCCGAACGGTGCACTACCCCGATATGAAGTCTATCACCGCCCGGATTCGCCGCTTTAACAGGCTTGGCCTCTATCCATTTGGTGAATTTATCCACCATGACCAATAGGTATTTTTGCTTGTGGGTTCCTCCCTTAAGGGGTCCAACCATGTCAAGCCCCTGCACCGCGAACAGCCAGTGATGGGTATAGTTTTGAGGGCGGTGGGTGGCATGTGGCTTTGGTTAGCAAAAAGCTGGCAACCGACGATCGTTGGACTAAATCCTGCGATCTGCTCGGGCTGTCGGCCAATAAAATCTTGTACGGAAGGCCTTGCCTACAAGGGCCCGGCTGCGCGTGGTGCCCACCCAGTCCGCATGAATTTCAGCCAGAGGTTTCGCCTTCCTTTTCAAGATACACCTTTGAAGGACTCTGTTGTGCTTTTCTTATAGAGCTCCCCTCATGGACTTTATAGGCTTTGGATCGCCGTGCACTATGCAGCGAGCCTCATTTTGGTCTTCGGGAGTTCCTGCCTAGTTAGGTAGGCTAGGAATGGTTCCGCCCACGGGTGATAACCGCCATTATTTCGTGGGCGGAGGGTGTTATCTCGCTGGCGAGCCTCCGATTGTGTCGAGTGTTCGTGTCGCAAGGCGGTTGGGTCCGGATTGTTATTTCCGGACTCCTTCCCATAGTACGGATGGCTTGAACAGCCGCTCCAGAAGATGTTGGGCGGACGGCATCGCATTTTGCGCCGATGCGCGCTAATACGTCCGCCGCCTGGTTGTTATCCCGGCTATATGATGAAATTCGAGCCCTTCAACTGCGGCCGACATTTTTAGGACCGCAATGCGTACGCTGCCATTTTCAGATCTTTGGCATCAAAGTCTCCGCTTATTTGAGATATCGCGAGGTTCAATCCCGCGCACCTCTAGGCGCTTAATGCTCATGGAGACCGCCATCCGGAGGCCGTGTTGAAGGTCCTCGATTCGGCTGTGTTGTTGGAGTCCGTATACATTATCTCAAGGACGATTGGACTGTGTCCCCGGTTGGGGACGCCAGACGATGCCAGCCCCGTGCCGACCAACATTTTGGAGCCGCAAAAGTGCATGATCCAATTGAGTATGCGCCGCACTTTTAGGGAGTTCGCCGTCCATTCGCCACAAAGTCGGCCAAAACCTGCGACTTAATAGCTCGTCGTGGCTTATAGGTTATGTTGAATGGAAGGAGCTCTATGGCCCATTTAGCAATCCGCCCGTCGCGTCGCTGTTGTTTATAATGTCGTTAAGAGGTACTTGGAGGCAACCGCTATCGAACACTCTTGAAAGTAGTGTCGCAGCTTCCGGATGCCATGAACACCGCGATGCTATCTTTTGATAATGTGGGTACCGGATTTGCATGGAGTTAGGACAGTGGACACATAGTAAACTAGTTTTTGAAGAGGGAACCTATGTCCGTCCGCTTTCGCTCGACGACGAGCACCGCTACCGCAACTTGATGTGTTGCGCGATATATAATAGCATTGGTTCGCCCATGTTGGGCGCGCCAGACCGGATTTGTTGCCAATATGGCTTTTATTTCTTCGAGTCCGATCATGGCGGCATCCGCCCACTCGAAGTGTTCGGTGCGCGGAGGAGGCGGTAAAGGGTAACGCCTTTTCTCCCAACGGAAATAAAGCGGCTTAGAGCCGCTACACATCCAAATAATTTTGTACTTGTTTGAGGTCTTTTGAATATCCAATTGTGACAGAGCTCGAATCTTGGCTGGGTTCGCTTCAATTCCTCTACCGGACACAATGAAGCCCAAGAGCTTTCCGGCTGGAACGCCGAAGACGCATTTTCCGGATTGAGCTTAATGTCATATTTTCAGAGGTTGTCGAATGTGAGCCTCAAGTCGTCTACTAGAGTTTCGACATGCTTGGTTTTGACGACCACGTCATCTACATATGCTTCCACTGTTTTGCCGATCTGGTTTGCCAGACATGTCTGAATCATGCGATGATATGTTGCGCCGGCGTTTTTGAGCCCGAAGGGCATTGTGTTGAAGCAGAATGGGCCGTATGGAGTGATGAATGCTGTTGCGGCTTGGTCTGGCTCCGCCATCTTGATTTGGTGGTAGCCGGAGTACGCGTCGAGGAAGCACAATGAGTCGTGTCCTGCTGTAGCGTCGATAATTTGATCAATGCGAGGGAGGGGGAAGGGATCCTTTGGGCAAGCCTTATTAAGGTCTTTGAAATCAACACATAGGCGCCAAGATCTATCCTTCTTTGGTACCATCACCAGATTTGCTAGCCAGTCCGGATGTTTTATATCTCCGATGAATCCGCTTCGGAAGTTTGGCTAGCTCCTCTCCCATGGCCTGCCTCTTGGGTTCGGAAAAGCGCCAAAGGGCCTGCTTTGACCGCTTGAATCCTTTTAGGTATTTAGGCTGTGCTCGCCAGCCGACGGGGATTCCCGGCATGTCCGAAGGGTGCCGCAAAATGTCCTAGTTTTCTCGTAGAATTTCTCGTAGTGCAGCGCCTACATCGTGGTTTAATTGTGCCCCAATGGAGGCCGTCTTTGCGTGGTCCGCTGGTGGACTTGGAATTTGACTATTTCATCCGCTGGTTTAAAAGAGGTGGACTTGGATCTTTTATCAAGTATCACATCGCCCCTGTTCACCGTGGAGCGATCGCAGTGAGTTCCTCGCCGCTAGGGCTTTGGATAGTGCCTCGAGGGCTAGTGCGGCTGTCTTGTTTTCGCGCGGAGTGCTATGTTCGGATCACTAGCGAGAGTGATGATTCCGTTAGGTCCGGGCATTTTAAGCTTCATGTACCCATAATGGGGTATAGCTTGAAAAATTGTGAATGCCTCTCGCCCTAATAAAGCGTGATATCCGTTGCTGAACGGGGCCACTTGAAATGTGACCTCCTCGGACCTGTAATTGTCCGGCGAGCCGAACACTACGTCCAGTGTGATTTTTCCTGTGCAGCATGCTTCCCGGCTAGGGATTATTCCTCTAAAGGTTGTGCTGCTTCGCTCAATGCGGTTCCATCTATTTGCATTTTTCGGAGGGTTTCCTCGTAGATGAGGTTTAGTCCGCTGCCGCCATCCATGAGTACCTTAGTAAGGCGAAAGCCGTCCACTATTGGACTGAGGACCAATGCGGCTGGTGCTCGGGCTGTTCGGAATTTGGGTTCGTCACTGGCATTTAAAGGTAATAGCCGTGTCACTCCATGGATTTATTGTTGCTACTTGGTAGACTTCGGCAAGGTTGCGGAGTGTTCGTTTCCGCATGTTATTTGATGCGAAAGTCTCGAAGACTGTTAATACCATACTGGTATTGATGGGTTGGGATTCTGAGGCTAGAAGCTCTTCGCCACTTTTGGCCACCGCCGAGTATCCAACATGCTCAAGGCTATGAGTTGGAGTGGCGCCCTCTGTGCTATGAATTTTGCAGGGTCCGTTTAGCCAACCCTCCAGTACGGTTCCGTGCCCTTTAGGGGGTTTTGTTTTTTGATTTTCAACCAGGTGCTTGGTGATGATGCATCCTTTTATTTCGGACTAGGGCTGTATTCGGGGCCGGATTATCCCAAAATTTACTTTCGGTTTTCCAAGCACTCTCCAACGCACAGTACTTTTGTACTAGGGTCACCAAGTCAGCAAAGCGTGTAATTTCGCAACGACTTATGGCGTTTAGGATTCCCTTGTCCATGCAATTATTGCAGAAAAGTGAGATTGCGTCCTCCCCTCGGCAGTCCTTTATCCTGTCCATAACCAGGAGGAATCTGGCCCAGTAATGATGTACTGTTTCAGCGGGCTCTTGCCGAATTCGAGATAGGTCGCTAATGTTTGGGTGGGCGGGTGGAACTAGATCCGGAACCCCGTCCAATTTAAGACTCAGGGGCCGAGAAGTTTCCAAACTTGGAAGTTTGGATTTTTGAATGCTATCCAATGAATCCAACCCGCCACCGACTTTAAGTTCGTGGCTTGATCGACATCCGCCCCTCCGCAAGAATCCGCATGGAGGGATCGGGAACCGGACGTAGCTAGTCCTTAAGATAGAAGAAGAATCGTCCGATTGCTCCTCTACCACAGCAACATGATGGGTAGCCCGGGAGAGTTGATCTCTCTCGATCGGTTTTAGGCCCGATCTGGTCATAGTCTGTGGCGACTCCTGTATGGCGATGCGATCCAAGAGCTCGTTTACGGAGGAGAGCTCGATCAGATCTAACTGCTCGGCAAGTTCCGAATTGACGTGAAGATTGGTTTCGATGACCCGAGAAGTCATCGCCGGCGCGGGTACGAACCGGGCGGTCATAAGAAAACCACCTAACCAAGAGTCTCGACCAAAGTGGCCAAGGCTCCTTTAGCGATAGAATCGCCTTTAAAGACGGATGAGGCATCCTTCCCGACGGCAACGCATACGCAGGAACTCTCAATGAAAGCACCAATGTCGGTGTCAAACCGCGGATCTCGGTAGGGGGTCCCGAATCGTGCGCCTCTAGGCGGATGGTAACAGAGACAAGGGACACGATGTTTTACCCAGGTTCGGGCCCTCTCGATGGAGGTAATACCCTACCCCGCTTGATTAATATTGATGATATGGGTAGTACAAGAGTAGATCTACCACGAGATCGTAGAGGCTAAACCCTAGAAGCTAGCCTATGGTATGATTGTTGTTTCCTCTGGGACTAAAACCCTTCGGTTTATATAGACACCGAATAGGGTTAGGGTTACACAGTCGCCATAATGGTAGGAAATCTACATATCCGATCGCCAAGCTTGCCTTCCACGCCAAGGAAAGTCCTATCCGGACAAGGGACGAAGTCTTCAATCTTGTATCTTCATAGTCCAGGAGTACGGCGAAAGATGATAGTTCGGCTATCCGGACACCCCCTAGTCCAGGACTCCCTCATGCCCACTCTTTTAGTTTTTTTTGCGGGAACCACTCTTTTAGATTACAAATACTTTAATTATGATAATTGCTCTTTGATTGATTGTATTTATCTGTTGCAATCCATGATAAATTCACCCCATGCTTATGAACAAAATAAAGCTTTTACTAAACATATTGTTGACGCTATGATGAAAGCTTTAGAAGAAAATTTGGAATTAGAGGTTTCAATTCCTAGAAAACTACATGATGAATGGGAATCTACTATCATAGTCAAGATTAAAAATTATGAGTGTTTTGCTTTATGTGACTTGGGTGCTAGTGTTTCTACAATTTCAAAATCTTTATGTGATGTGCTTGGTCTTACCGATATTGAAGAATGTTCTTTAAATTTGCACTTGGCGGATTCTACTATTAAAAAGCCTATGGTAAGAATTAATGATGTTTGATACATCTCCAACGTATCTACAATTTATGAAGTATTCATGCTGTTATATTATCATTCTTGGATATTTTACAATCATTTTATAGCAACTTTATGTTGGTGTACTAAAGTTTGGGCACTTTGGTACCCCTTACTTGTGCACGGGCAGTTGCAGCCGCACCTACGCAAGGCTTGACGGGGGCAACTGGAAGCAAAATACAAGACAACAAAGACGGCGTCCAAGCCAGTAACCAGAGAGCAGAAGACAAGCTGGACCCCTGGCACGATCCTTGCCGGAGCGGCTCACGAAGCCCCGGCAAGATCCTTGTCTGGACGACTTGCGAAGCACTGATAAGACCACCACCCTTGAGGTTGAGAGCTCTGACACCATCGACAATGTTAAGGCCAAGACCCCGGGGCGCATGCATAGTGGCATGTAGATCTTTGTGAAGACTGGTGGCATGCAGATCTTCATGAAGATCCTGCCAGAAGGCAGAGTTCCTAGAAAGATACTTGCCGGGGACGTTTGCGAGGCCCCTGCAGGACCCTTGCTGGGGATGTTTGCGAGGCCACAACAAGACTCACAAGACGGCAAGGTTCGCCGCCTCGCCACCACTCCAAATAAGAAGCGACCGCCAGCCACTGGCAAGCACCTGCGTGGTGGTATGCAGATCTTCGTGAAGATCCTGCCACCACTCCAATGCAGCGGCTAGCCAGCCAGCTTGGCATTGCATGCCTCGTCAGCCTGGATGCATGTAAAGACGGGGTGAGGCGGCGATGGACGGGACGGGCTCTACTCCCGTCCCCGATAAAGTTAGAGGGCACGTACGCAGCGCATTTAATGCGTTTGTCCTAAGACGTCAGTGATAAACATGTACACTGTAGCTACTTTACACCTCCTATGTGCCACTATGGCAACCCCTTTGAACATGTAAAAGGAGGCCCAAGGCGTACTGAAGAAGGATTCAGACTTTCTGGACTCTCCGGACCAGCTTGCATGCATAGTAGCTAGCTGAAGCTGAAGAACACTGAATATACACTCAAAGCAGGACTAAGGTTTTACGCTTCTCAGCGGCCCGAACCTGGGTAAAAATCCGTCGTGTTGATCGTTAGATCTGCTCTTTGTGTACTCCTGGTTCCCTACCAACCGTAGAAGGGATCCACGTGATCCCATAGGTGTCGTTTCCCCGACATCTCTGGCGCGCCAGGTAGGGGGACTAGGTTGTGCAAATCTTGTCTAGGAGTTAGCGCGTCCGTTTCTTGATCACCATGTCTCCCAAGAAGAAGACGATCACGGCAATCGGTTCGTCTGCAGCCGATCTGCCCATGCCGACACGGATGGGTGACGGGGTAGCCACGGATGGCGGTGGAGGTGGAGATCACGAGCACCCACACCATTCTGGTAACTGAAGCTAGGCAAGCGGCATCATCCGCGGCCGCGACAACGACCCACACATCGCCGGATCCAAGGACAGAGCCATGCTGCCTACGGGCGGCGCGGGGACCTCTAAGGGTGGTGATACGTCTCCAACGTATCTATAATTTTTGATTGCTCCATGCTATATTATCTACTATTTTGGACATTATTGGGCTTTATTATCCACTTTTATATTATTTTTGGGACTAACCTATTAACCGGAGGCCCAGCCCAGAATTGCTGTTTTTTGCCTATTTCGTAGTTTTGCGTAAAAGGAATATCAAACGGAGTCCAAACGGAATGAAACCTTCGAGAACGTGATTTTCTCACCGAACATGATCCAGGAGACTTGGACCCTACGTCAAGAAAGAGGAGAGGAAGCCATGAGGTAGGGGGGCGCACCCACCCCTGTGGCACGCCTCCACCCTCGTGGGCCCCTGCTGCTGCACCGACGCATTCTTCCTCCTATATATACCTACGCACTTCAAACGATCGACACGGAGACAAAACCTAATTCCACCGCCGCAACCTTCTCTGTACCCACGAGATCCCATCTTGGGGCCTGTCTAGAGCTCCACGAGGGGGCATCCATCACGGAGGGCTTCTACATCAACACCATAGCCTCTCCGATGAAGTGTGAGTAGTTTACCTCAGACCTTTGGATCCATAGTTAGTAGCTAGACGGCTTCTTCTCTCTTTTCGGATCTCAATACAATGTTCTCCCCCCCTCTCGTGGAGATCTATTCGATGTAATCTTCTTTTTGCGGTGTCTTTGTTGAGACCGATGAATTGTGGGTTTATGATCAAGATTATCTATGAACAATATTTGAATCTTCTCTGAATTCTTTTATGTATGATTGGTTATCTTTGCAAGTCTCTTCAATTATCAGTTTGGTTTGGCCTACTAGATTGATCTTTCTTGCAATGGGAGAAGTGCTTAGCTTTTGGTTCAATCTTGCGTGTCCTTTCCCAAAGGATGAGGGGCAGCAAGGCACGATTGTATTGTTGCCATCGAGGATAACAAGATGGATTTTTATCATATTGCATGAATTTATCCTCTACATCATGTCATCTTGCTTAAGGCGTTACTCTGCTTTCATGAACTTAATACTCCGATGCATGCTGGATAGCGGTCGATGAGTGGAGTAATAGTAGTAGATGCAGGCAGGAGTCGGTCTACTTGTCTCGGACGTGATGCCTATATACATGATAATACCTAGATATTCTCATAACTATGCTCAATTCTCATCGCTTGCTCAACAGAATTGCTCACCCACCGTAAAATACTTATTCTCTTGAGAGAAGCCACTAGTGAAATCTATGGCCCCCGGGTCTATCTTCATCATATTAATCTTCCAACACTTTGCTATTGCCTTTGCTTTTTTACTTTGTTTTTATTTTACTTTGCATCTTTATCACAAAAATACCAAAAATATTATCCTATCATATCTATCAGATGTCACTCTCATAAGTGACCGTGAAGGGATTGACAACCCCTTATCGCGTTGCTTGCGAGGAGTTATTTGTTTTGTGCAGGTACGAGGGACTCGCGCGTAGCCTCCTACTGGATTGATACCTTGGTTCTCAAAAACTAAGGGAAATACTTACGCTACTGTGCCGCATCACCCTTTCCTCTTCAAGGAAATCCAACACAGTGCTCAAGAGGTAGCAGGTGGGAAGGCGACCTCCAAGACGCCCCCGTCGGTGCATGCACCGTGGACCTCCCAGGTTGTGCGCGACGAGCAGCGCCGCGATGTAGGCGACCCTGGGCGTCACTGCGGAAAGAGGCCTCAGCATCATTCTCGAGATGCGCAGGGCTGGCAAGCACACCGAGATGCTGGTGAAAATGGCGCACGGCCGCGAAACAGTGATGGAGGTCCTTCTAACATTGTTAGAAGTCCGAGCACCTCCCGTTCCTCGCGCTTGTTGCTTCCACCTACGCGAGTAGAAGCGCCGGCGCGAGCGCAGCTACTCCTCGACTTTCCTCCTGCCGCGGAGAAGCAAGAAGAGTGGAGGGCTGCTATCTAGAGCCTTACTGGCCACACCCATAAAGATGGGCACCAGGAGAGTGGTCCTTCGCGGCGTCGGTCCACCGAGCCGGCAAGTGCTGACGGTGGAAGGGGAGAAGGCGCCACAACCATGGTGCACTCCCCTCCACCACGACAACAGCGGTCACCGGCTCGCCGGGTCGATGCCCGTGACGATGGATCTACGGCATCGTCCGATCCACAAGCTCGTCGCGACCAATGTCAAGTTCTTCGGGAACAGCTCAAAGAATACGCTCGAAGTACCATGAAGCGACGACGGGAAGCGCGCCATCAGTCTGATAGGCGTGCAGGGCCCACTGCATACAGTCCTGCACTGGGGGATTCTGGTGCCTTGCCTTAAGAGGTAGGTTGTCCAACTTTTACCCGTGAGCTGTGGCAGTTCTTGTGGCCCACTACCCGCACGTTCAAGCCAGAGGTCCCTGAGAAGTACGACGGCAAGACTCATCCGTTCGAATTCCTGAGCGTTTACACCTTCGCGATGCAAGCTGCCGGGCTCGAGACGGCAAGGTGCTCACCAACTACTTCCCATTGGTGCTCAAGCCCAACGTCAGGTCATGGTTGATGCACCTGCTGGTGGATTCCATCTCCTCTTGGTCGGATTTGTGCCACGAGTTTGTTGGCGCCTTCACAGGGGGCCACACGGCCCCTGGCCAAGCAGTGACTTGCACCTCATCCCCAAGAAGGATGGCGAATGCTTGCGCAAATACATACAGAGATTCAACCGTGTGCAGTACAACATCCCAGATGTTCATCCTGCCGCTGTCATTAGTATGTTTCATCAGAACGTGCGCAACGACAAGATGCGTGAAGAGCTAGTGATGAACAAGGTTACAGATGTTGCCGAGCTTTGTTTTTTGGACGACAGATGCGCTCGGGCTGAAGAAGGAAGGAAGTACCCCGGCAAAGATGCCGGCGCGGGAAGTGACTCTGGAGACGAAGACGTCGTCGGCCCGGCAAAGAAGGGCCGACGGCGCAACAGGAAGCGCAAGGGCAAGACCGTGCTTGCCGTCAAGGAATCCGGCAACCTCGGCACTGCCAAGAAGGCCAAGGTTGATGACCCCGGCAAGGAGGTCACCGGGTGCGCCGCCTGCCAGGCCTTGGTGGTTACCGACAAGCCAGAGGGCTCCGACAAGCAATATTGCAAGATCCATCGCACCAAAGGCCATGACCTCCAGAATTGCCGAGAAGTTCAGCAGCTTATGGAAAGGAAGAAAGCTGAGTACATAAGGCGAGACAAGGAGAAGGGCCAAGGTGGTGTTGAGGGGTCTGACAAGAAGCGTGGTGGCAGAGGGGGCCTCCGCGGCAAAGATAAGCAACTAGAAAGGCCTGCTCGGGGCCGCGATAAGAAAGAGGGAGATTATGATCATGATGAGGACGACGAGTCCAGTGAGCACGAGTTTTAGAAAGCTACAGAGGCCATGTGCGTCGATGGTGGCGCCTCGTTGCATGCCTCTCACCGCCAACTTAAACAGTGGGCGCGTGAGATTAATGTGACAGAGCCATCCTTCGATGCCCAGAAGCCGCTGAAGTGGTCCAACATGCCTATCATTTTTGACGCCGAGGATCACCCTGATCGCACAATAGCGGTCGAGTGTTTGCCATTGTTGGTTTCACCAATGATCCGCAACCTCAAGGTGACAAAAGTGTTAGTTGACGGTGGGGCTGGTCTGAACTTAATCTCACCCATTGTGATCAAGAGGCTGCAAATTCCTGATGGAGATCTCGAAGAGACGGGCACGTTTCAAGGGTAAAATCATGGCCGCCCAGCGCTCACCTGGGAAGGAGTCAGCCGAAGGGTAAAATCATGCTGCCCATTACATTTGGTGGCGAGCTGAATTATAAGACAGAGAAGATCGTGTTTGATGTCGTCGAAATCCCCTTGCCCTATAACGGGATCCATGGCCGTCCAGCACTGGCCAAGTTCATGGCGGCACCATATTACGCCTACAACACGTTGAAGATGCCCGAGCCGATGAGCATCATCACCATCCACTCCGACAAGAAAGATGCGCTCATCTGCGCAGACCAACTCTACTGGGAGGCAGTCGCAGAAGCTGCCGCCAAGGCAATTGCTCCTGCCACTAAACCTCTGGGAGGGAAGAAGACAGGCAAGACCTCTTCCGGCAAGACCTCTAGCCCCGGCAAGGCCTCTTGCACCCACTCCGGCAAATGCGCCTCCTAGGAGTGCAGCGTTCCCGTTGAGGACATACCAGAGAGCTCCACCAGCCAGATCAAGAAATCTAAGGCGACACCACTGGAGACCAGGAAGGTGCCCATCAAGGAGGACGGCACGAGCGGAGCTTTCATTGTAAGCTCCACCCTCGACAGCAAATAGGAAAGCGCTATCGTCGCCTTTCTGCGGGCAAATGTCCATGTGTTTGCATGGCAATCATCTGACATCCCCGGCGTTCCCAAGGAGGTGATTGAGCACCATCTTGCTATCTGTCCTCATGCACGGCCCATCAAGCAGAAGGTCAGCAAGCAAGCTGATGTCTACTACACAACCTTCTTCTTGTAGACGTTGTTGGGCCTCCAAGTGCAGAGGTTTGTAGGACAGTAGCAAATTTCCAAGTGGATGACCTAAGGTTTATCAATCCGTGGGAGGCGTATGTTGAAGATGGTCTCTCTCAAGCAACCCTGCAACCAAATAACAAAGAGTCTCTTGTGTCCCCAACACACCCAATACAATGGTAAATTGTATAGGTGCACAAGTTCGGCGAAGAGATGGTGATACAAGTGCAATATGGATGGTATATGTAGGTTTTTGTAATCTGAAAATATAAAAACAGCAAGGTAACTAATGGTAAAAGTGAGCACAAACGGTATTGCAATGATAGGAAACAAGGCCTAGGGTTCATACTTTCACTAGTGTAAGTTCTCTCAACAATAATAACATAATTGGATCACATAACTATCCCTCAACATGCAACAAAGAGTCACTCCAAAGTCACTAATAGCAGAGAACAAACGAAGAGATTATGCTCGGGTACGAAACCACCTCAAAGTTATTCTTTCCGATCAATCCATTGGGCTATTCCTATAAGTGTCACAAACAGCCCTAGAGTTCGTAGTAAAATAACACCTTAAGACACACATCAACCAAAACCCTAATGTCACCTAGATACTCCAATGTCACCTTAAGTATCCGTGGGTATGATTATACGATATGCATCACACAATCTAAAATTCATCTATTCGACCAGCACATATAACCTCAAAGAGTGCCCCAAAGTTTCTACCGGAGAGTCAAGACGAAAACGTGTGCCAACCCCATGCATAGGTTCATGGGCGGAACCCGCAAGTTGATCACCAAAACATACATCAAGTGAACCAATAGAATAAACCATTGTCACCACGGTTATCCCACACAAGACATACATCAAGTGTTCTCAAATCATTAAAGACTCAATCCGATAAGATAGCTTCAAAGGGAAAACTCAATCCATTACAAGAGAGTAGAGGGGGAGAAACATCATAAGATCCAACTATAATAGCAAAGCTCGCGATACATCAAGATCGTGCCAAATCAAGAACACGAGAGAGAGAGAGAGATCAAACACATAGCTACTGGTACATACCCTCAGCCCGAGGGTGAACTACTCCTCCTCGTCATGGAGAGCGCCGGATGATGAAGATGGCAACCGTGAGGGTTCCCCCCTCTGGCGGTGTCTTGGACAGGTCCTGATTGGTTTTTGGTGGCTACAGAGGCTTGCGGCGGCGGAACTCCCGATCTATTCTGTTCCCCGATCGTTTTAGGGTATATGGATATATATATGCTGAAGAAATATGTCAGGGGAGCCACGAGGGGCCCACGAGGGTGGAGCGCGCGCCCAGGGGGGGTGGGCGCGCCCCCCTGCCTCGTGCCTCCCTCGTTGCTTTCGTCACGTGCACTCCAAGTCCTCCGGATTGCTTTCTTTCCAAAAATAACTTTCTCCAGAAGGTTTCATTCCGTTTCGACTCCGTTTGATTTTCCTTTTCTTCGAAACACTGAAACAAGGGAAAAAACAGGAACTGGCACTGGGCTCTGGGTCAATAGGTTAGTCCCAAAAGTAATATAAAAGTGCATAGTAAGGCCCATAAAACATCCAAGATGGATAATATAGTAGCATGGAACAATAAAAAATTATAGATATGTTGGAGACGTATCAGCATCCCCAAGCTTAATTCCTGCTCGTCCTCGAGTAGGTAAATGATAAAAACAGAATTTTTGATGTGGAATGCTACCTAACACATTTATCAATGACATCTTCTTTATTGTGGCAAGAATATTCAGATCCATAAGATTCAAAATAAAAGTTTAATGTTGACATGAAAACAATAATACTTCAAGCATACTAACAAAGCAATCATGTCTTCTCAAAATAACATGGCCAAAGAAAGCTATCCCTACAAAATCATATAGTCTGGCTATGCTCTATCTTCATCACATAACGGTTCACCATACGTGCATGCTACGGGAATCACAAACTTTAACACAAGTATTTCTCAAATTCACAACTACTCAACTAGCATGACTCTAATATCACCATCTTCATATCTCAAAACAATCAGAAGGAATCAAACTTCTCATAGTATTCAATGCACTTTATATGAAAGTTTTTATTATATCCCTCTTGGATGCCCATCATATTAGGACTAAATTCATAACCAAAGCAAATTACCATGCTGTTCTAAAGACTCTCAAAATAATATAAGTGAATCATGAGACTTCATCTATTTCTTGAAAATAAAACCACCATTGTGCTCTAAAAGATATAAGTGAAGCACTAGAGCAAACGACAAACTACTCCAAAAAGATATGAGTGAAGATCAATGAGTAGTTAAATAATTATGTAGCTATGTGAAGACTCTCTCTCATTTAAGAATTTAAGATCTTGATACTTTATTCAAACAGCAAGCAAAAAAAATGACGCTCCAAGCAAAACACATATCATGTGGTGAATAAAAATATAGCTCCAAGTAAAGTTACCGATGAACGAAGACGAAAGAGGGGATGCCTTACAGGGCATCCCCAAGCTTAGGATCTTGGTTATCCTTGAATATTACCTTGGGGTGCCTTGGGCATCCCCAAGCTTAGGCACTTGCCTCTCCTTATCCCGTAGTCCATCGAATATTTACCCAAAACTTGAAAACTTCACAACACAAAACTTAACAGAAAACTCGTAAGCTCCGTTAGTGAAAGAAAACAAAACACCAATTCAAGGTACTGTAATGAACTCATTCTTTATTTATATCGGTGTTAAACCTACTGTATTCCAACCTCTCTATGGTTTATAAACTATTTTACTAGCCATAGAGTCATCAAAATAAGCAAACATCACATAGAAAACAGAATCTGTAAAAAAAACAGAACATTCTGTAGTAATCTGTATCAAACATATACTTCTGTAACTCCAAAAATTCTAAAATAAATTGTTGGACCTGAGGAATTTGTCTAGTAATCATCTGCAAAAATAATAAACTAAATAGAACTCTCCAGTAAAAAGTTTTAGCTAATCTTGTGAGCACTAAAGTTTCTGTTTTTTACAGCACGATCATAAAGACTTCACCCAAGTCTTCCCAAAGGTTCTACTTGGCACAAACACTAATTAAAACACAAAACCACATATAAACAGAATCTAGATGGATTATTTATTACTAAACAGAACTAAAAGGCAAGAAACATAAATAAAGTTGGGTTGCCTCCTAACAAGCGTTAACGTTTAACGCCCCTAGCTAGGCATGATGATTTCAATGATACTCACATAAAACATAAGAATTGAAACATAAAGAGAGCATCATGAAGAATATGACTAGAACATTTAAGTCTAACCCACTTCCAATGCATAGGGATTTTGTGAGGAAACAACTTATGAGAACAATAATCAACTAGCATAGAAAGACAAAACAAGCATAACTTCAAGATTTTAAGCACATAGGGAGGAAACTTGATATTATTGCAATATGTAGAAGCATATGATCCTCTCTCATAATAATTTTCAGTAGCATCATGAATGAATTCAACAATATAACCATCACATAAAGCATTCTTTTCATGATCTACAAGCATAGAATTTTTATTACTCTCCACATAAGCAAATTTCTTCTCATGAATAATAGTGGGAGCAAACTCAACAAAATAACTATCATGTGATTGAAAATTAAGATCAAGATGACAAGTTTAATGGTTATCATTATTCTTTATAGCATACGTGTCATCACAATACTAATCATAGATAGGAGGCATGCTCTCATCATAGTAAATTTGCTCATCAAAGCTTGGGGGACAAAAAATATCATCTTCATCAAACATAGTTTCCCCAAGCTTGTGGCTTTGTATATAATTAGCATAATGGGTATTCAAAGAATTCATACTAACAACATTGCAATCATGCTCATCATTCTCATATTTTATGCCAATCATTCTATGTAATTCTTCTTCTAGTACTTGAGCACAATTTTCCTTTCCATCATTTTCATGAAAGATATTAAAAAGATGAAGCATATGAGGCACCCTTAATTCCATTTTTTTGTAGTTTTCTTTTATAAACTAAACTAGTGCTAAAACAAGAAACTAAAAGATTTGATTACAAGATCTAAAGATATACCTTCAAGCACTCACCTCCCCGGCAACAGCGCCAGAAACTAGCTTGATGTCTACTACGCAACCTTCTTCTTGTAGACGTTGTTGGGCCTCCAAGTGCAGAGGTTTGTAGAATAGTAGCAAATTTCCCTCAAGTGGATGACCTAAGGTTTATCAATCCGTGGGAGGCGTAGGTTGAAGATGGTCTCTCTCAAGCAACCCTGCAACCAAATAACAAAGAGTCTCTTGTGTCCCAACACACCCAATACAATGGTAAATTGTATAGGTGCACTAGTACGGTGAAGAGATGGTGATACAAGTGCAATATGGATGATAGATGTAGGTTTTTGTAATCTGAAAATATAAAAACAGCAAGGTAACTAATGGTAAAAGTGAGCACAAACGGTATTGCAATGATAGGAAACAAGGCCTAGGGTTCATACATTCACTAGTGTAAGTTCTCTCAACAATAATAACATAATTGGATCACATAACTATCCCTCAACATGCAACAAAGAGTCACTCCAAAGTCACCAATAGCGGAGAACAAAAGAAGAGATTATGGTAGGGTACGAAACCACCTCAAAGTTATTCTTTCAGATCTATCCATTGGGCTATTCCTATAAGTGTCACAAACAGCCCTAGAGTTCGTAGTAAAATAACACCTTAAGACACACATCAACCAAAACCCTAATGTCACCTAGATACTCCAATGTCACCTCAAGTATCCGTGGGTATAATTATACGATATGCATCACATAATCTCAAATTCATCTATTCAACCAACACATAGAACCTCAAAGAGTGCCCCAAAGTTTCTACCGGAGAGTCAAGACGAAAACGTGTGCCAACCCCTATGCATAGGTTCATGGGCGGAACCCACAAGTTGATCACCAAAACATACATCAAGTGAATCAATAGAATAACCCATTGTCACACCACGGTTATCCCACGCAAGACATACATCAAGTGTTCTCAAATCATTAAAGACGCAATCCGATAAGATAACTTCAAAGGGAAAACTCAATCCATTACAAGAGAGTAGAGGAGGAGAAACATCATAAGATCCAACTATAATAGCAATGCTCACGATACATCAAGATCGTGCCAAATCAAGAACACGAGAGAGAGAGAGAGAGAGATCAAACACATAGCTACTGGTACATACCTCAACCCCGAGGGTGAACTACTCCCTCCTCGTCATGGAGAGAGCTGGGATGATGAAGATGGCCACCGGTGAGGGTTCCCCCCTCTGGCAGGGTGCCGGAAGAGGGTCCCGATTGGGTTTTGGTGGCTACAGAGGCTTGCGGCGGCGGAACTCCCGATCTGTTCTATTCCCTGATCGTTTTAGGGTATATGGATATATATATAGGCAGAAGAAATACGTTAGGGGAGCCACGAGGGGCCCACGAGGGTGGAGGGCGCACCCCGGGGGTGGGCGCGCCCCCCTGCCTCGTGCCTCCCTCGTTGCTTTCCTGACGTGCACTCCAAGTCCCCCGGATTGCTTTCTTTCCAAAAATAACTTCTCCAGAAGGTTTCATTCCGTTTCGACTCCGTTTGATATTCCTTTTCTTCGAAACACTGAAACAAGGGAAAAAACAGGAACTAGCACTGGGCTCTGGGTTAATAGGTTTGTCCCAAAAGTAATATAAAAGTGCATAGTAAGGCCCATAAAACATCCAAGATGGATAATATAATAGCATGGAACAATCAAAAATTATAGATACGTTGGAGACGTATCACAAGCTTTGGAGCGGCAAGAGTTTATCATTGAAGTGATTAGGAAGTTGGAAGTGGCAGGTTTGGTCATAGGAGTGCTCCACCCAACGTGGTTGGCCAATCCGGTGGTGGTGCACAAGGCAAATGGGAAATGGAGGTTGCGAATTGATTATACAGATATCAATAAAGCCTGTCCAAAGGATCGTTTCCCTTTGCCGACCAGATTGTGGACTCCACTGTCGGGTGCGACTTGCTGTCGTTCCTTGACGCCTACTCAGGTTACCACCAAATCTTCATGACGAGGGAAGATGAAGAGAAGATAGCGTTTATCACCCCATGTTGTACGTATTGTTTTATACGAATGCCTTTCGGGTTGAAAAGCGCTGGTTCGACGTTTACGAGGGCAGTTCAGATTGGTTTTGAGCCCCAGATGCATAGAATATGGAAGCCTGTATGGATGATATAGTGGTCAAAACCAAGGACAAGGCAACGCTCTTGCGGGATTTGGAAGAAACATTTGCGAATTTGCACAAGATCAACCTTAAGCTCAACCCCGAGAAGTGTGTATTTGGTGTCCCATCCGGCAAGCTTCTTGGTTTCTTTGTGTCTCAGCGCGGGATCGAAGCAAATGCCTACAAGATCAAGGCGATTGAGCAGATTGAAGCACCAAGACGAGTCAAAGATGTACGTCGGCTTGCCGGCTATGTTGCTGCTTTAAGTAGGTTCATCTCTAAATCTGCTGAGCGCGCACTGCCTTTTTTCATGATCTTGAAAAAGGCTGGTCCAATGAAATGGACTCCGGAAACGGAGGCAGCGCTGCAAGATTTGAAGAGATACCTCTCCTCCACACCAATACTAACCGTGCCTAAACCACAAGAGCCATTGCTGCTATATCTAGCGGCAACAAATCAAGTGGACAGTGTTGTGCTAGTGGCGCAGAGGGAAGTTGATGAAGAAGCAGTAGCAGTGGCGAGACCATCGAATGACGAGCCAGAGCTCACCCCGGCAGGGTCTGGTGCCGGGAAGGCAGGACCCCCGGTAGAGTATGGTCCGGGCAGGGCAGAGTCTGGTGCCGGCAAGGCAGGATCTACGCAAGCAAACGAAGTGCTACAAAAGAAGAAGATGATGCGGCACCCGGTTTATTTTATCAGCTCCCTCTTGCAGGGGGCTAGATCAAGATACTCTGGTGTGCAGAAGTTGCTCTTCGGCCTCCTTATGGCCTCGAGGAAGCTGCGTCATTATTTTCAAGCACATGAGATCACCGCCATCACTCGCTTCCCGTTGCAACGGATCTTGCACAACCCAGATGCAACTGGAAGGATTGTGGAGTGGATGTTGGAGCTGTCAAGCTTTGGTCTCAGGTTTGAAAGCACTTAGACAATCCAGAGCAGAGCCTTGGCGGAGTTCATTGCAGAATGGACCTCAACGCCTCACGAAGAAATTCAAGATACCACTCTCCCCGGCAAAGAAACGAGCCGCGACTGGATTATGTACTTTGATGGGGCTTTCTTGCTGTAATGCGCCGTTGCTGGTGTGTTGCTTGTCGCACCCATCGGTGAGCACCTCAAGTAAGTAGTCCAAATGCACTTCCCCCGGGAGAGATCAACAAACAACACTGCAGAGTATGAGGGACTGCTTGCCGGTCTCAGGATCGCGGCAGACCTTGGAATCAGAAAATTGAGCATCCGTGGAGATTCGCAACTCGTAGTGAAACAAGTGAACAAGGATTACAAGAGCCCGTTGTTGGAAGCTTATGTAGATGAAGTGAGGAAGTTGGAAGAGCGTTTTGATGGTCTACAAGGAGAGCATGTTCCTCGAGCATAGAACAACATTGCTGACGACCTGTCAAAACGTATTGCCCTCAAGTTACCTGTGGAACCAGGGACCTTTGTGCTACAATTGACTCAGCCATCCGTTGAACCATCAGCAGGATAGAATAAGCGAAGGAAGTTAGGCCCCGGCAAGTACTTCCCCACTGAGCTCCCAGGGCCTGCCAGCAAGGATGTTGACGGGGACGCCAAGCTTGCCGGGAGCGACAGGCTCTAGCAGGGCCTCAAGCCCTTGCCGTAGAGAAAACTGCTCCCATGTCGGAGGACATTCCTTTAGTCCTTGCCGTCGAGACTCAGGCTCCGGCGTGGGCACATCACATCGTTCGTTTCCTCCAAACAGGGGAACTCCCTGAGGAACAGGAAGAAGCAGAGAAAGTAACCTGTCGGTCTAGCATGTACCAGTTTGTGGACAATGTCCTATACAGGAAAAGACCAAACGACATGAAATTGAAGTGCATTCCTCGGGAGGAAGGACTGGAGCTGTTGGCAGAGATACATGGAGGCATATGTGGCTCTCACATAGGATCAAGATGAAGGAAATATGCCCTAGAGGCAATAATAAAATTGTTATTTTATATTTCCTTATTCATGATAAAGGTTTATTATTCATGCTAGAATTGTATTGATCGGTGATACTTCTCCTACGTATCTATAATTTATGAAGTATTCATGCTATTATATATTCTGTTTTGGATGTTTAATGAGCTTATTTATACACTTCTATATTATTTTTGGGACTAACCTATTAACCGGAGGCCCAACCCAAATTGCTGTTTTCTTGCCTATTTCAGTATTTCGAAGAAAAGGAATATCAAACGGAGTACAAATGGAATGAAACCTTCGGGAGAGTTATTTTTGGAACGCAAGCAATCCAGGAGACTTGGAGTAGATGTCAGGGAAGCATCGAGGAAGCCACGAGGCAGTGAGGCGCGCCCTACCCCCCTGGGCGTGCCCCCACCCTTGTGGGCCCCTCGTGGCTCCCCTGATCGACTTCCTTCGCCTATATATGTCCATATACCCTAAAAACATCGGGGAACATAGTAGATCGGGAGTTCCGCCGCCGCAAGCCTCTGTAGCCACCAAAAACCAATCGGGACCCTGTTCCGGCACCCGCCGGAGGGGGATCCTCACCGTGGCCATCTTCATCATCCCGGCGCTCTCCATGACGAGGAGGGAGTAGTTCACCCTCGGGCTGAGGGTATGTACCAAGAGCTATGTGTTTGATCTCTCTCTCTCTCTCTCTCTCTCTCTCTCTCTCTCGTGTTCTTGATTTGGCACGATCTTGATGTATCGCGAGATTTGCTATTATAGTTGGATTTTATGATGTTTCTCCCCCTCTACTCTCTTGTAATGTATTGAGTTTTCCCTTTGAAGTTATCTTATCGGATTGAGTCTTTAAGGATTTGAGAACACTTGATGTATGTCTTGCATGTGCTTATCTGTGGTGACAATGGGATATCCACGTGATATACTTGATGTATGTTTTGGTGATCAACTTGCGGGTTCAGTGAACTATGCATAGGGGTTGGCACACGTTTTCGTCTTGACTCTCCGATTGAAACTTTGGGGCACTCTTCGAAGTTCCTTGTGTTGGTTGAATAGATGAATCTGAGATTGTGTGATGAATATCGTATAATCATACCCATGGATACTTGAGGTGACATTGGAGTATCTAGGTGACATTAGGGCTTTGGTTGATTTGTGTCTTAAGGTGTTATTCTAGTACGAACTCTATGATATATCGAACAGAAAGAATAGCTTCGTGTTATTTTACTACGGACTCTTGAATAGATCGATCAGAAAGGATAACTTTGAGGTGGTTTCGTACCCTACCATAATCTCTTCGTTTGTTCTCCGCTATTAGTGACTTTGGAGTGACTCTTTGTTGCATGTTGAGGGATAGTTATATGATCCAATTATGTTATTATTGTTGAGAGAACATGCACTAGTGAAAGTATGAACCCTAGACCTTGTTTCAATGCATTGCAATACCGTTTGTGCTCACTTTTATCGCTTGCTACCTTGTTGTTTTTATATTTTCAGCTTACAAAAACCTATATCTACCATCTATATTGCGCTTGTATCACCATCTCTTCGCCGAACTAGTGCACCTATACAATTTACCATTGTATCAGGTGTGTTGGGGGACACAAGAGACTCTTTGTTATTTGGTTGCTGGGTTGTTTGAGAGAGACCATCTTCATCCTACACCTCCGAAGGATTGATAAACCTTAGGTTATCCACTTGAGGGAAATTTGCTACTGTCCTACAAACCTCTGCACTTGGAGGCCCAACAACGTCTACAAGGAGAAGGTTGCGTAGTAGACATCAAGATCTTTTCTGGCGCCGTTGCCGGGGAGGTGAGTGCTTGAAGGTATATCTTTAGATCTTGCAATTGAATCTTTTAGTTTCTTGTTTTATCACTAGTTTAGTCCATAAAAGAAAACTACAAAAAAATGGAATTGAGGCTGCCTCATATGCTTCGTCTTTTTAATATCTTTCATGAAAATAAGGATTCCGATAATTGTGCTCAATTGCTAGAGGAAGAATGCATTAGAATGTTTGGCACTAAATCTTTGAATGATGAGCATGATTGCAATGCTGTTAGTATGAACTCTTTGAATATCCATAGTACTAATGATTATTGCACTAGTCATGATGAAAATGTCTCTTATAAGCATGTCAATTTTTGTGGAGTGCATAGAGCTTGCAAGTAAACACCAAATAGGGAAGATAGATTTTGCAAGAGGCATAAGTATTTAGAAACTAAATGGTTGCAAGAAAGGCTAGATGTTTGTGCTGAAAAATTAAAATTTATTTGCCATACATGTGAACTTTGCAATGAACATGGTCATTTAAATCTCCAATGCAAATTGTTTCATGATCGTATCGTGTCCAAAAATTGTGATGATTTGATTTCCCTTGCACATCATAATGAACTTCGTTTGCTTTTGGGTTATGAAGAAATGAAATGTATAACTAAGCATATTCCAGAATATAACCTTGAGAAATTCCTCGATATTGATCTAGAAGAAATTGATATGTATTGTGCGGTGAATTGCATTGAAAATCCTTATATTGCCAATTACATAAAGAAAAGAAAACAAATAGAAGATGAAGAGAATACTAATGAAAGGGAAGAGGCTTCCCAATATCCTCCTATTATTTCTTATGATGAATTAGGTAACGAGGAGGAGCCTTCTATTCAACCAATCTCATTAATAAGGAGCTCAAAAAAGAGGGTTAAACCCACACATGATGTGAAGAAGAAAAATAAAAGACGGAGAAGCAAAGGTAGAAATGTATCCCTCCCAAATGATGTTGATCCTATTACTCATTGTGATGATGATAATTGCTATACTATTGGTGCTATCCATACTATTAATGATGAGAGCGATATGCTTATGATATGAAAAGTCCCAAGCTTGGGGATGCTATGTTTGATGACAATGACATGTTTGAGAATATATTTGCTGTAATTAATGTTTGTCCCAAGATTGGGGATGCTATGATTTATGAAGATGATATTTTTAGCCTCCCAAGTTGTGATGAGCAAATTTATTATGATGATAGCATGCCTCCTATTTATGATGATTATTGTGATGATACTTATGCTATAAAGAGTAGTGATGATTATATTTATAAAACTTATCACGATTATGATTACCCCTTTTCTCAACACTACTCTTTTAATGTGGAAACAATTTATAGTATTCGAGTCTCTTATGATACTCCCACTATTCCGAATGAGAAGAAATTAGCTTATGTGGAGAGTAATAAAATTTATATGTTTGTAGATCATGAAAAGAATGCTTTATGTGCTGGTTATATGGTTTAATTCATTCATTATTCTACTGAAAATTATTATGAGGGAGGAATATATGCTTGTAGGAATTGCAATAATATCAAGTTTCCTCTCTATGTGCTTAAAATCTTGAAGTTATGCTTGTTTTGCCTTCCTATGCTAGTTGATTTTTGTTCCCATAAGTTGTTTGCTCACAAAATCCCTATGCATAGGAAGTGGGTTAAACTTAAATGTGCTAGGAATGTTCTTCATGATGCTCTCTTTATGTTTCAATTCTTATCTTTTATGTGAGCATCATTGAAATCATCATGCCTAGCTAGGGGCGTTAAACGTTAGCGCTTGTTGGGAGACAATCCAATATTTACCCATACTCTTTTTGTGTGTTCACATGATTAAGCTACTGTAGTAATAATGTTCTATAGCTTTTGTTTCAATAAAATGCCAAGTAGAACCTTTGGGAAGACTTGGGTGGAACTTAAGGTGATCTTGCTGTAAAAAACAGAAACTTTGCGCTCACGAGTTTAGCTGTCATTTTTTACAGAAGAGTGCTTTTAAGTTGATTCTTTTGAAGAGGATTAATATACAAATTACTCAGGTCCACCAATTTATTTAAGAATTTTGGGAGTTCCAGAGGTATACATTTGATACAGATTACTACAGACTGTTCCGTTTTTGACAGATTCTGTTTTCATTATGTTGTTTGCTTATTTTGATGAATCTATGAGTAGTATCGGAGGGTATGAACCATAGAGAAGTTGTAATACAGTATATATTACACCAATATGAATTTAGATTGAGTTCACAACAGTACCTAAGTGGTGATTTATTTTCTTATACTAATGGAGCTCATAAGATTTTCTGTTGAGTTTTGTGTTGTGAAGTTTTCAAGTTTTGGGTAAAGATTCGATGGACTATGGAATAAGGAGTGGCAAGAGCCTAATCTTGGGGATGCCCAAGGCACCCCAAGGTAATATTCAAGGACAACCAAGAGACTAAGCTTGGGAATGCCCTGGATGGCATCCCCTCTTTCGTCTTCGTTCATCGGTAACTTTACTTGGAGCTATATTTTTATTGACCACATGATATGTGTTTTGCTTGGAGCGTCATTCTATTTTGTTAGGATTTGCTTGCTGTTATTTATAATAATGTTTTGCATCTCTAGTTTCAATAAAAATGTCAAGGATAGCTTTTACCATGCTTATTTTGCAAGCATACATGTTGCTGTTTCAAAACAGAAAGTTTACCGCTGTTGCAAAAATTCCCTAGAAAAGTCAGAATGTGATAAAATTTTGAAACCTTCTGCATAATAAGATCTGATAAATTTACTACAATGGGAATTTTCTTTCATAATTTTTGGAGCTAGGGAAGTATGGATCTTGCTGCATTCTTTACAGACTGTCCTGTTTTGGCAGATTGCTGTTATGTTTGCATATGTTTGCTTGTTTAATGATTCTATTTGAGGATAGGACTATTAAGTATGCAGAGGCATTTAGTATGTAATGTTGAATAATTATTTTAGTGATTTGCTACAGTAGAGTATGACAAGGTTTTTTCATTGGTTTATACTAACTTATCTCACGAGTCCTTGTTGAGTTTTGTGTGGATAAAGCTCTTGAGATTTAGGGAGACCGTGATATGAGAGGAATTAAGGAGACACAAAATCTCAATATTGGGGATGCCCAAGGCATCCCAAGATAATATTTCAATAAGTCTCAAGCATCTAAGCTTGGGGATTCCCCGGTAGGCATCCCACCTTTCTTCTTCAACGATTATCGGTTAGTATCGGTTGAGCCTAAGTTTTTGCTTCTTCACATGATGAGTGCTATCCTTGAAATGTCATTTTATTTTGTTTTTCTTGCTGTTTGAATAAAATACCAAGATCTGAAATTATTAAATGAGAGAGAGTCTTCACATAGCTACATAATTATTCAACTACCCATTGATCTTCACTTATATCTTTCGGAGTAGTTTGTTATTCATTCATGTGCTTAACATATATCCTATGAGTAAATGGTTGAATGAATTGAATATAATAAATCTGAAATTATATATGTTTCATATGCTTATCCCATGGGGAGTAATGACTTCACATATAAGAAGTAGAGGTGGTAAATTTATGAAGGTTAGCAAACATTGTATTGGTCACTTAAATAATTCATGAAAGAATATTGAAGGAAGAAAGATTTCACATATAAATATACTATCTTGGACATCTTTTGTAATTGTGAGAACTCATTAAAATATGACATGCTAAAAGGTTGATGTTGGACAAGGAAGACAACGTAATGGGTTATGTTTTCTTATATCCGAAATAAAGTATATTGTCGTGGATCATTCAACATGCTGAGCTTGCTTTTCCCCCTCATGCTATCCAAATTCTTTGCACCAAGTAGAGATACTACTTGTGCTTCCAAACATCCCTTAAACCAGTATTGCCATGAGAGTCCACCATACCTACCTATGGATTGAGTAAGATCCTTCAAGTAAGTTGTCATCAGTGCATGCAACAAAAATTGCTCTCTAAATTTGTATGATCTATTAGTGTGGAGAAAATAAGCTTTATACGATCTTGTGATGTGGAAGCAATAAAAGCGATGGACTGCGTAATAAGGGTCCCTATCACAAGTGGCAATATAAAGTGACGTTCTTTCGCATTAAGATTTTGTGCATCCAACTATAAAAGCGCATGACAACCTCTGCTTCCCTCTACGAAGGGCCCATCTTTTATTCTTGTCTTATACCTTATGCAAGTGTCATGGTGATCTTCACCTTTCCTTTTTATATTTTATGCTTTGGCAAGCACATTGTGTTGGAAAGATCCTAATATATATATCCAATTGGATGTAAGTTATCATGAACTATTATTGTTGACATTACCCTTGAGGTAAAAGGTCGGGAGGCAAAACTATAAGCCCCTATCTTTCTGTGTGTCCGATTAAAGCTTTGAACCCATAAATATCACGTGAGTGTTAGCAATTGTGAAAGACTATATGATAGTTGAGTATGTGGCGTTTGCTAAATCAAAGCTCTGACATAGACCCTTCCTGAAAATAAGATGAACTGCAATTGTTTGATGACTAAGAGCACTGTTTGTTAGTTTTCAAGAAAGTTTATGATCTATACTTTAACATGTGAATAGTTTGTTACTTGATCATGAAAAGTTTTATGAGTTGAGCTCCCAGGGGCTGCTAGCAAGTGTAACGGGCCCCGGATCCGATGCGCCAGGTGTCCGTCAGTTATTCGTCGTCGTTGCCATGTCATTTGCTTGCGTGTTGCACTTTGCCATGTCATCATCTGCATTTCATATCATGTCGTCATGTGCATCGCATTTGCATACGTGTTCGTCTCATGCATCCGAGCATTTTCCCCGTTGTCCGTTTTGCAATCCGGCACTCCTATGTCTCTCGGCGCCCCCTTTTGCCTCTTTTCATGTGCGGGTATTAAACTTTCTCGGAATGGACCGAGGTTTGCCAAGCGGCCTTGGTATAGCACCGGTAGACCGCATGTCAAGTTTCGGATCATTTGGAGGTCGTTTGATACTCCAACGGTTAACCGGGTAACCGCAAAAGCCCCCTTCTCCTTGCAGCCCAACACCCCTTTCAAAGTGGCCCAAAACCCAGCAAACTCCCCTCTATGCTCTCGTTCGTTCGATCACGATCGTGTGGGCGAAAACCGCACCTCATTTGGACTCTCCTAGCTCCCTCTACCTATAAATATGTGCCTCCCGAAATTTTCGGTCCAAACCCTAGCTAACCTCCCCTCCTGGCGCGGACATGTCCATCCGCCGCCGGACATGTCCGCCAGCGTCCCGACGAATCCGCCGCCGCCACGTCGCTCCGCCGCCGTCTCGCCGCCCGAGGCCTGCGGGGCTCAGATCCGCCCGCCGAGCCAGAGCCGCCGCCGCCATACCGATGAGCCCGCGCGCGCCCTGGCGCGCCTCCCGCCGCCTCGGCCGCCGTCCGCCGCCTCCGCCTCGGCCCGCCGCCCATCATCTGCCGATCGCCCGCCGCGCCCGCGCCGCCGCCAGCGCGCCCGGTCGCCGCCGCCGCCGCCTCCGCGGTCGCGGCGCCAAGCGCGCCGCCCTCCGCGCCCGGCGGATCCGGTGTCCCGCGGCGCCGCCCCATCTCCGGCGAGAGTCCGCCCGCCTCGGTTCGCGGCCGCCCGATCTGGATCTGGATCCACGAGGTTGACTTCGTTTTTTGCCCAAGTCCCCGTAGTTTTCTGCATTATGTTGCTCCGTTCATCGCATCATAACTCTCTGCATATTGCTCCGTTTCGTGCGTGTAATATGTCAAATTGTTCGTGTCGACGAGTACATAATTTCATCCCATTGCATCATATTCATTTGAGTTCATCTTAATGCCCTAATCATCATTGCAAGAGGGCTATGTGATGTTAGTTTCAGATTCTTATCAGAACATGCACTTTTGTCATTTTTGCCATGATTGATGTGTGCACCCTATGAACTTGAGTCCTACATGTGTTTTGTAATATGCCATGCCATACTTACAGGGGTTCTATCCATGTATTTTTGTGAGTTGTGTAGTGAGTGCATCAAGCTTGTTAAGTAGGGTACTTGATGTTGCTGTTTTGCATGTCTGAAACTGCTATATCATGATGCTATGTTAACCTGCTTCTACAAGTCATTCTATGCATAATCTGGAGATGTTCACTAAGGATGTTTTGTTATACATGTCTTGCTCTATCCATCCATGCCCTTGTTTGCAATTATGGAGTAGCATAGCTTGAGTCAATCGAGCTCTACGTTTGCTATAAAATGTTTCCTGGCAGGTTGTTTACATGTTAGTCAATTTTGCCAAGGTTGTTGTAGTTGATCCGTGTATGCTATGATGTTTTTCTTGCCATGTATAGCTTCTATGTCATGTCTTCTTACTGTGAGTTGCCTTGCCATGCCATGTATTGCTCTGTGGTGAGTGATTCAAGCTCACCAACATGCCTACTTATTGTTGTTCCTGCCATGTATGAATCTGTAACATAACTTGCCATGTTTACATGGGTGCCATCATATTTCCTGATCCTTTTTGGCTCATGGTCACTAAAGGACATTTGATCTATGCATTTTGTAGTATCATGCCATGCCTTTTTTGCTATGATAAGTTCCTGTAACATGTGGTTTGATAGCTCTAAACATTGCAACCTGATGTTATTTCCTGATAAGTCTGAAACTGTTATTATTTGCAATCTTGCCATGTCATTTTGAGCATGTTCTAGTGATTTCTGGAGATAGCTCAGTGTTCATGTTTTGTCATGCTTTACCTGTACATCGTGCCCATGCCTTTTGTTATTACGTTGAGATGCTGTAGCATAGTGTTTTGATGCTTGCAATATGCCTAGTTGCTGTTTTGGACAACTTGTCCTTTAGACTTGTTTCATGTGTATGTGTTGAACCGTTGCTCCGTTTTGAGTGTGCTCTATATGAAACTTGCTTGATTTTGCATGTACTTTCATATTACCATGTTGCATCCTTGTTTTGAGGTGTTCGCTTGATGTTTGTATGCATTTTGCATCAATGCCATGTTTAACTTGAGTCCTACATATGTTTTGTAATATGCCATGCCATCTTTACAGGGGTGCTTGCTATGTATTTTTGTGATCTCTGTGGTGACTAGCACAAGCATGCAAACTAGGCTTCATGATGTTGCTGATTTCAGCCCCTGTTTTGCTGATATTTTTATGCCATGTTGACTTGATGCTACAGAGAGATCCATGCTTATTTTGAGATACTTTAGTAAGGATGTTTTGAACATATGGTTATTATCTATCCATCCATGCCCTTGTTTGAAATTATGGAGTGCCATAGCTTGAGTCAATCGAGCTCTACTTTTGCTATAAAATGTTTCCTGGCAGGTTGTTTACATGTTATTCAATTTTGCCAAGGTTGTTGTAGTTGATCCTTGCATGCTATGTTGTTGTTCTTGCCATGTTTAGCTTCTATGCCATGTCTTCTTACTGTGAGTTGCCTTGCCATGCCATGTATTGCTCTGTGGTGAGTGGTTCAAGCTCACCAACATGCCTACTTATTGTTGTTCCTGCCATGTATGAATCTGTAATATAACTTGCTATGTTAACATGGGTGTCATCATATCTTCTGATCCTTTTTGGCTTATGGTCAGTAAAGGACATTTGTTCTATGCATTTAGTAGTATCCTGCCATGCCTTTGTTTGCCATGATAAGTTCCTGTAACATGTTGTTTGATAGCTCTAAACATTGCAACCTGATGTTATTTTCTGCAAAGTCCGAACTGTTATTATTTGCAATCTTGCCATGTCATTTTGAGCATGTTCTAGTGATTTCTGGAGATAGCTCAGTGTTCATGTTTTGTCATGCTTTACCTGTACATCATGCCCATGCCTTTTGTTTTCACGTTGAGATGCTGTACCATATTGTTTTGATGCTTGCCATATGCCTAGTTGCTGTTTTGGACAGATTGTTGTCATGACTTGTTTAGAGTGTATGTGTTGAACCGTTGCTCCGTTTTGAGTGTGCTCTATATGAAACTTGCTTGATTTTGCATGTAGTTTCATATTATCATGTTGCATCCATGTTTTGAGGTGTTTGCTTGATGTTTGTATGCATTTTGCATCAATGCCATGTTTATCTTGTTTTGCTCATATCTTCTAGGGCGTAGCTCCGAATCTAATGAACTTTATATGTAACTTGACTAGAATTTCGTGTAGATCATCGTGGTGCATTTTAACTTGCTGTTTAACAACTTGAACATAAGGTTTATTCAGATCTGGACCAATTTCGAAATTTGCATATGAGGACTTACCGGAATTGTTATATGTTGTTTCCGGCCTCATTTAATCTTGCCTTGACGTGTTGCTCTTGTTTGCATCATCTCTTGCCATGAGTAGCCTCATCTAGCTTTGTCATGCATCATGCTTGTTGTGCATCATGCCTTGTTCATGTGTGGTGTGTTTACCATGTTGTGTGCTTCTTCTTGTTAGTTCCTGTTCCGTTGCGATCGTGAGGATTCGTTCGTCTACGCTTGGTTCGTCTTCGTGACTTCATCTTCTTCATGGAATCGTTCTTCTTCCTAGCGGGATTTCAGGCAAGATGACCGTCACCTTGGATCTCATTACTATCATTGCTATGCTAGTTGCTTCGTTCTATCGCTATGCTGCCTTACCTACCACTTGTTCCTCAAGCCTCCCAAATTGCCATGTCAGCCTCTAACCTTTTGCACCCTTCCTAGCAAACCGTTGTTTGGCTATGTTACCGCTTTGCTCAGCCCCTCTTATAGCGTTGTTAGTTGCAGGTGAAGATGATGTTTGTTCCTTGTTGGAACATGGAGATGTTGTTCCTTGTTGGAACATGTTTACTTGTTGGGATATCACAATATCTCTTATTTAATTAATGCATCTATATACTTGGTAAAGGGTGGAAGGCTCGGCCTTATGCCTGGTGTTTTGTTCCACTCTCGCCGCCCTAGTTTCCGTCATATCGGTGTTATGTTCCCGGATTTTGCGTCCCTAACGCGGTCGGCTGATTTATGGGACCCCCTTAATAGTTCGCTTTGAATAAGAGCCCCCCCCCGGGCCAGTGCTCCTTCGAGTGTTGGTCCGAACCGAGCAGCCTGCGGGGCCACCACGGGCAACTCGAGGGTTGGTTTTACTCGTAGCTTGACTTATCCGGTGTGCCACGAGAACGAGGTATGTGCGACTCTATCGGGATTTGTCGGCACATCCGGCGGCTTTGCTGGTCTTGTTTTATTATCGTCGAAATGTCTTGTAGCCGGATTCCGAGACTGATCGGGTCTTCCGGGAGAAGGAATATCCTTCGTTGATCGCGAGAGCTTATCATGAGCTAAGTTGGGACACCCCTGCAGGGTTTAAACTTTCGAGAGCCGTGCCCGCGGTTATGTGGCAGATGGGAATTTGCTAATATCCGGTTGTAGTAAACTTGAAGCAAATTCTTCTAAAATACACCAACCGTGTGCGTAACCGTGAGTGTCTCTTTTCGGGGTTGATCGAGAGGAGAACACGGTTTCTGGGTTATGTCTGACGTAAGTAGGAGTTCAGGATCACTTCTTGATCATTACTAGTTGACGACCGTTCCTTTGTTTCTCTTCTCGCTCTCATTTGCGTATGTTAGCCACCATATATGCATAGTGGCTGCTGCAACCTCACCACTTTACCCCTTCCTTTTCCCATTAAGCCTTGCTAGTCTTGATACCCATGGTAATGGGATTGCTGAGTCCTCGTGGCTCACAGATTACTACACCACCAGTTGCAGGTACAGGTTTGCGATGATCATGACGTGAGAGCGATGTTACTTGTTTTGGAGTTCTTCTTCTGCTTCTTCGATCAGGGGAAAGGTTCCAGGTCGGCAGCCTGGGCTAGCAGGGTGGATGTCGTTTGAGCTTCTATTTATGTTTCATCCATAGTCGGATGTCGATCTTGTATATGATGTTGTTGTATTCTTGTGGCATTTGTGCCTTTTGTATGTATCCCACTATTATGTAATGTTGATGTAATGATATCCACCTTGCAAAAGCGTTCCAATATGCGGGTCTATCCTTGGTGGGACCGTCGAGTTCCTTTTGGATAGGGTCGCATATTGGGCGTGACAGCAAGGATGTTGCTGGGGACACCAAGCTTGCTGGAGAGCGACAGGCTCTGGCAGGGCCTCAAGCCCTTGCCGTAGAGACAGCTGCTCCCATGTCGGAGGACATGCCTTTAGTCCTTGCCGTTGAGCCTCAGGCTCCGGTGTGGGCACACACAACGTTCGTTTCCTCCAAACAGGGGAACTCCCTGAGGAACAGGAAGAAGCAGAGAAAGTAACCTGTCGGTCTAGCATGTACTAGTTTGTGGACAATGTCCTGTACAGGAAAAGACTGAACGACGTGAAATTGAAGTGCATTCCTCGGGAGGAAGGACTGGAGCTATTGGCATAGATACAAGGAGGCATATGTGGCTCTCACATAGGATCAAGATGAAGGAAATATGCCCTAGAGGCAATAATAAAGTTGTTATTTTATATTTCCTTATTCATGATAAAGGTTTATTATTCATGCTAGAATTGTATTGGTCGGTGATACGTCTCCTACGTATCTATAATTTATGAAGTATTCATGCTATTATATATTCTGTTTTGGATGTTTAATGGGCTTTATTATACACTTTTATATTATTTTTGGGACTAACCTATTAAACGGAGGCCCAGCCCAAATTATTATTTTCTTGCCTATTTCAGTATTTCTAAGAAAAGGAATATCAAAAGGAGTCCAAACGGAATGAAACCTTCGGGAGAGTTATTTTTGGAATGGAAGCAATCCAGGAGACTTGGAGTAGACGTCAGGGAAGCTTTGAGGAAGCCACGAGCCAGGGAGGCGCGCCCTACCCCCTAGGTGCGCCCCCACCCTCGTGGGCCCCTCATGGCTCCCCTGACCGACTTCTTTTGCCTATATATGTCCATATACCCTAAAAACATCGGGGAACACAATAGATCGGGAGTTCCGCCGCCACAAGCCTCTGTAGCCACCAAAATCCAATCGGGACCCTCTTCCGGCACCCTGCCGGAGGGGGGGATCCCTCACCGGTGGCCATCTTCACCATCCCGGCGCTCTCCAAGACGAGGAGGGAGTAGTTCACCCTCGGGGCTGAGGGTATGTACCAGTAGCTATGTGTTTGATCTCTCTCTCTCTCTCTCTCTCTCTCTCTCTCTCGTCTTTTTTGATTCGGCACGATCTTGATGTATCGCGAGCTTTGCTATTATAGTTGGATCTTATGATGTTTCTCCCCCTCTACTCTCTTGTAATGGATTGAGTTTTCCCTTTGAAGTTATCTTACCGGATTGAGTCTTTAAGGATTTGAGACCACTTGATGTATGTCTTGCATGTGCTTATCTGTGGTGACAATGGGATATCCACGTGATATACTTGATGTATGTTTTGGTGATCAACTTGCGGGTTCGGTGAACTTATGCATAGGGGTTAGCACAAGTTTTCATCTTGACTGTCCGATAGAAACTTTGGGGCACTCTTTGAAGTTCTTTGTGTTGGTTGAATAGATGAATCTGAGATTGTGTGATGCATATCGTATAATCATACCCACAGATACTTGAGGTGACATTGGAGTATCTAGGTGACATTAGGGTTTTGGTTGATTTGTGTCTTAAGGTGTTATTCTAGTATGATGTGATCCCGTTATCAGATGATAACTCATGTCTATGGTTAGGAAACCTTAACCATCTTTGATCAACAAGCTAGTCTAGTAGAGGCTTACTAGGGATACGATGTTTGTTTATGTATTCACACATGTATTAAGGTTTCCGACCAATACAATTCTAGCATGAATAATAAACCTTTATCATGAATAAGGAAATATAAAATAACAACTTTACTATTGCCTCTAGGGCATATTTCCTTCAGTCTCCCACTTGCACTAGAGTCAATAATCTAGTTCACATTGCCATGTGATTAACACCAATAGTTCACCACCATGTAACCAACACCCATAGGGCTTACTAGAGTCAATAATCTAGTTCACATTGCTATGTGATTAACACCCAAAGAGTATTAAGGTGTGATCATGTTTTTCTTGTGAGAGAAGTTTAGTCAACGGGTCTGCCACATTCAGATCCGTATGTATTTTGCAAATTTCTATGTTTACAATGCTCTGCATGGAGCTACTCTAGCTAAGTACTCCCACTTTCAATATGTATCCAGATTGAGAGTTAGAGTCATCAAATCGGTGTTAAAGCTTGTATCCACGTAACTCTTTACGACAAACTCTTTATCACCACCATAACCTAGAAATATTTCCTTAGTCCTCTAAGGATAATTTTGACCGCTCTCTAGTGATCTACTCCTGGATCACTATTGTACCCCTCTGTCAAACTCGTGGCAAGGTTCACATAGGTCTGTTACACAACATGGCATACTTTATAGAACCTACATAGAATGACTTTCATACACAACTATGGCATACCGGGGTTTATAGAACTCTATGCCTTAGCCATAGGTTCTATAAAGTATGCCATGTTGTGTATGACTTTTGCCATGAGTTTGATAGAGGGTACAATCCAGACAACTAGACTAGTATCAAATACCGGGGTCACGTAACTCCTGTAACTCCTGGGTGCCTTAGCCATAGGTTCTATAAAGTATGCCATTATGTGACTAGCTAGTAACCTAGCCCTATGGGTGTTGGTTACATGGTGGTGAACTATTGGTGTTAATCACATGGCGATGTGAACTAGATTATTGACTCTAGTGCAAGTGGGAGACTGAAGGAAATATGCCCTAGAGGCAATAGTAAAGTTGTTATTTTATATTTCCTTATTCATGATAAAGGTGTATTATTCATGCTAGAATTGTATTGATCGGAAACCTTAATACATGTGCGAATACATAAACAAACATCGTATCCCTAGTAAGCCTCTACTAGACTAGCTTGTTGATGAAAGATGGTTAAGGTTTCCTAACCATAGACATGAGTTGTAAGATTATGCAACTCCCGTATACCGAAGGAATAGCTTGTGTGCTATCAAACGTCACAACGTAACTGGGTGATTATAAAGATGCCCTAAAGGTATCTCCAAAGGTGTTTGTTGGGTTGGCATAGATCGAGATTAGGATTTGTCACTCCGAGCATTGGAGAGGTATCTTTGGGCCCTCTCGGTAATACACATCATAAGCTTCCAAGCAAACGACTAAGGAGTTAGTCACGAGGTGGTGTATTACGAAACGAGTAAAGAGACTTGCCAGTAACGAGATTGAACTAGGTATGAAGATACCGACGATCGAATCTCGGGCAAGTAACATACCGATAGACAAAGGGAATAACATATGTTGTCATAAGGATTCGACCGATAAAGATCTTCGGTGAATATGTAGGAGCCAATATGAGCATCCAGGTTCCGTTGTTGGTTATTGACCTGAGAGGTGTCTCAGTCATGACTACATAATTCCCGAACCCGCAGGGTCGCACGCTTAACGTTCGTTGATGCTAGAGTAGTATTGGGATATTTGATGAGTGGTAACCAAATGTTGTTCAGAGTCCTGGATGAGATCCCGGACGTCACAAGGAGTCTCGGAATGGTCGAGAGGTAAATATTTATATATGGGAAGTCATATTTTGGGTTCCGGAAAAAGATGCAGTTTTTTGGTATTGTACCGGGAAGCTTCTAGAAGGTTCCAGAGGATTCCGGAGCGGCCCGGAAGTCCACAAGTGGTTCCACCACGACCCAAGGGCTAGCATGGGCTGCGGGTGGCGCCCTGGCCTTATTGGGCTAGGCGCACCAAGTCCGAAAAATCCCATGTGGCTAGGGAAGGCAAAAAAGGAAGGAGTCCTAGTAGGAATAGGATTGGACTTGGAGTCCAAGTCCTCTCCCCCTTAGCTGCGCCCTAGGGCTTGGAGGGGCTGTTCACCACGCCCTTCCACAATATATAGAGGGGAGGGGTTGCCCCAAGATAACACACCAAGCCCTTGGCGCCCCTCTCTCTCCCTTTACTCCGTAGTTCCACCGCCTCGTCCCGGCAATGCTTAGTGAAGCTCTATCGGTATTCCACCACCACCATCACCAGCATGCCATCATGTTGGTTGCGATCCCATCTACTTCTCCTGTTCTGCTTGCTGGATCGAGAAGGAGGAGACCTCATTGAGCCATGTGTGCTAAACTCGGAGGTGCCGTCCGTTTGGCACTAGATCGGTTGGATCATGATCGGATCGCGAAGAGTACGACTCCATCAACCGCGTGATAAACGCTTCCTCTTAAAGGTCTACGAGGGTACATAGACACACTCTACCCTCTTATTGCTATGCATCTCCTATATAGATCTTGCGTGAGCGTAGGAAATTTTTGAAATTGCATGCTACGTTTTCCAACAGAAGAGCCCTTGCCGACAAAGCGTTCCGACAAGGTTTCTTTTTGGCCCACTGCTCTCCAGGATGCAACTGCACTAGTAAACAAGTGTGAAGCGTGCCAGTTCCATTCAAAAAAGTTCCATCAGCCAGCTCAAGCTCTTCAGACGATCCCTCTTTCCTGGCCATTTTCGGTATGGGGGCTTGACATAATGGACCCCTTTCTCCGTGCTATCGGGGGCTTTAAGTACTTGTATGTCGCAATCGACAAGTTCACAAAGTGGCCAGAAGTGGAAGCAGTGAGAAACGTGACAGCACAATCAGCCGTCAAGTTCTTTAAAGGACTAGTTTTCCGTTTTGGTGTGCCAAATAGAGTCATCACCGACAACGGCACGCAGTTCACAAGCCGCACCTTCATGCAGTATATCCATGACCTCGGCAGCAAAATCTATTTTGCTTCTGTTGCTCACCCGAGGAGCAACGGCCAGATAGAAAGTGAAAAATGCTGAAGTGCTGCGAGGCCTCAAAACAAGGACTTTTGACAGGCTGCACAAGTGCGCAAGACGCTGGATTGATGAGTTGCCGGTAGTTCTTTGCTCAATCAGGACGACACCAAATCGAGCCACCGGCCAGACGCCCTTCTCCCTGGTGTTTGCTCACCCGAGGAGCAATGGCCAGACAGAAAGGGAAAAATGTTGAAGTGCTGCGAGGCCTAAAAACAAGGACTTTTGACAGGCTGCACAAGTGCGCAAGACGCTGGATTGATGAGTTGCCGGCAGTTCTTTGCTCAATCAGGACGACACCAAATCGAGCCACCGGCCAGACGCCCTTCTCCCTGGTGTACGGGGCAGAAGCAGTCCTCCCCATAGAACTCATATATGGATCACCTCGAGTGCTCTCTTATGATGAGCTTGAGCAAGAACAGTTGCAACAAGATGATGCCACGCTCCTTGAGGAAGATCGTTTTCAGGCTGTTGTGCAAGTTGCACGCTGTCAGCAAGCCTTGCGCCGCTACCATAGCCGCAAGGTTCATGCCCGAATCCTTGAGGAAGGCGACCTTGTTCTTCGGCCTGTTCAGTCCGCCAAGAATTCCAACAAGTTCGCCAAAGTGGGAAGGCCCTTGTCGGGTAATACGAGTCACCAGGCCCGGCGCAGTCCGCCTGGAGACAAAAGATGGCGTTCCAGTGAGCAACTCCTAGAACATCGAACATCTTCGCATGTTTTTTCCATGAGGCGCGGCTCTTTTGTACTAGCCTTGCCAGCAAGGCATATAACCCTATGTACAGAGCCAGGCGCAGACCCTGTGCGCAGTCGAATAAGTTTCAATATGTACACTTCTTGTCGATTTCCATGTTTATATATATATATATATATATATATATATATATATATATATATATATATATATATATATATATATATATATATATATATATATATATATATGCATGTCTATCCAGGTATTGTGTTGCCTTCATTTCTAGCAAGTACTGATGAACCACCAAGGTTCCATGTTTCTATTTTCTCTTCTTTCTTTTTCTCAAAGGACAGAAGGTTCCCTCTCATACAAGTTTGCCGGGGGGATAGAGAGTATGGGCACCAACACGCGCCGTTCGGAGTGCCATCTTGCGGAAAAGAGCACAATAGTGAAAAGCTAAGTCATGAAACCTTGAGTGACTTTCTTTTAAATATGTAAGGTTATTTTTCCTCGAATGGTTCCATTTCTTGTATGGAAAACCTGCACGCGAAGGAACCCTGTCACAATTGGTTGCGCCCTTGTTCTATTTCGAGTCCGCTCAGCAGTTTAAGTGGCTGCACTAAGAGCGGCAAGGTGTCTTGCAGGCAGCGGCACCCCCAGCAGGCTGCTATGGATCCGTTCCTCAAAGCGCTCGCGGCAAGGGTGCGCTCATCGGCGAGCCTTTCCAAATAAGCGTAGGGTGTATGCCATTGATGTCTTCTAGGACTACGTCGGTATTTCCCCAAAGAGGAATGTGACGCCCCCGATTTAATCGTACACTAATCATGCACGCAAATGTGTACGATCAAGATCAAGGACTCACGGGAAGATATCACAACACAACTCTACAAATAAAATAAGTCATACAAGCATCATAATACAAGCCGGGGCCTCGAGGGCTCGAATACAAGTGCTCGATCATAGACGAGTCAGCGGAAGCAACAATATCTGAGTACGAGACATAAGTTAAACAAGTTTGCCTTAAGAAGGCTAGCACAAAGCCGGGATCTGATCGAAGAGGAGCAGGCCTCCTGCAGGATCCTCCTAGTTACTCCCGGTCGTCGTCGGTGGCTGCGTAGTAGTAGGCACCTCGAGTAGTAGTCGTCATCGCCGGTGGCGTCGGCTCTGGGCTCCATCGTGCAGTTGCGACAATCGAGTAGAGGTAGCGGAAAAAGGGGAACAAGGCAACCGTGAGTACTCATCCAAAGTACTCGCAAGCAAGGAGCTACACTACATATGCATGGATATATGTGTAAAGGGCCATATCGATGGACCGAATGCGAATGCCGAATAAGAGGGAATAGCTAGTCTTAGCGAAGACTAAACTCGGTCACTGTCTTGCAACAGTAGAAGAGGACGATTTGAAGTCCTCCAAGTAACATCACATAGCAATAATCCTACCCGGCGATCCCTCCTCGTATCCACGAGAGAGAGCGACCACGGTTGTATCCGCACTTGGAAGGGTGTGTTTTATCAAGTATCCGGTTCTAGTTGTCATAAGCTCAAGGTACAACTCCAAGTCGTCCTGTTATCGAAGATCACGGCTATCCGAATAGATTAACTTCCTGCAGGGTGCACCATCTTACCCAAAGACGCTTGATCCCATTTGGCGGACACACTTTTACGGGTCATGCCCGCCGCGGAAGATCAACACGTCGCAGCCCCACCTAGGCACTGTGAGAGAGGCCAACACGCGGTCTAAACCTAAGCGCAGGGCAGGCCCATCGCCTGAGCACACACAAGCGTTGCGGGGCGGCCGGAAGCGACCCTAGCCTAACAGCGTTCCAGTCCAATCCGGCAGCGCCGCTCCGTCGTGACGTCGTCAGAAGTGCCGGTGATACCACGACGTCGGGATACCCATAACTACTCCAGCGTAGATGGTTAGTGCGTGTAAGCTCGTAGCCAACTCAGATCAAATACCAAGACCTCGTTAAGCGTGTTAAGTAACCGAACGCCCGAACAGGCCAGGCCCACCTCTCTCCTAAGCGGTCTCAACCTGCCTGTCGCTCCGCCTCAAGATCCATCCAGAGGGCCGTCGGGACAAAGGTCCTTTCAGCCCCAATCCGTGAATCACTCATGGGTGCTCCACCAACCGACCAATTTAGTCTCCACATGTATCATGTATAAGTATATAGTATATACCGTGATCACCTCCCGAGTGATCACGGCCCGATAGTATAGCACGGCGGACGGACAAGAATGTAGGGCCACAGATGAAAGCACTAGCATCCTATACTAAGCATATAGGATTGCGGTAAGGTAACAACAGATAGTAACAAGGACAGATATGCATCGGGATAGGTATAATCGAAAGCGGTAACATGCTACACTACTCTAATGCAAGCGGTATAGAGAAGAGTAGGCGATATCCGTGATCAAGGGGGGGGGCTTGCCTGGTTGCTCGAACAAGAAGGGGGTCGTCGGTGGCGTAGTCGATCACGAGGACATCGAGATCGGTCTCGGGGTCTACCGGAGAGAAGAGGGGAAAAACGATAAATACATAGCGAGCAAGTGCATAACAGACAACAGCGAGCTAGGCGTGTTCTAACGTGGCGCTAAGCGTCTTGGCGAAGAAACATCCGGAAAGTTTTCCCGGTTCGAGACGTCTGTCGACGATGAACCGGAGAGGAAAGTTTGCAGGTTCGCTATGCTAGAGACGGCGGCGACGAACGGATGCGTATCCGGATTCGCCTCTCGTGTTCGAGCAACTTTCATGTAGAAAGTATTTTCATCCGAACTACGGATTATTTTATATTAATTTTAAAGTTTTAAATCATTTTCTAATTTATTAATTATTAATTAAATTAACATTATCCGAATAGTGTTTGCCGGCGTCGGCATGACGTCGGCGATCAACGCTGACCGTTGACCTGGTCAACTTGACCGGTGGGTCCTGTTAATCATACTCTGCTGTCTAATTACCTAGTTTAGTTTAATTAATGAGTTAATTAGGTTAATTAGCCATTAGATTAATTTAATTAGTGATTAGGTTAATCTAATCAGATTAATTAACAATTAATTACTTAATTAACTAATCAATATTTTAATTATTTTAATTATTTATTTAATATATTTTTTAATTCTTTAATTCTTTTTTATATTCTAAAACATTCAGTATGGGGGAGGCCCATCAAGGCGATGGCTCATTGGGCCAACCGGTGTCTTGATTTTAGCGGCATAGGTGCGGGCGCCCGACCCGGTGAGGGCCGAGCGACGCTAAGCGCCCGGCCTTGGCCAGGCGGTGGCCGGTGGCGCCGGCTGCAGGCGGGCGGGCGACGGCGAGGCAGCAACCAAGAAGAAGAACGGACAGCCTCACCGCAGGTAGGAGGAGGGAGCAAAGGCGGGGCTCGCAGACGGGCGGAGGTCAGCGCGCCTGCCTGCACGAGCACGGCCAGGCACAGCTCGGCCTGGCGTCCGAATGGGCAGGGGGGTGCAAGGAGAGGGGGCGACTAGGGTCAGGCACGGGCACGGCGACGAGCGGCACGTCCAACACGGGGAAGAGAGAGAGGGAAGAGGCCGGAGCCTCACCGCGGGCCGTAGGGTCTGGGAAGTGGGCGCGGTGGAGGTCGGGGAGGCCGTTGTGAAGGGGGGCGGGGACGACGTCGACGTGGAGGAGCAGACCGGTGAGATGGTCCGGCGAGGGGGTTCCGGGCGGCTCCAGGCGGTTCCAGGTGGCGGCGGGCGCCGTCGATCCGTGCGGCGGGGTCGTCGGGGACAGGGACGTGGTCGCCGTCACCACGGCGAGGGGCGCCGTCGAGGGAGAGGGGATCGAAGACGGGCGGCGAGGCGCGGGTCGGGCGCGGCGTTGAGGCTCCCAGATCGAGAGGGGGAGGAGGCGAGGAGGACGGCGTCAGGGTGGGCGCCGGCGACGGGGTGCCGAGGGGAAGGGATCGAGCAGGGGGCTTATCGAGCAGGGGGCGCCCCTCCTCCGGGTGAGTGGGCGACGGCGCGGGGAGGGAACGAGGGAGAGTGGGGATCGGGACGGAGAGTGGGGCGTTAGGGTTGAGGTGGGTTATGGAGGAGTGGCGGTTGGGCGGCCTGTTTAACATAAGGCCATCTGAGCCGTGGCCCAATGAAGCGGGTGTTCTCCTTTTTTTGTATTTCGATCTTTTCCCTTTTCTGTATTTTCTTTTCTGTTTTTGCTAATTGTTTGGGCACCAAATGAGTTTGTTAAAATATGAGAGTTGGGCCACAAATCACAGCACAATATATCCTACCACCAGAAACTAGTTTGGGGTAAATATCATTTCATATTTATTTTGTATTAATAAAAGGTTATTAAATAATGTTTTCAACCACTGTTTGAGGTTGTTTAAGTCACTTATCAAACTTCAATAATGTTGTTTACAATTTTATCATAGCCTCTGACTTATCTGATATTTATTGAACATTTTAGTTTTAATATTTGAAAACTCTTTGTTGTTTGCCTATGTTTTAAATTTGAATTTGGATCGGGTTCGAATCAACGGGAGTTTAATTACAGTAACGGAGGTGACGTGGCATCATTAGCTTGGGATTACTGTAGCTTAATTACCCGGGCGTCACAAGGAAGGGATGATGCAGCAAAACGACGGTAGGTATTTTCCCTCAGTGATGAGACCAAGGTTATCGTACCAGTAGGAGAACCAAGCAACACAACAGCCCCTGCACACAAATAACAACCATTCGCAACCCGACATGTTCAAGGGGTTGTCAATCCCTTTCGGGTAATGGCGCCGCTAATTGGTGCGTGGATGGGAGAAAGTTGTAATAGATCGCAAATAAAATAAAGTGCAGCAAAGTATTTTTGTGGTTTAATAGATCTGAAAATAAATGCAAAGGAAAAGTAGATCACAAAGGCAAATATATGAGAAAGAGACTCGGGGGCCTTAGGTTTCGCTAGTGGCTTCTCTCGAGAAAAATAGCAAACTGTGGGTGAACAAATTACTGTTGGGCAATTGATAGAACTTCAAATAATCATGACGATATCTAGGCAACGATCATTATATAGGCATCACGTCCAAGATTAGTAGACCGACTCCTGCCTCCATCTACTACTATTACTCCACACATCGATCGCTATCCAGCATGCATCTAGTGTATTAAGTTCATGGAGAAACTGAGTAATGCAATAAGAACGATGACATGATGTAGACAAGATCCATCTATGTAGAGATAGACCCCATTGTTTTATCCTTAGGAGCAACAATACTACGTGTCGGTTCCCCTTCTGTCACTGGGATCAAGCACCGTAAGACCGAACCCACTTCAAAGCACCTCTTCCCATTGCAAGATAAATAGATCAAGTTGGCCAAACAAAACCCAAATATCAGAGAAGAAATACGAGGATATAAGAGGTGACGGATAAAAGAGATCAAATAAACTCAAATACTTTCATGGATATAAAAAGATATAACTGATCATAAACTCAAAGTTCATCATACCCCAACAAACACACCGCAAAAATAGTTACATCATATGGATCTCCAAGAGACCATTGTATTGAGAATTCAGCGAGAGAGAGAGAGGAAGCCATCTGGCTACTAACTACGGACCCGATGGTCTACAAAGAACTACTCACGTGTCATAGGAGAGGCACCAATGGAGGTGGTGAACCCCATCCGAGATTGTGTCTAGATTGGATCTGGTGGTTCTAGACTCTGGGGCGGCTGGATCAATATTTCATCGACTCCCCTAGGGTTTTGGGAATATTGGGGTATTTATAGAGCAAAGAGTAGGTCCGGGGGGCACCCGAGGTGGGCACAACCCACCAGGGCGCGCCTGGGCCTCCTGGCGCGCCCTGGTGGGTTGTGCTCTCCTTGGAGCACCCCCCAGGTGCAGCCAGGGCCCATAAGGTGTCTTCTGGTCCAGAAAAAATCTCCGTAAAGTTTCATTGCATTTGGACTCCGTTTGATATTGATTTCCTGCGATGTAAACAACATGCAGAAAACAACAACTGGCACTTGGCACTATGTCAATAGGTTAGTACCAAAAACATGATATAAAATAACTATAAAATGATTATAAAACATCCAAGATTGATAGTATAACATCATGGAACAATCAAAAGTTATAGATACGTTGGAGACGTGTCAGCATCCCCAAGCTTAACTCCTACTCGTCCTCGAGTAGGTAAGTGATAAAAACAGAAGTTTTGATGTGGAATGTTGCCTAACATGTCATATCATATTCTTTTCTTTATAGCATGGACATTTGTACTTTTATGTGATTCAAAGCAATAGTCTAGTTTTGACATGATAATTTAAATACTCAAGTATATCAACAAGCAACCATGTCTTTCAAAATATCAACGCTAAAATAAGTTATCCCTAGCCCATCATGCTCAATCATTGATCCATTCATGAAACACACTCGCATATTAACTACACCCAATACTCAAGTACGATCATATTGCCTCCTAGTTTATGCTTTTATAAGAGAAGATGGATACTCAAATTCAAAATAAAATTGCATAAAGTAAAAGAAAGGCCCTTCGCAGAGGGAAGTAGGGATTTGTAGAGGTGCCAAAGCTCAAAGCGAAAAACTTAGAGGTAAAAACATTTTGGGAGGTGTATCCTTCCCACCAACTAAAACGACCTAGAGTTCCCAACACTTCCCATGCTAGATGTATCATAGGCGGTTCCCAAACAGAAAATAAAGTTTATTCCTTTTTCAACCATACTTTCACTTTTGGCCTATGTGACATGCATGCTATTACTTCTATTACTCCCACTCATCGTGAGAATAACACATCTAGCATGGAAAATATTAGCACCCCTCACCGCTCCACGAGCGGAACGAACATGCATGTTATTACTTGTGTTACTCCCACTCATCGTGAGAATAACACATCTAGCATGGAAAATATTAGCCACCCCTCACCGCTCCGCGAGCGGAACGAACACACAAAAGAGAATTTTATTTTGAAAATTAGAGATGGCACATACAAATTTGCTTAGAACGGCAAAAGAATACCGCATATTGGTAGATACAGTGGACTCATGTGGCAAAAATAGTTCAAAGGTTTTTGGATGCATAAGTAGAGATCATACTTAGTGCAAAATGAAGGCTAGCAAAAGATTGAGAAGCGACCAACCAAGAAACGAATAATCTCATAAGCAAGCATTAAGCATAATTAACACCGAATAATGCACCACAAGTAGGATATAATTTCATTGCATAATTATTGACTTTCGTGCTTGCATAGGGAATCACAATCCTTAACACCAATATTCTTACTAAAGCATAATTACTCATCAACATAACTCACATATCACATCATCATATCTCAAAACTATCACTAAGAATCAAGTTTATTTTGTCCAATGATCTTCATGAATTTTTTTATTATATCCTTCTTGGCTATCTATCACTTTGGAACTAATTTTCATATGTTGCTTTTGATAAGCTCAAACAAATATAAGTGAAGATCATGAGCATAATTTTTTCTTTCTCTCAAATAAATTTAAGTGAAGCAAGAGAGAATTTCTTGAAAATTGTACTAACTCTCAAATAAATCTAAGTGTAGTAAGAGAGAATTTCTTCAAAAATACTAAAGCACACCATGCTAAAAAAGATATAAGTGAAGCACTAGAGCAAGTCCATAGCTCATAAAAGATTTAAGTGAAGCATAGAGAGCAATTCTAACAAGTCATGACATAATTTTGGCTCTCTCAAATAGGTGTGTCCAGCAAGGAATCAAGACTTAAAGCACAAAATAAAACAAGCAAAGACTAATATCATACAAGACGCTCGAAGCAAAACACATAGTATGTGACGAATAAAAATATAGCTTCGAGTAAAATACCGATGGTCGTTAGAAGAAAGAGGGGATGCCACTCGGGGGCATCCCCAAGCTTAGCTGCTTGCTCATTTTTGGATAATAGCTTGGGATGATGGGGCATCCCCAAGCTTAGGCTCTTATTACTCCTTATTCCTTCATCCATCGTAAGATAACCCAAAACTTGAAAACTTCAACCACACAAAACTCAACAAAACCTTCGTGAGATCCGTTAGTGTAAGAAAAAAATAAATCACTACTATAAGTACTGTATCAACCCAATTCATATTTTGTTCTTGCATTATATCTACTGTATTCCAAATTTTCTATGGCAAAAAGTCATCAAAGAAAACCACAGAGCCATCAAAATAAGCACACACCGCAAAGAAAACAGAATCTGTCAAAACAGAACAGTCTGTAGCAATGTGATTTGTTCGAATACTTCTGGAACTCCAAAAATTCTGAAAAATTTAGGACGGCCTGGGTAATTTGTATATTAATCTTCTGCAAAAAGAATTGGCATTTTATGATGTTCTGGTAAAAAAATAAGAATTGTTTTCGTGAGTGCAAAAGTTTCTGTTTTCAAGAAGATCAAACAACTATCACCCAAGAAGATCCTAAAGGCTTTACTTGGAACAAACACTAATTAAAACACAAAAAACACAATCATAACAGTAGAATAATTTTGGAAATACTCAAGAATAGAAAGCAAAAAGCAAAAATAAATTTTATTCATTGGGTTGCCTCCCAACAAGCGCTACAGTTTTACGCCCTTAGCTAGGCATAAAATTTCAATGATGCTCACATGAAAGATAAGAATTTAAACACAAAGAGAGCATCATGAAACATATGACAAACACATTTAAGTCTAACATACTTCCTATGCAGAGGAATTTTATAAGCAAACAAATTATGAAGACAAGAAACATCTAACATAAGCAAAGAAGAGGAATAAAACATTAACGAGCTCACCATAACGAGAGGTAATTTAGTAACATAAATTTTTTCACCATAATATTTTCCTCTCCCATAATAATTACATGTGGAATCATAATCAAATTCAAAAATATAGCTATCATATACAAATTTCTCTTCATGATCCGCATGCATAAATTTTTTATAATCTTCCAAGATAGTGGGATTAACATTAACTAATGCCATGACCTCTCCGAATCCACTTTTATCAAAAATTTCAAAAGATCGAACACTCTCCAAATATGTGGCATTATTTTTAGCTAAAGTTGACACTCTTTCAAACCCACTGATACGTCTCCAACGTATCTATAATTTTTGATAGTTCCATGCTATTATATTATCTGTTTTGGATGTTTATGGGCTTTATTATGCACTTCTATATTATTTTTGGGACTAACCTATTAACCCAGAGCCCAGTGCCAGTTTCTGTTTTTCCCTTGTTTCAGTGTTGCGCAGAAAAGGAATATCAAACAGCGTCCAAACGGAATGAAACCTTCGGGAAAGTTATTTTTGGAACGGAAGCAATCCAGTGGACTTGGAGTGCACGCCAGGGAATCAACGAGGAAGGCACGACGTAGGGTGGCGCGCCCACCCCCCCGGGTGCACCCTCCACCCTCGTGGGCCCCTCGTAGCTCCCCTGACGTATTTATTCCTCCTATATATACCAATATACCCTAAAACCATCGGGGAACAGAATAGATCGGGAGTTCCGCCGCCGCAAGCCTCTACAGCCACCAAAAACCAATTAGGACCTTGTTCCGGCACCCTGCCGGAGGGGGAAACCCTCACCGGTGGCCATATTCATCATCCCGGCGCTCTCCATGACGAGGAGGGAGTAGTTCACCCTCGGGGCTGAGGGTATGTACCAGTAGCTATGTGTTTGATCTCTCTCTCTCTCTTGTGTTCTTGAGGTGGTACGATCTTGATGTATCGCGAGCTTTGCTATTATAGTTGGATCTTATGATGTTTATCCCCCTCTACTCTCTTGTAATGGATTGAGTTTCCCCCTTGGAGTTATCTTATCGGATTGAGTCTTTAAGGATTTGAGAACACTTGATGTATGTCTTGCCGTGCTTATCTGTGGTGACAATGGGATATCACGTGATTCACTTGATGTATGTTTTGGTGATGAACTTGCGGGTTCCGCCCATGAACCTATGCATAGGGGTTGGCACACATTTTTGTCTTGACTCTCCGGTAGAAACTTTGGGGCACTCTTTGAGGTTCTATGTGTTGGTTGAATAGATGAATTTGAGATTGTGTGATGCATATAGTATAATCATACCCACGGATACTTGAGGTGACATTGGAGTATCTAGGTGACATTAGGGTTTTGGTTGATGTGTGTCTTAAGGTGTTATTTTACTACGAACTCTAGGGCTGTTTGTGACACTTATAGGAATAGCCCAATGGATTGATCGGGAAGAATAACTTTGAGGTGGTTTCGTACCCTACCATAATCTCTTCGTTTGTTCTCCGCTATTAGTGACTTTGGTGTGACTCTTTGTTGCATGTTGAGGGATATTTATATGATCCAATTATGTTATTATTGTTGAGAGAACTTGCACTAGTGAAAGTATTAACCCTAGGCCTTGTTTCCTAGCATTGCAATACCGTGTATGCTCACTTTTATCATTAGTTACCTTGCTGTTTTATATTTTCAGATTACAAAAAACTATATCTACCATCCATATTGCACTTGTATCACCATCTATTCGCTGAACTAGTGCACCTATACAATTTACCATTGTATTGGGTGTGTTGGGGACACAAGAGACTCTTTGTTATTTGGTTGCAGGGTTGCTTGAGAGAGACCATCTTCATCCTACGCCTCCCACGGATTGATAAACCTTAGGTCATCCACTTGAGGGAAATTTGCTACTGTCCTACAAACCTCTGCACTTGGAGGCCCAACAACGTCTACAAGGAGAAGTTTGCGTAGTAGACATCAAGCTCTTTTCTGGCGCCGTTGCCGGGGAGGCTAGGTAAGCGGCACTCACACCCCGTCAACTAAGCTATTTTCTAGCACCGTTGCCGGGGAGGTGAGTGCTTGAAGGTATATCTTTAGATCTTGCAATCGAATCTTTTTGTTTCTTGTTTTATCACTAGTTTAGTTTATAAAATAAAACTACAAAAAAATGGAATTTAGTTTGCCTCATACGCTTCATCTTTTTAATATCTTTCGTGAGTATGATGGAAAGGAAAATTGTGCCAAAGTGTTAGAAGAAGAATGCATTAAAATGTTTGGCACTGAATCTTTCAATGATGAGCATGATTGCAATGTTGTTAGTATGAACTCCTTGAATATCCATAGTACTAATGATGATTGCACTAGTTATGATGAAAATGTCTCTTATAAGCATGTCGATTTTTGTGGAGTGTATTGGGTTTACAAGTACACACCAAATAGGGAAGATAGATATTGCAAGAGGCATAAGCATTTAGAAACTAAATGGTTACAATAAAGGCTAAATGTTAGTGTTGAAAATTTAAAATATCTTAGCCATACTTGTGAACTTTGCAATTAACATGGTCATTTAAATATCGAATGCAAATTGTTTGATGATCGAATCATGTCCAAAAATTGTGATGACTTGATTTCCCTTGGACATCATAATGAACTTAGTCTTGTTTTGGGTTGTGAAGAATTGAAACGTCAAACTAAGTTTATGTAACATCCCAAATTTTCAATTTCGAATGTTATACATAGGTCATTCATGCATATCATATTTTATTGCATCTTCGTTCCGCAATCCTCGAAATCCTAAGCAACTCAAGGACCCTCGGAGAGAGTTGGGGATTTTCCGGTTTTCATATTTGATTTTTATCAAATAATGAAACGAGGATTGTTGATTTTAATTATTTTTCTGTCCGAAAAATATTTCATAATAAAAATATATGAGAGGAGATAATATGACTTCTCCAAAACAATTGGAATATTGGAGGAAAAATGTTAAAATCATTTATTTGATTTTATTTGTTTTTATTTGGATTTTATTCGCCTTAGAAAAATTGCACGTTTTCAAAATTGCATTTTAGGGCCAAGAAAATGTTCATCTCGTTCTAAATATTTCATTTAGACGATGAAAATTTCTTTTGGCATTTTTAGATTTCTATTTTTATTTTATAGGATTTATTTTCTGTCAGCAAAATTATTTTAAAAAATCTCCCACGCTTGGCCGGGCGAAACCCAGTCAGGCCGCCCGCCCGCCGCCCCGCCGCCTACACAGCGCCGCCTCCGCCGAACCGGACTCAAGTCCGAGCGAACTCCCGCCGCCGCCGCTGCCTTGCCCCCTCCCAAGCAGCCGCCGCCGCCCCTCCTCTTTAAATACCGCCGTCGCCCCAGCCCCAAGCCGCCGCCGCCGAGCCGCCGATCCCCGCCGCCTTGATGCCGATCGCCGCCGCCCAGCCGCCGCTTACCGCCGCCCGCCGTCCTTTGCCCAGCTTGCCGAAACCGCCCGCTGCCCGCACCACCGCCGCAGCCCGGAGCCCGCGAGAGCCCGAGCCGAGGTAGCCGCAGTCGCTGGTTTTCTGAGAAAAACCGTTTCGGTTTTTTTAGAAAACCCTAGTTTTCGTTTTTTAAATAGATCAGTTTTTCTCCGGCTTATTTATTTAGCGAGCGTTCGCTCGTTCGTTCGTTTTAACGAACGCGTTCATTGTTAAGATTCAGATAACGAACGTTCGTTCGTTAACCTGTTCGTCGTTTTACTTTTTCTCGGATTTATTCCGTGATTTTTCTGATCGCGATTTCTGATCCGATCTTAGTTTATGTTTATCTTTTCGCTCGTTAGTCGGAATCAGGCGATTCAAGCGCCTAGATCTTCGTATCGAGACCCTCTTTCTGTTTAATAAACTTAAACAAGATTTTGGTACTGTAAAATTTGACCCTAGTTCAGATTAGTAAACGGATCTTGCTGCTTTCGCTGTTTGAGTTTCGTTTCTCCGTTTGGTTTGATTCTTTTTGCGTACCGGAGTTCTTAAGTTGAACTTTCTGGTCAACCCCTTTTATTTGAGTTTTTCTTGTGCATCTTTGCTTGTTGCTTATGTAAGTTATTGTTTGTTTGCGATAGAATTCCCGAAGTGCGAAGCGTGTTACTACAAGTCTCTAGGATTCGCGGATCGTCAGCAAGGCAAGTAACACATTGATCATACTTGATGACCCACAAGTATAGGGGATCTATCGTAGTCCTTTCGATAAGTAAGAGTGTCGAACCCAACGAGGAGCATAAGGAAATGATAAGCAGTTTCCAGCAAGGTATTCTCTGCAAGTACTGAAATAAGTGGTAACAGATAGTTTTGTGATGAGGTAAATTGTAACGAGCAACAAGTAACAAAAGTAAACATGGTGCAGCAAGGTGGCCCAATCCTTTTTGTAGCAAAGGACAAGCCTGGACAAACTCTTATAATAGGAAAAGCGCTCCCGAGGACACATGGGAATATCATCAAGCTAGTTTTCATCACGTTCATATGATTCGCATTTGGTACTTTGATAATTTGATATGTGGGTGGACCGGTGCTTGGGTGTTGTTCTTACTTGAACAAGCATCCCACTTATGATTAACCTCTATTGCAAGCATCCGCAACTACAACAAAAGTATTAAGGTAAACCTAACCATAGCATGAAACATATGGATCTAAATCAGCCCTTACGAAACAACGCATAAACTAGGGTTTAAGCTTCATCACTCTAGCAACCCATCATCTACTTATTACTTCCCAATGCCTTCCTCTAGGCCCAAATAATGGTGAAGTGTTATGTAGTCGACGTTCACATAACACCACTAGAGGCTAGACAACATACATCTCATCAAAATATCGAACGAATACCAAATTCACATGACTACTAATAGCAAGACTTCTCCCGTGTCCTCGGGAACAAACGTAACTACTCACAAACAAAGCATATTTATGTTCATAATCAGAGGGGTAATAATATGCATAAAGGATCTGAACATATGATCTTCCACAAAATAAACCAACTAGCATCAACTACAAGAAGTAATCAACACTACAAGCAACCTACTAGCACCAATCCCGGACTTGGAGACAAGAATTGGATACAAGAGATGAACTAGGGTTTGGAGATGAGATGGTGCTGGTGAAGATGTTGATGGAGATTGCCCTCTCCGATGAGAGGAGCGTTGGTGATGATGATGACGATGATTTCCCCTCCGGGGAAGTTTCCCAGCGAACAGCTCTGCGGAGCCCTAGATTGGTTCCGCCAAGGTTCGCCTCGTGGCGTGAGTCTCGTCTGAAAGGTTTCTTCAGATTTTTTCTCATCGAAAGACTTCATATAGGAGAAGATGGGCATCGGAGAGCCACCAGGGGCCCACGAGGTAGGGGCGCGCCCGGGGGTAGGCGTGCCCCCACCCTCGTGAGCAGGTGTGGGCCCCAGGCCTTCATCTTTGGCGACGATTTTTCTTTATTTATTTTAAGACATTCCGTGGAGTTTCAGGACTTTTGGAGTTGCCTGAGAATAGGTCTCAATATTTTCTCCTTTTCCACCCGAATTCCATACTGCCATTCTCCCTCTTCATGTAAACATTGTAAAATAAGAGAATAGCCATAAGTATTGTGACATAACATGAAATAACAGCCCATAATGCGATAAATATCGATATAAAAGCATGATGTAAAATGGGCGTATCAACTCCCCAAGCTTAGGCCTCGCTTGTCCTCAAGCAAAAGCCGATAACAATAAAAATGTCCTCATGTTTAGAGGTAGAGCGTCGATAAAAATAAAATACTGGACATGAAGGCATCATGATTATTCTCATAACAGCAACATATATAGATTTGTCATATGATTACTTATGTTCAAGTGATGATCTTTTCACAATGCAAAAGTATGAATCGAAACTTTATTGGGTACCAGCAAAGTATAACCTCGATCATTGAAGCAATTGCAATTTATCATAACATCGGAAAGAGTCTATGTCGAGCTTAAAAGCAAGTCCACATACTCAACTATCACTTAGTCCTTCATAATTGCTAGCACTCACGCAATTCTTGTGGTTACGGAGTTTTAATCGGACACAGAGAAATATAGGGGCTTATAGTTTTGCCCCACAACCTTTTACCTCAAGGGTAATGTCAACAATAACAATTCATGCTCCCCTACATCCAGTTAGATATATATATATATATCATGTTCTTTCCAACATGCTTGGCTTGCCAAAGGATAAAATGAAAAAGGAAAGGTGAAGATCACCGTGACTCTTGCATAAGGTAGAAGATAATAATAAAAGATAGGCCCTTCGCAGAGGGAAGTAGAGGTTGCCATGCGCTTTTATGGTTGGATGCACAAAATCTTAATGCAAAAGAACGTCACTTTATATTGCCCCTTGTATGTGGAACTTTATTATGTAGTCCGTTGCTTTTATTACTTCCACAACAAGTTCGTACAAAGCTTATTTCTCTGCACTAATAAGTCATGCATATTTAGAGAGCAATTTTTATTGCTTGCACCGATGACAACTTACTTGAAGGATCTTACTCAATCCATAGGTAGATATGGTGGACTCTCATGGCTAAACTAGTTTAAGGGTATTTGGAAGCACAAGTAGTATCTCTACTTGGTGCTGAGAATTTAGCTAACATGAGGGGAAAGGCAAGCTCAACATGTTAGAGGATCCATGACAACATACTTTATCTCAGATATAAGAAAACATAACTCATTATGTTTTCTTCCTTATCAACATCAACTCTTTAGCATGTCATATTTTAATGAGTGCTCCCAATCATAAAAGATGTCAATGATAATATATCTATATGTGAAACCTCTCTCTCCTTATTACTTCCTATTAATTGCAACGATGACCAAAGCTATATTTGCCAACTCCCAACAACTTTTAATCATCATACTCTTTTCTATGTGAAGTCATTACTTTCAATAAGATCAATATGAACTCTTTGTTTCTTTTTATTATTTTTCTTTTTCTTGCTATTATCCACCCAAGATCATGGCAAAACAATCAAGCCCTTGACTCAACACTTACCTTTATTATATATATAGCTCACGGACTCGATTACATAGAGGAATCATAAAGCAAAACTTCAAAACTAGATCATGCCATGACTTTATTCTACTAAATCAAGATACTACTAATAGGACCGAACTAAGAAAAACGGTAAAGATAGGAGTTGTGACGGTGATACGATACCGGGGCACCTCCCCCAAGCTTGGCAGTTGCCAAGGGGAGTGCCCATACCCATGTGATTATATCTCCTTATTTGTTGTTGGAGGAAGTGAAGGTGTTGTTGATGATGCGGGCTTGTCGTCCACCTTCCATGGCATAGGCTCACCATCATAGAAGGATGATCGAGTCTCCGGAATCCTCAAATCTGCAGCCAAACTCATCCTTTTGGATCTATATTCATACTCACAGTTTCGATTTTGTAGATCATAGATTTGGGCTTGGAGGTGCTCGATCTTCTCATGTAGCTTGAAGATGGCTTCCTCGGTGTTCTTGGCATCCGGCTCGTAGTTGTTGGTGAACTCCGCGGGCATCTTGTGGCTAGCGTTAATTCCACGCTCCACCATCCCCTGGCATTTGAAAATTTGTTGCTCCATTGCTTCGAGCCTTTCCTCCACGCTTCTGGTTCCCTTGGGTCCCTCAACATCGCGGATGTGCAGCAACCCATCACGCATCTCAATGGTTTGAGGGTGTCGCAGCACCTCCATGAGGTAAGGTTGATTACCTTCTTGAAGAACTTGTCCTTGGAAGCACTTGGGGCGTCATGATGATCTAGATCTGTCGGAAAAACAGCTCAAAACAAGGACAGGGGATATTTGCGTGATACGGAGTCAAAACCTTGGGAGAATATATAATGAATTTTACCGACCAAAATCGTATCGTGCAAGAAAACGGAGTCCGGAGGGCACACGAGGTGCTCACGAGGTAGAGCGCGCCCGGGGGTAGGCGCGCCTCCACCTCGTGTCCTTCCTGACTGCCACTTATTTTTCTATTTTTCTAAATATTCCAAAACAGAGAAATATTGCCTTAAAATTTGTTTTGGAGTCGGTTTACTTACCGTACCACATACCTATTCCTTTTGAGTCTCAAGCAGTGCGGAAAGTGTCCTTATGTATTCCTCCGGGGTTATGGTTTCAATAATATTGGTTTCAACATTTATGGGATTACGAGATATAATGTTTGATTCTTTGACCATTTACCACCTTGGTTTGTGCCTTGAAGTTGTTGATTTTTATGGCACGGAACGATAGACCTCCCGATAACGTAGGGACCTTCCCATTTAGACGAAGTTTTCCTACAAAAATCTTAAGCGAGAGTTGTATAGCAATACATAATCACCTACCTTAAACTCACGCTTCATATCTTTTGTCATGCCATCTTTTAACTTTTTCTTTAAACAACTTGGCATTTTCATAGGCTTGGGTTCTCCATTCATCAAGTGAGCTAATATCAAATAACCTCTTCTCATCGGTGAGTTTGAAATCATAGTTGAGCTCTTTAATAGCCCAATATGCCTTATGTTCTAGTTCGAGAGGTAAGTGACATGTTTTTCCATAAACCATTTTATACGGAGACATACCCATAGGATTCTTATATGCAGTTCTATATGCCCATAATGCATCATCAAGTTTCTTGGACCAATTCTTTCTAGACCTATTAACAGTCTTTTGCAAAATTAATTTGAGCTCTCTATACTCAATTCTACTTGACCACTAGACTGTGGGTGATAAGGAGATGCAATTCTATGATTAACGTCATATTTAGCAAGCATTTTACGGAAAGCACCATGAATAAAATGTGAACCACCATCAGTCATTAAATATCTAGGGACTCCAAACCTCGTAAAAATAACTTCCTTAAGCATTTTAATAGAAGTGTTATGATCAGCACTACTAATTGGAATAGCTTCTACCCACTTAGTAACATAATCGACAGCAACTAAAATATGTGTATATCCATTAGAGGCAGGAAAAGGTCCCATATAATCAAAGCCCCAAACATCAAATGGTTCAATAACAAGTGAATAATTCATAGGAATTTCTTGACGTCTACTAATATTACCAATTCTTTGACATTCATCACAAGACAAAACAAACTTACGGGCATCTTTGAAGAGAGTGGGCCAATAAAAACCCGATTGCAGTACCTTATGTGCAGTTCTATCTCCAGCGTGGTGTCCTCCATAAGCTTCGGAGTGACACTTGCGTAGGATATGTTCCTGTTCATTACTCCTTCTTTATAAAGATGTGGGTCATCCCAAAAGTAATGCTGTAAATCATAAAAGAACTTTTTCTTTTGGTTGGTATGTGAAGCTAGGTGGTATATATTTAGCAACAATATAATTAGCATAATCAGCATACCATGGAGTTCTACGAGAAGTTCTTATGACATTTAATTGTTCATCAGGAAAGCTATCATCAATAGGTAGTGGGTCATCAAGAACATTCTCTAACCTAGATAAGTTGTCTGCAACGGGGTTCTCAGCTCCTTTTCTATCAACAATATGCAAATCAAATTCTTGCAGCAAGAGAACCCATCTAATAAGTCTAGGTTTAGCATCTTTCTTTTCCATAAGATATTTAATAGAAACATGATCAGTGTGAATAGTTACTTTAGAATCAACAATATAGGGTTTGAATTTATCACAAGCAAACACAACTGCTAAAAGTTCCTTTTCGGTAGTAGCATAATTTCTTTGAGCATTGTCTAGAGTCTTACTAGCATAATGGATAACATTTAACTTATTATCAACTCTTTGCCCTAGAACAACACCTACAGCATAATCACTAGCATCACACATAATTTCAAAGAGTAAATTCCAATCAGGTGGTTGAACAACAGGTGCAGAGACTAATGCTTTCTTAAGTATTTCAAATGCTTCTACACAATCATGATCAAAGACAAATGGTACATCTTTTTGTAATAAATTAGTCAGAGGCCGAGAAATTTTTGAGAAGTCCTTAATGAACCTCCTATAAAATCCGGCATGACCAAGGAAACTTCTTATACCTTTGATGTCCTTGGGACATGGTATCTTTTCAATAGCATCAACCTTGGCTTTATCAACTTCAATACCTCTTTCAGAAATTTTGTGCCCCAAGACAATACCTTCATTAACCATAAAGTGGCACTTTTCCCAATTCAAGAAAAGATTAGTTTCTTCACATCTCTGCAAAACTCGATCAAGATTGCTCAAGCAATCGTCAAAAGAGGAACCATAGACGGAAAAGTCGTCCTTCAAAACCTCACAAATATTTTCACAAAAGTCAGAGAATATAGTCATCATGCATCTTTGAAAGGTAGCAGGTGCATTACATAAACCAAAAGGCATACGTCTATAAGCAAAAGTACCAAAAGGGCATGTAAAAGTAGTCTTTGATTGATCTTTAGCCGACACAGGTATTTGAGAGAAACCAGAATAACCATCTAGAAAGCAATAATGTGTATGTTTGCATAATCTTTCTAGCATTTGATCAATAAAAGGTAAGGGGTAATGATCTTTCTTAGTGGCTTTATTTAATTTGCGGAAATCAATTACCATCCTATAACCTGTGACAATTCTTTGCGGAATCAATTCATCTTTATCATTAGGGATAACAGTAATACCTCCCTTCTTAGGGACACAATGGACAGGACTTACCCACTGACTATCAGCAACTGGATAAATTATACCGCCTCCAGAAGCTTGAGTATTTCTTTTCTTACCACTTCTTCCATTTTAGGATTCAAACGTCGTTGAGGATCACGAACTGGTTTGACATCCGCTTCCAAATTTATTTTATGTTGACATAGAGTGGGACTAATGCCCTTAAGATCATCGATAGTATATCCAATAGTGGCACGGTGCTTGTTCAGAGCTTTCAATAATCTTTCTTCTTCATGCTCTGAAAGGTTAGCACTAATAATAACAGGATATATTTTCTTTTCATCAAGATAAGCATATTTAAGATTATCAGGCAATGGTTTAAGCTCAAACACGGGATCACCCTTGGGTGGAGGAGGATCCTAAGTTTCAACAGGCAAATTGTGATGCGAGAATAGGTTCTGTTTAAAGAATACTTCATCTATTTCCCTTCTTTCATTAATGAACATCTCATTTTCATGGTCTAGCAAATAGTGTTCCAAAGGATCACTAGGAGGCACAACAATAGAAGCAAGACCAATAATTTCATCTTTACTAGGCAATTCTTCCTCACGATGTTGTTTACTAAATTTAGAGAAATTAAACTTATGAACCATATCATCCAAGCCAAAAGTAACAACATTCTTTTCGCAATCTATCCTAGCATTAACAGTGTTCAAGAAGGGTCTACCTAATATAATGGGACAAAAGCTATCTTGTGGAGAACCAAGAACAAGAAAATCAGCGGGATATTTAGTTTTCCCACACAAGACTTCAACATCTCTAACAATTCCCACTGGCGATATGGTATCTCTATTGGCAAGTTTAATTGTAACATCAATATCTTCTATCTCAGTGGGTGCAATTTCATGCTTAATTTATTCATACAAGGTAATAGGTATAACACTAGCACTAGCACCCATATCACATAAGCCATGATAACAATGATCTCCTATTTTAACAGAAATAACAGTGCACGCCTACCACAGGTCTATGTTTATCTTTAGCACGAGGTTTAGCAATTCTAGCAGTTTCACCACGAATTGAATAACATGCCCATCAATATTATCAGACAAAAGATCTTTAACAATAGCAATATTAGGTTCTACTTTAACTTGCTCAGGAGGTGTATAAGTTATAATATTTCTTTTACGAACAACAGTTGAAGCATTAGCATGATCCTTTACTCTAACAGGGAAAGGTGGTTTCTCAACATAATAGGTAGGAACATGTAACATCCCAAATTTCCAATTTGGAATGTTTTACAATTATAGCTAAGCATCCTATGCATCCTGTTTGAATTTGAATGCCATTGAAGTTTCAGAGAAATTTGAGTTTTGAATTTGAATTCAAACTTTGGCAAGTGGGAAACATTTCAAAAACTAAGCCTGATAAATACTTGATCAAAAGTATGAGAGGAGTAAACATGACACTCCAAAAATATCGAGAGAAAACATTGCCAAAAGATTTGGATTCAAATCTGAATTTTATTTGAATTTGAAAAAATGGATTTTATAAAGTTTGGATTTTGCCTTTGGAAAAATGTTCAAATGAAAGGAATATTCCCTGATCATTTTGGTATATATATACCCTATATAAAATATTTATATATATTAAGTTATACTCTGTTTTGTTTTATTAAAAAATAAATTTTTAAAAAGAAAACCCCCAGTATGACTAGGCCCCTGCCCAGCCAGCCCGCCCCCCCCCCCAGCCCACCCACCCACCCACAATGGCCCCAGCCAATGCCAAACCAGGCCTCCCCTCGCCTGAATAGCCTCTGCAGCCACCACCCGCTCGACCCCCACCTCCCTCTCTCTCTCTGACCATGGGGCCCCGCCCATCTTCTTCCCATACCCACGCCACACCGTCGCCGCCATGGATCACGGATCCGAAGGATCCGGATCCCGATCGCCCGATCGCCCAAAGCTAGCCGAGGCCCCAGCTATAAAGCCCGCCCGCACCCCATTCCCCCCCCCCTTGCAGAACCCCTCTCCCTCCCGTTCGAGCTCACGGAGACCCGAGGCTCCTTGCGCCAAAATCGCCGCCGTCGCCGCCCTAGACCACCCGGTCACCCCGACCCCACCAAACCCCTCCCGAGCTTCCCTTTCCAAGACTACTTCCCGACCTCGCCGATGCAGAGCCCTCGCCGCACTCTCTTGCCCCGCCGTCGTCATGAACGCCGATAAGTCACCGAGAAACCCCCGTCCGATCCCAAATAGACGGCTAGGATTAGAACCAGAAGAATCGTTTTATAAAAAGACCGGCCGGTTCTTTCGGTTTAGATTAGTTAGGGTTTATTTTTATTAGGCCGGTCCGTTTTAGTTTAACCCTAGGCCCGTTTAGGCTATTTGACGCCTAGTGCACAGTTTAGGCCCATTAGGCCTTTTTCTTTTATTTTTGATTTTCTGTTTTAGCAGAATAGTTCCTGCTTTGAATAATTCATATATTTTATTCTATTTATTATTTTTAGGTGATTCTTTTTTTTTAGTTTGCAAATTTTATGTAGTTTCTGTAGCATATATATTTAGCTATGTTAAAATTAATTAAAATTGCTTTAATTTAGTTTTAGTCAGAATAGTAAATCTGCTATAACTTGAGTTAGAAAAATTATTTTGGATGATTCTTTTGTCTCAACTTTATTTTGTCATTGCCAAACCATAAAAATTAATTTGGGTATTTTAGGATTAATAAATAATTAGTTTTAAGCAGAATCTTATTAATCCTAATTAATTAACTAGCTCTGTTTTCCTATTAATTTAAATAGTAAATAAATTTATTTTTAACATGTGATTGATTATTCTAGGATAGTTTCTGTCACTTTATAGGATGAACTTTTATTTATAATTAATAAAAGTTTTAATTTATTTTTTCTTAATAAAAATTGGATTAGGCCTAATAGGAGTTTCTTAATAGCTTTTAAATTAATTCTTTTTGCTCCTAGTTGCTTAGTGCATCCTTTTCTGTTAAGTTAACCTAAAACCATGATTAGGTTATGTTGAGTAAATTTTATTATATAAAAACTATTCTAGCTATTGTTTGAAGTAGGAAAAACTTTGAGTGGTTTTCTTTGAGTTTTTCCCCTTTGGATTTTGCTTGTTGGTTTTGGTGTGTTACTTGTTATGCTATTTTGTTGTGTGATCCCAATGCTATATGCTTATTGTGATTTGTTTGTCTCGGTAGAGTTTCCGAGTCTGAAGCTTGCTACTCTGAATCTTTAGCTTACAGTATCATCGGCAAGGCAAGTTTTGATCAAGTTATTTCTATACCTATGTTTTTGTGCATTAGAAATTGTCACCGCCCACCATGCATGCAGTAGTGAAATCTTGAAGTCATTAAACTTGAGTAGTATCATGTGGTAGGATGAACCAATCCCTTGTTACCATGACCCCGGAATAAGTAGTTACTTTGCTATGCTCGTAGAGCGGGTTTTGGGTTGAGTGAAATTCATAAGCAAGATGTGAGAGTCAATGATGATGACAACCCCATGAACTACAATGATCAAGATGGACTTGAAAAACACTCTTGGGTGGAGGGCGGTTGGCGGGCACCTGGAGAACCCAGTGGTTGGCGGGATGCATGGAGAAGCGCCATGACATCTTGCGGAAAGCTTCACCCAGCCACAAAGAGAAGGATGGATGCCCCATGACCGGAAGCTTACATGCAGCCGCAAGCCATTATGGGCTCTGGCTGGGTTGACCCTAGTAGTGACGCTGGCTGGGCGGTACTACGAGATGTAGAAGAACGGTAGGATTGGATGGGTACAGCGGTAGCGGAAGAACTCTTTGGAAGACCTGTTTCATTCGTCCGTCTTCAAACACCATGAAGTGCGAAGACTTTAAAGGAGGAATGATTCTTGCGGGAAAGTCGCAACCCTCTGCGAGTTAAAGATCTAATCGATTAGCCGTGTCCCGATTACGGACAATTTGAGCCTCTGGAACTTGGAAGTATTCGGATATCTCAACACTAAACTAATAAATTAATTTGAGGGGTTTTATGACTTAATAATTTGGGAATGAGATTTTGGTTGGCGGAACCATCTCAATAACTACCAACAATTGTAGTAATTTGCAAGCAAGTCCACTGTAGTAGGGAAAAATTTGCTTTTCGCAAAATGATGAAACTTAGAGCTCCACAGCCAAAATGCATATAGTGTTAGTAACTTTACTATTGTTATTCTTCATGACTTGCCAACTTATTCCAAAAGCTGACCTACATGGCTACAACGTCTTATGTTGCGGTATATTCGATCGGGGTGAGGCTACGCTCCGCGCTTAGCGATTGCCCTTTGGAGTCGGATGGACTCGCTTTATCTTCGGCGCTTCGCAGCATTAGTAGTTTATTTCTCATGAGTTGGCCTTGAGCGAATTTATTCCCTTGTAATAAAGACTCTATATGAGAATCGTGTAATAATATTCAGGTGTGATTGAACTTTGATTACTTTATCGATGTCTTGTGGGTACCGGCATGATCTTGGGATGAATGCAGACACGGAGATTTGACGATTTTGGGTCAGGTCGCTCTGAGAGATGGTATCGAAACACCTGCGACCGTGAGATCGTAACCCCTAGGATCGGAAAGCCATAGGAAGAGACCATTTACTTTTATCCTTATCATTCCATAATTCTCCCTGTTCAATTCGACTCTTCTCCTATTTTCAACATTCTAGATGGCGTCGAGTTCACCCCAGTTTTGCTACGGAGTTTTGCCAGCCCGATGAGGCGATGCCCTTGGCGAGAGCTGGTCGAGATGGTGAAGCAGCTGAAGATCGCTCTACCCTCGATCATCGGGAAGCCAACCAATGCACTTCCGACGGACACCCGCAACAGGATTGAAGTGCATATCCCAGGGAGAACCTTCGGAGGACACATGGAGCCCATTGACTTTGAGTTCACCGAGTTCAAGCTGGATCATCGGAAGGGGCGTGGCGATCTATCGAGCACTTGGACATCTCCGAGAGGAGTCTGAGGCGAGCTCGATTCCTCAGACCTCGCCATGGTTTCTAGCAGGGCAAGGAATGGAGATATCATCCGTACCATTGAGGACGATTCCACTCTCTCGTACATCCAGGACTTGGAGTGTCTTCTCAGGAAACGGGAGATTCAGACTCGCCGTAACTCGAAGACACACTGAAACTTTGTTCCGCGAACTGGGCTGGAGGAGAAGGCACGCGCAGACTTCCTTGGCCATGAGGAAGAAATCACGGACTTCATGGAGCGATCGGCGACCGAAGATGAAGCTTGCCGCGATAGAGGAAAAGATGGACTTGGGATAGGACCTTTATCCGAGTGGAGATGAGGGACCCCTCGTGAGCAATGATCAGGATTTTGAAGGGAGTACCACTGAAGGAAGCCCCAAGAGGAGGCGCCACTGATGAAGACTTGTTAGTCGACCACCATGTTATCTTTTACTTTTTCATCGATCAGTTAGGCCGATATTTCCCTTCGATTATTCATGAGCTTTTGTAATCGAGTTTGAACCATGTTTGAGTGGAATGAATAAATGATTGGTGTGTTCTATGTTTGTGCATTCATATGGGTAGTGTTATTTCTCATAGACCATTGTTCTATTCTAATTTTCTCATCCACTCCAAAACACGGATGCCTCAGGGCGTGACCTTTGGTTTCCCGCCGAGCTCACCCAGCTGCTCCAAAGCAGAATGCTGTGATGCAGCTACTTATCCGAATCGAACAACAACGCCAACAATCCACCGCCACCACCCCTGTGGACAACTTGACTCGATTTACGAGGCTGAATCCGCCATGTTCTCTAGTAGCACCGAGCGATTGTTCTGATGATTGGCTCCATAAAGTCGGAAGAGAGCTAATCACTGTTGGATGCACCGATCTTTGAGAAGGTGCGCTTTGCGGCGCATCAACTCGATGGACCTGCAGCTTCTTGGTGGGAGAATTACATCGCCACCTTTCCCATTGGTGCCATCACATGGGATCAATTCCAGCAAGCCTTCCGCTTTGCTCATGTCTCAGTTGGAGCCATGAGTGCGAAGAAGCATGAGTTCCGCAACTTCGCCCGGGAACCGTCTTGTGGCACGATCGTGGATGACTTCAACAAGCTCGCTCGCTATGCCCCGATGATGTGGCCACAGATGCATAAGCGGAGAAGTTCCTTGAGGGACTCAATGATGAACCGAGCATGCAGCTTATTGTGGCTACCTTCAACAACTACCGGAGCTGGTAGACAAGGCCACCATTCTTGAAGGCAAGCAGCAGCAGATAGAAAGCATAGCGGAAGTACAGCCGGGGAAGCACAACTCGGGAGCTCGGCGAAGCCCGCTATGCACCATACTCGGGAGGGCACACCCATCATAACCATGGAGGTCATAACCATGGAGGAAATGGGAACAACCGCAGCCGGGACAATAAGTCGGGCCATGGCAATGGCAATGGCAATGGTAATGGCAATCGGCACCGTTCTGTCCCGGCTCAGAAGGATCTGAGCCACATCACACTTCAAGTGCGGAAGGCGGGGCACTATGCCACCGACTGCCGGAGGCCAAGCGGAGGAATGGAAATGGCAATGGAGGCTCGTGAAGAAGCCCAATCCGTTCCCTCGTGCTCGGGTGAACCACATCGGCGTGGAAGGCGTCTATGATCAACCGGAACAACGTGGTTGGTAAGTTTTATTGAATTCACGTTCGGTTTTGGTTCTCTTTGATTACGGTGCAGCGCATTCATTCATATCAAGGGTAGTTGTGGAAAATGCAGGTTACCCACTAAAACCCTTAGAAGCCCCTTCGCGTCGGTTCGCGGAGGAGAAATGATGGCGGTGTAGGCTGTCATGCAACCCTCAACATCGGGAACCATAAATTTCCCTTGAGACCTCATAGTTTTGGAAACCCGGACCTTGGATGTAATCCTAGGCATGGATTAGTTGACAAAGTTTGAAGGAACATAGGCTGTGCCCATAAGTCTATTCTGCTCACCACCGGGCGAAGAGGATCAAGTATGTAGCGAGCACAGCCGATGAAGACTCGGTACATTCCCTCACGGGAGTTGTTCAGGAGGAAGTGCCGATGGTGCAAGACTTTCCCGATGTGTTTCGGAGGAATTACGAGAATGCCACGGACGGGGACATTGAATTTCTGATTGAGCTATTGCGGCACTGCCCCAATATCCAAGAGACCTTATCGGATGCCACGAATGAGTTGAAAGAGATCAAGGATCAAATTAATGAGTTATTGGAGAAAGGATATATTCGACCAAGCTCATCACCTTGGGAGCTCCAGTTCTTTTGGTAGAGAAGAAGGATGGAAGCTTAAGGATGGTTGTGGATTATCGTGCATTGAACGAAGTAACCATCAAGAACAAGTACCCTCTGCCGATGATTAATGATCTGTTTGATCAGCTTGTTGGAGCCAAGGTATTCTCTAAGATCGATCTTCGATCAGGGTATCATCAGTCGAAGATTCGTGAAAAGGATATACCCAAAACAGCATTCACTACCAGGTATGGTTTATATGAGTATACCGTCATGTCATTTGGATTGACTAATGCTCCTGCATACTTCATGAATTTGATGAACAAGGTGTTCATTGAATATCGGGACAAGTTTGTCGTGGTGTTCATCGATGATATATTGATATTCTCCAAGAGCGAGGAAGAGCATAAGGAACATTTGCGTCTAGTTCGGAGAAACTTGAGAACATCGAGTTGTATGCCAAGTTCAGCAAATGTGAATTTTGGTTGAAGGAAGTTGGATTCCTCGGACATGTTATTTCAGGGAGGAATAGCAATTGATCCCGCCAAGTTGAATCGATCACCGATTGGCGATCACCCACCTCGATCAAGGAGATCCACAGTTTTCTCGGACTCGCGAGGATATTATCGGAGGTTCATTGAGAACTTCTCGAAGATTGCCAAGCCCATGGTGAGCTGTTGAAGAAGGAAGCCAAGTATGTTTGGACGAGGAATGTGAAGCCAGTTTTCAGGAATTGAAGAAACGGTTGGTCACAGCCCGATGTTGATTTTGCGGACATACACAAGGAATACCAGGTTTATTGTGGCGCTTCTCGTCAAGGACTCGGAGAATCTTGATGCAGGAAGGAAAAGTTGTAGCTTATGCCTCCGGACAGCTCGACCTCATGAGATGAATTATGCCACGCATGATTTGGAGTTAGCAGCCGTAGTGCATGCACTCAAGACACAGAGACATTTCCTCGCCGGAAACCGTTGTGATGTCTACACAGATCACAAGAGCTTGAAGTATATTTTCACGCAGAAGGAATTGAACCTCGAGCGGAGGAGATGGCTAGAGTTGATAAAGGACTATGACATGAGATTGCATTACCACCCGGTAAGGCTAATGTTATAGCAGATGCTTTGAGCCGTAAGAGTTATGTGAATACTCTTACAGCGGAGGATTACCCGGAGTTAGTCGATGACCTCAGAGATCTCCGACTGGAGATAGTTCCGAAAGGATTTGTTGCAACTCTGGAAGTACAGTCCACTTTGGCCGAAAGGATTCGTGAAGCCCAGAAGTCGGACAAGGAAATTGATGAGATAAAGCAAAAGATGGAGGAAGGAAAAGCTAAAGGATTTTGTAAGGATGAACACGGAACTATATGGTTCGAGGATCGTATTTATGTGCCCAATGATCCCGAACTCAGGAAGCTAATTCTTCAGGAGGCTCATGATTCACCGTACTCGATTCACCCTGGTAACACCAAGATGTACCTGGATTTGAAGCAAAGTTTTTGGTGGACAGGTATGAAGAAGGATATTGCGAGTGCGTAGCGATATCGATGTTTGTCAACGTGTAAAGGCGGAACATCGAAGCCAGCGGGGTTACTTCAACCTTTGCCGATTCCCGAGTGGAAATGGGAGAAACTTGGTATGGATTTCATCACAAGATTACCCAGGACCCGTTCAGGTTATGATTCTATCTGGGTAGTGGTGGATCGTTTGACCAAGGTAGCTCACTTCATTCCCGTGAAGACTACCTATACTAGTGCTAAGTTGGCCAAGATATACATGACCAGGATCGTATATCGCATGGAGTTCGAGGAAAATCGTGTCGGATAGAGGAACGCAGTTTACCTCAAAGTTTTGGAAGCGATTGCATGAAACTTTGGAGTGCGAGGCTGGAATTGATCAGCTTTTCATCCATGAGCAGATGGATGAGACCGAGAGAGTCAATCAGATTACGGAGGACATGTTGAGAGCTTGTGTGCTAGACTATGGGTCTAGCTGGGATGATAATTTGCCGTCAGTGAGTTCTCATACAACAACAGTTATCAATCCGATCGAAGATGGCCCTTCGAAGCTCTATACGGAAGGAGGTGCGAACACCATTCTTTGTGGGATAGTGTTGGAGATCGATCACTTTTCGGTTCCGATCTTATCGAGGATTCGAAGAAAGTCAAGCTGATCGAGACAGACTCAAGATAGCACAGTCAAGACGGAAGAGTTATGCCGACGATAAGCGCAAGGAAGTGACTTACGAAGTCGGAGACCGAGCATATCTTCGTGTGTCTCCACTTCGTGGAATCAAGAGGTTTGGTGTCAAGGAAAGTTAGCACCCGATTCATTGGCCCTACAAAATCCTCGAACTTCGTGGAGAAGTTGCTTACAAGTTGGAATTGCGGAAGGATTGTCCGGAGTTCATGATGTCTTCCATGTTTCTCGGTGAAGAAGTGTCATGCCGACATGGCGATGTTCCGTTGAGAGACACGGTGCCCCTAGAGGCCATACAGACTTGCGGTGATCGACTTACAAGGAGAAACCCGTCCGAATTCTCGAGGCTGCAAGCGAGTCACCCGCAGCAAGGTCATCAAATTTTGCAAGGTCTTTGTGGAGTCACCACACCGAGGAAGAAGCCAAGCGGGGCCGAAGAAGATCTTCTTGAGACCACCCGCACCTATTTGCTAGCCAACCCGAATCTCGAGGGAGATTCATCTTAAAATGGGTAGGTTTGTAACATCCCAAATTTCCTATTTGGAATGTTTTACAATTATAGCTAAGCATCCTATGCATCTGTTTGAATTTGAATGCCATTGAAGTTTGGAGAAATTTGAGTTTTGAATTTGAATTCAAACTTTGGCAAGTGGGAAACATTTCAAAAACTAAGCTGATAAATACTTGATCAAAAGTATGAGAGGAGTAAACATGACACTCCAAAAATATTAGAGGAAAACATTGCCAAAAGATTTGGATTCAAATCTGAATTTTATTTGAATTTGAAAAAATGGATTTTATAAAGTTTGGATTTTGCCTTTGGAAAAATGTTCAAATGAAAGGAATATTCCCTGATCATTTTGGTATATATATACCCTATATAAAATATTTATATATATTAAGTTATACTCTGTTTTTGTTTTATTAAAAAATAAATTTTTAAAAAGAAAAACCCCAGGCGCCAGCTAGGCCCTCCCAGCCCCGTGCCAAGACCCCCACCACCCACCCGGCCACCAGCCCACACTGCCAATGCCAGCCAGCCAGCCCCAAACCAGGCCTCCCCTCGCTTGAATAGCCTCGCACGCCACCCGCTCGACCCCACCTCCTCTCTCTCTCTCGACCATGGGGCCCACGCCCATCTTCTTCCCACCACGCCACGCCCGTCGCCGCCCATGGATCGCGGATCGAAGGATCAGGGATCCCGATCGCTCCCGATCGCCCCCCAAGCTAGCCGAGGCCCCGCTATAAAGCCCACCTCGCTTTTATTCCCCCCCCTAGCCCTCGCCGAACCCCTCTCCCTCCGTTCGAGCTCACCGGAGACCCGAGGCTCACTTGCCGCCAAATCGCCGCCCTAGACCACCCGGTCACCCCGACCCCACCAAACCCTCCCCGAGCTTCCCACTTTCCCTTGCACTACTTCCCGACCTCATGGCCTTGAGCCCTCGCCGCCTCTGCCGCCGCCGCCGCCGCCGTGCATTGACGCGATAAGTCATGGGAGAAACCCCGTCCGATCCCAAATAGCGGCTAGGATTGAACCAGAAGAATACGTTTTATAAAAAGACCGGCCGGTTCTTTCCGGTTTAGATTAGTTAGGGTTTATTTTTATTAGGCCGGTCCGTTTTAGTTTAACCCTAGGCCCGTTTAGGCTATTTGACGCCTAGTGCACAGTTTAGGCCCATTAGGCCTTTTTCTTTTATTTTTGATTTTCTGTTTTAGCAGAATAGTTCCTGTTTTGAAAAATTCATATCTTTTATTCTGTTTATTATTTTTAGGTGATTCTTTTTTTGTTAGTTTGAAAATTTTATGTAGTTTCTGTAGAATATATATTTAGCTATGTTAAAATTAATTAAAATTGCTTTAATTTAGTTTTAGTCAGAATAGTAAATCTGCTATAACTTGAGTTAGAAAAATTATTTTTGGATGATTCTTTTTGTCCCAACTTTATTTTGTCATTGCCAAACCATAAAAATTAATTTGGGTATTTTAGGATTAATAAATAATTAGTTTTAAGCAGAATCTTATTAATCCTAATTAATTAACTAGCTCTTGTTTTCCTATTAATTTAAATAGTAAATAAATTTATTTTAACATGTGATTGATTATTCTAGGATAGTTTCTGTCACTTTATAGGATGAACTTTTATTTATAATTAATAAAAGTTTTAATTTATTTTTCTTAATAGAAATTGGATTAGGCCTAATAGGAGTTTCTTAATAGCTTTTAAATTAATTCTTTTTGCTCCTAGTTGCTTAGTGCATCCTTTTCTGTTAAGTTAACCTAAAACCATGATTAGGTTATGGTGAGTAAATTTTATTATATAAAAACTATTCTAGCTATTGTTTGAAGTAGGAACAACTTTGAGTGGTTTTCTTTGAGTTTTTCCCCTTTGGATTTTGCTTGTTGGTTTTGGTGTGTTACTTGTTATGCTATTTTGTTATGTGATCCCAATGCTATATGCTTATTGTGATTTGTTTGTCTCGGTAGAGTTTAGGAGTCTGAAGCTTGCTACTCTGAATCTTTAGCTTACGAGGATCATCGGCAAGGCAAGTTTTGATCAAGTTATTTCTATACCTATGTTTTGTGCATTAGAAATTGTCACCACCCCACCATGCATGCAGTAGTGAAATCTTGAAGTCATTAAACTTGAGTAGTATCATGTGGTAGGATGAACCAATCCCCTTGTTACCATGACCCCCGGGACGAAGTAGTTACTTTGCTATGCTCGTGAGCGGGTTTTGGGTTGAGTGAAATTCATAAGCAAGATGTGAGAGTCAATGATGATGACAACCCCATGAACTACAATGATCAAGATGGACTTGGAAAAACACTCTTGGGTGGAGGGCGGTTGGCGGGCACCTGGAGAACCCAGTGGTTGGCGGGATGCATGGAGAAGCGCCATGACATCTTGCGAAAGCTTCACCCAGCCACAAAGAGAAGGATGGATGCCCCATGACCGGAAGCTTACATGTGCAGCCGCAAGCCATTATGGGCTCTGGCTGGGTTGACCCTAGTAGTGACGCTGGCTGGGCGGTACTACGAGATGTAGAAGAACGGTAGGATTGGATGGGTACGGCAGTAGCGGAAGAACTCTTTGGAAGACCTGTTTCATTCGTCCGTCTTCAAACACCATGAAGTGCGAAGACTTAAAAGGAGGAATGATTCTTGCGGGAAAGTCGCAACCCTCTGCGAGTTAAAGATCTAATCGATTACCGTGTCCCGATTCACGGACAATTTGAGCCTCTGGAACTTGGAAGTATTCGGATATCTCAACACTAAACTAATAAATTAATTTGAGGGTTTTATGACTTAATAATTTGGGAATGAGATTTTGGTTGGCGGAACCATCTCAATAACTACCAACAATTGTAGTAATTTGCAAGCAAGTCCACTTTGTAGTAGGGAAAAATTTGCTTTTACAAAAATGATGAAACTTAGAGCTCCACACCAAAATGCATATAGTGTTAGTAACTTTACTATTGTTATTCTTCATGACTTGCCAACTTATTCCAAAAGCTGACCTACATGGCTGCAACGTCTTATGTTGCGAGGTATATTCGATCGGGGTGAGGCTACGCTCCGCGCTTAGCGATTGCCCTTTGGAGTCGGATGGACTCGCTTTATCTTCGACGCTTCCGCAGCATTAGTAGTTTATTTCTCATGAGTTGGCCTTGAGCCGAATTTATTCCCTTGTAATAAAGACTCTATATGAGAATCGTGTAATAATATTCAGGTGTGATTGAACTTTGATTACTTTATCGATGTACTATGGGTACCAGCATGATCTTGGGATGGTACAGACACAGAGATTTGACCTATTTTGGGTCAGGTCGCTACAGAACAATAGGATCATTATAAGTGACAGTCTTTTCTTCAACTTTAATAGGTGCAGCTACTTTTACTTCTATGGTAGGATGATATTTAAACCACTTCCCTTTAGGGAGATCAACATAAGTAGCAAAAGATTCACAGAAAGAAGCTACTATCTCAGAGTCAAGTCCATATTTAGTGCTAAACTTACGGAAAATATCGGTATCCATAAAAGGTTTAACACAATCAAACTTAGGTGTCATACCTGACTCCTTACCTTCATCGAGGTCCCAATCTTCATAGTTGCGTTTAATTCTATCGAATAAATTCCATTTGAATTCAATAGTCTTCATCATAAAAGAGCCAGCACAAGAAGTATCGAGCATGGTGCGATTGTTATCAGAAAGTCGAGCATAAAAATTCTGAAGAATTGTCACTTTTGAGAGCTCATGATTGGGGCATGAATATAACATTGATTTAAGCCTCCCCCAAGCTTGAGCGATGCTTTCTCCTTCGCGAGGCCAAAATATATATATATATATAATTGCGATCACGATGAACAAGATGCATAGGGTAATACTTTTGATGAAATTCCAATTTCAATCTTTTATAGTTCCATGATCTCGTATCATCACATAGCCTATACCATGTCAATGCGTCTTCCTTCAAAGATAAAGGAAATACCTTCTTCTTAACAACATCATCGGGTATACATGCAAGCTTAAATAATCCACAAACTTCATCCACATAGAGTAGATGTTCATCAGGATGCTTTATTCCATCTCCTGTAAAAGTATTAGCCAGCAGTTTTTCCATCATACCCGAAGGAACTTCAAAAGGAGTTTCATTTTCAATAGGTTTAGTAGGTTGAGGAGCAACTCATTGCTCTACTGTACGGGGTGAAGATACCTCGAACAAGCCCCTCAGAGAATTACTTTCCATAGTAACAAGTGACAGAAAATTTCAGCACACTATATAAATTTTTCCTTGCCAAATTCCACCTACCAAAGGCGCTACACTCCCCGGCAACGGTGCCAGAAAAGAGTCTTGATGACCCACAAGTATAGGGGATCTATCGTAGTACTTTCGATAAGTAACAGTGTCGCACCCAACGAGGAGCAGAAGGAAATGATAAGAAGTTTCCAGCAAGGTATTCTCTGCAAGTACTGAAATAAGTGGTAACAGATAGTTTTGTGATGAGGTAAACTGTAACGAGCAACAAGTAACAAAAGTAAACACGGTGCAGCAAGGTGGCCCAATCCTTTTTGTAGCAAAGGACAAGCCTGGACAAACTCTTATAATTGGAAATTCGCTCCCGAGGACACATGGGAATATCATCAAGCTAGTTTTCATCACGGTCATATGATTCGCGTTCGGTACTTTGATAATTTGATATGTGGGTGGACCGGTGCTTGGGTGCTTATCTTACTTGAACAAGCATCCCACTTATGATTAACCTCTATTGCAAGCATCCGCAACTACAACAAAAGTATTAAGGTAAACCTAACCATAGCATGAAACATATGGATCCAAATCAGCCCCTTACGAAGCAACGCATAAACTAGGGTTTAAGCTTCTGTCACTCTAGCAACCCATCATCTACTTATTACTTCCCAATGCCTTCCTCTAGACTAGAATAATGGTGAAGTGTTATGTAGTCGACGTTCACATAACACCACTAGAGGCTAGACAACATACATCTCATCAAAATATCGAACGAATACCAAATTCACATGACTACTAATAGCAAGACTTCTCCCGTGTCCTCAGGAACAAATGTAACTACTCACAAAGCATATTTATGTTCATAATCAGAGGGGTAATAATATGCATAAAGGATCTGAACATATGATCTTCCACAAAATAAACCAACTAGCATCAACTACAAGGAGTAATCAACACTACTAGCAACCTACTAGCACCAATCCTGGACTTGGAGACAAGAATTGGATACAAGAGATGAACTAGGGTTTGGAGATGAGATAGTGCTGGTGAACATGTTGATGGAGATTGGTCTCTCCCGATGAGAGGAGCGTTGGTGATGATGATGACGATGATTTCCCCCTCCCGGAGGGAAGTGTCCCCGGCAGAACAGCTCTACCGGAGCCCTAGATTGGTTCCGCCAAGGTTCCGCCTCGTGGCGGCGGAGTCTCGTCCCGAAAGGTTTCTTCTGATTTTTTTCTCATCGAAAGACTTCATATAGGAGAAGATGAGCATCGGAGAGCCACCAGGGGGCCCACGAGGTAGGGGGACGCGCCTAGGGGGTAGGGCGCGCCCCCCACCCTCGTGAGCAGGGTGTGGGCCCCCTTGTCTTCATCTTTGGCAAAGATTATTCTTTATTTATTTTAAGACATTCCATGGAGTTTCAGGACTTTTGGAGTTGCATAGAATAGGTCTCCTATATTTGCTCCTTTTCCAGCCCAGAATTCCAACTGCCAGCATTCTCCCTCTTCATGTAAACCTTGTAAAATAAGAGAGAATAGCGATAAGTATTGTGATATAACGTGGAATAACAGCCCATAATGCGATAAATATCGATACAAAAGCATGATGCAAAATGGACGTATCAACACTCTTTTCATACCCAATATTTATGCATTAGTTCCAATCCTCAAACATTGCATGGTTAGGATGTCTTTAACTTGTGGGTTGGGAAGTAGTTATTGAGATAGAACCTATTGCCCTGTTACTATCAAACCCTTGGGAGTTACTTCTACGCGTTGCTTATATTGCTATGCTATGCTCGTAGACGTGGTTGGGTTTGAGTGAATCCATGACAGATGTGAGATTGTTAAATAATGGTTCAACTTAAGGTGGCAACTTAAAATTAACATCTGGGTGGATTGAGGCACCTTAGGAACCCAGTGTTGTCTGTTTATTTTTTTTGGAAATCCCGGGGTACCCGTGTGATCTTCCTATGGACCGCCAGCCAGGCTCAAAGGGAACTGAGATGATTCATGCCAGAAACTTCCGTGTGCAGCCACAAGCTATTATGGGCTCTAGCATAGTTGAGTAGGTTACGTGAAGCTCTTGAAGAGGTAGATCAGCAGGTAGTGGGTTTTGTAGATTTGGTATGGTCTACCCGGAGTAGAGAGTTAATGTTTTTGAAAGGCTATGTCTCGGTCATCCGTTTCTCAAACACCATGCAGTGCGAGAAATCAACGGAGGCGATCGAATCTTGTGGGGAAAAGTGCGCAAACCTCTGCAGAGTGTACAATCTAATCATGGTTAGCCATGTCCCCGGTTATGGAAAATCTTGAGTATCTAATACTTGGGTTATCACATGTATCTCATCATTCTTAATTAATATTGTTGGGTTGTTAACTACTTTATTCGGGATTGAGTTGGGGTTATACCTTCTCAATGTTTCAACCACCATGATAGTTAAATTAAAATCTATTCCATTGTTGTAGGGAAAAATTGGCTTTTCGCAAAACTATAACCATAGAGCTTTCCACCAGGCAAATATGCATGTAGTGTTAGTATTATCCTGTTCTTGCTTTACTGTGTTATATTGCCAGCATATTCCATGTGTTGACCCGTTCTCGGGCTGCAACGTATTATGTTGCAGACTTTTCAGACGAGGAGTAAGGTTCGTTAGGTCGTTGCCGTGCAGCTCAGCTATGTCGTTGGAGTTGATGGACTCACTTTATCTTCCAAGCCTTCCGCTATTATCGCATTAGATGGCCTTAAGCCATATTATTGTAATAAGTTCTCTTTTGAGACATTCGATGTAATAAGTGTGTGATTGCTAACCTGTTATAAATCCTTCGAGTACTATGTGTGTCAGCATTCTTGATCCGGGATGACCTTTGAAACACGAGACTTGACCATCGAGGTCGGTCGCTACAGGATGGTATCAGAGCACACGTTGAGTGTAGGACACGACCACTAATATAAACCATAGGTCACTCTTCTCTACTCATTTCTGACTCCTCCCCATTTTTCCACTCTTTAGGATGACGGAGATGAAAAACAAGTTTGCGCAACCGGATGAGGACACCCCTTTTGGACGCCACTTGAAGGAAGTCACTAGGTACTTGAAAATTGGAATACCAAGCTTCACCGGGACATACAACGCCACCTTACCAGATGAGGAGCGCTGGATGATTCAAGTACAAGTTCCAGGAAGGACGTTCTCGCCAACTTCTAAGCCCATAGAATTTTCTTTCAAAGCACCCACCTGGAGTCTAGGCAAGAGCATGGCAGCTCACATTACCATGGGACGTATTGGAGAAGTCTACAACAGGGAGCTTAAGGACACTATCTATCAAATATGTGGGCGCCGAGACGAGCAATGGAAAGTAATCAACACCAAGAAGGATAGGTCCATTGCAGCTTTCATCCAGGAGCTAAACCAGCACATTCGACGTCAGGAGAATCAGATGTGCGTAGACATGATGGAGTTGAAGAAGGCGAAGACCAGGATCACCAAACTGGAGGAAGAACTCAAGTTTACACGCGATGGATATGAGGAGGAAATCAAGACACTACTGGAGAAGAACGACGACCTGGTTAAGAAGATCGGACTATTCATGGGAGGGCCAGCACTGGGAGAAGAAGACGACGACCCCACTTGCCCGGACAATTACATCATCATCAACGACACCGATTCTGATCCTAGTGATGATTACTACGAAGACGAAGCTGGAGCAGACATCATGGAGTCTTCCACCGATCAAAACTTCTAGATGACCACCATATATTAGTAGTATTCCCCCCCATGTATTCAGTAGTAGTTGAGCACTTATGCGATAGTTCTAGACCGTTTGTATGCCCTTGCTTGATTGATTGAGTGAAATGATTGTGTTCGTCACATGTGCATATGGGTAGTGTTTTCTCGTTAGACCTTTTTCTATTGTAATCTCTTCCATCTAAACCCATCAGATGCCTCCGAGACGTGACACCGGTTTTGCTTTCCCACCGGAGATCACCCAGTTGATTCAGCAGCAGAATGCCTTGATGCAATTGCTAGTTCAGAATCAGGGCAACAACAACAACAATAACCCGCCGCCAGTGGACAACTTAGCCCGTTTTCTGAGGTTACAGCTGCCGGTGTTTTCCAGTAGCACCGAGCCAATAGTTGCTGATGATTGGCTACGCCGTATTAGAAGGGAGTTAACCATCGCAGGTTGCACAAATGCTGAGAAGGTGCGCTTTGCCGCACACCAATTGGATGGACCAGCAGCCTCATGGTGGGAGAATTACACGTCTACTTTTCCTATAGCCAATGTCACTTGGGACCAGTTTCAGCAAGCTTTTCACAGAGCCCATGTCTCAACTGGAGCCATGCAGATGAAGAAGCGGGAGTTCCGCAACTTACGGCAGGGAAACCGTACTGTGGCTCAGTACGTGGATGAGTTTAGCAAGTTATCACACTATGCCCCTGATGATGTGGCCACAGATGCCGTGAAGCAGGAGAAGTTTATGGAAGGGCTGAATGATGAGATGAGCATGCAGTTGATGGTGGCAACCTTCAACAACTAACAGGAGTTGGTAGATAAGGCCCTTATGATTGAAGGAAGCAGCAGCAGATTGAGAGCCGTAAGAGGAAGTATGGACAAGGGAAGTATAACTCAGGAGCTCAGTGAAGCCTCGCTTAACCCGAACTTCGGGAGGACTTGTTCATAACCATGGAGGTCACAACCACCTTTGGAGGAGGATCGCATAACCACAATGGTGCTAGAGCGGAAATGGGAGCGAGTTAATAACAATCAGAACCGCTCCAATCCAGCTACACCCGCCAAAAGAGACCTAAGTCAAGTTACTTGCTTTAAGTGCGGGAAGGCAGGGCACTCGCCAATGATTGCCACGAAGGAAGGAATGGAAAGCGAAATGGGAGCTGGGAAGAAGCCTAATCTATTCAACAAAGGACAAGTGAACCACATTAACATGGAGGAGGTTGAAGAGCAGCCGGACGCGGTAATAGGTAAATTTTTGGTTAAGTCATTTACCCCTCTTGTTCTTTTCGATACTGGTGCATCGCATTCATACATATCAAGGGGATTTGTGGATAAGTTTAAACTACCAACCCAAACCCTTAGTGAAGGAAATATGCCCTAGAGGCAATAATAAAGTTATTATTTATTTCCTTATTTCATGATAAATGTTTATTATTCATGCTAGAATTGTATTAACCGGAAACATAATACATGTGTGAATACATAGACAAACATAGTGTCACTAGTATGCCTCTACTTGACTAGCTCGTTGAATCAAAGATGGTTAAGTTTCCTAGCCATAGACATGAGTTGTCATTTGATTAACGGGATCACATCATTAGGAGAATGATGTGATTGACATGACCCATTCCGTTAGCCTAGCACTTGATCGTTTAGTATGCTGCTATTGCTTTCTTCATGACTTATACATGTTCCTGTAACTATGAGATTATGCAACTCCCGTTTACCGGAGGAACACTTTGGGTGCTACCAAACGTCACAATGTAACTGGGTGATTATAAAGGAGTACTACAGGTGTCTCCAAAGGTACATGTTGGGTTGGCGTATTTGAGATTAGGTTTTGTCCTCCGATTGTGGGAGAGGTATCTCTAGGCCTTCTCGGTAATACACATCACATAAGCCTTGCAAGCATTGCAGCTAATAAGTAAGTTGCGGGATGATGTATTACGGAGCGAGTAAAGAGACTTGCCGATGCTGAGATTGAACTAGGTATTGGATACCAGCGATCGAATCTCGGGCAAGTAACATACCGATGACAAAGGAACAACGTATGTTGTTATGCGGTTTGACCGATAAAGATCTTAAGTAGAATATGTAGGAGCCAATATGGGCATCCAGGTTCCGCTATTGGTTATTGACCAAGAATAGTTCTAGGTCATGTCTACATAGTTCTCGAACCCGTAGGGTCCATGCGCTTAAGGTTCGATGACAGTTTTATTATGAGTTTATGAGTTTTGATGTACCGAAGGAGTTGAGTCCCGGATGAGATCGGGGACATGACGAGAGTCTCGAAATGGTCGAGGCGTAAAGATCGATATATTGGACGACTATATTCGGAGTTGGAAAGGTTCGAATGATTGGGTATTTTGAGTACTGGAGAGTTACGGGAATTCGCCGGGGAAGTATTGGGCCTTATTGGGCCCTGCAGAAGAGAGAGGGCTGCCTAGGGCAGGCGCGCCCCAAGGCCTAGTCCGAATGGACTAGGGGAGGGACACCTTCCTCCCTTCCCTTCCTTCTCTCCTACTCCTACTAGGAAAGGAGGAGTCCTACTCCGGTGGGAGTAGGACTCCCCCTGGTAGCGCCTCCTCCTCCTTGGCCGGCCCTCCCTTGCTCCTTTATATCTGAGGCGCAGGGGCACCCCATGATACACAAGTTGATCTCGTGATCGATCCTTAGGCGTGTCGGTGCCCCTCCACCATATTACACCTCGGTCATATCGTCGCGGAGCTTAGGCGAAGCCTGCGTCGGTGGAGCATCATCATCGTCCTGCGCCGTCGTGATGGCGGAACTCATCCCGGCGCTTTGCTGGATCGGGCCGGGGATCGTCATCGAGCTGAGCGTGTGCAGAACTTCGGAGGTGTCGTGCGTTCGGTACTTGGATCGGTCGGATCGTGAAGGCGTCGACTACATCAACAGCGTTGTTATAGCGCTTCGCTTCGGTCTCACAGTGCGTGGACATACACTCTCCCCTCTTGTTGCTATGCCATCACCATGGTCTTACGTGTGCGTGGGAAATTTTTAAAATTACTCGTTCCCCAACAGTGGCATCGAGCCTGGTTTATGCGTTGATGTCATATGCACGAGTAGAACACAAGTGAGTTGTGGGCGATATAAGTCATCTGCTTACCAGCATGTCATACTTTGGTTGGCGGTATTGTGAGATGAAGCGGCCCGGACCGACATTACAGCGTCGCTTCTTCACGAGACTGGTTTCACCGCTTGAGCACTTTCGTTGCTTAAAGATGACGGCGGGTGTCTGTTTCTCTCACTTTAGTTGAACCGAGTGTGGCTCGCCCGGTCCTTGCGAAGGTTAAAACAACACCAACTTGACAAACTATCGTTGTGGTTTTGATGCGTAGGTAAACGGTTCTTGCTCAGCCCGTAGCAGCCATGTAAAACTTGCAACAACAAAGTAGAGGGCGTCTAACTTGTTTTTGCAGGGCATGTTGTGATGTGATGTGGTCAAGGCGTGATGCTATATTTTATTGTATGAGATGATCATGTTTTGTAACGAGTTATCGGCAATGGCGAGGAGCCATATGGTTGTCGCTTTATTGTATGAAATGCAAGCGCCATGTAATTGCTTTACTTTATCACTAAGCGATGGCGATAGTCGTAGAAGCAATAGTTGGCAAGGCGACAACGATGCTACGATGGAGATCAAGGTGTCGCGCGGTGGCGATGGTGATCATGGCGATGCTTGGAGATGGAATCACAAGCACAAGATGATGATGACCATATCATATCACTTATATTGATTGCATGTGATGTTTATCCTTTATGCATCTTATCTTGCTTTGATTGGCGGTAGCATTTTAAGATGATCTCTCACTAAAATTATCAAGAAGTGTTCTCCACGAGTATGCACCGTTGCGAAAGTTCTTCGTCTTTGAGACACCACGTGATGATCGGGTGTGATAGGCTCTACGTTCAAATACAGCGGGTGCAAAACAGTTGCTTGCGAGCGGAATACTCGGGTTAAACTTGGCGAGCCTAGCATATAACAGATATGGCCTCGGAACACGGAGACCGAAAGGTCGGCGTGAATCATATAGTAGATATGATCAACATATTGATGTTCACTGTTGAAACTACTCCATCTCACGTGATGATCGGACATGGTGTAGTTGATATGGATCACGTAATCACTTAGAGGATTAGAGGATGTCTATCTAAGTGGGAGTTCTAAGTAATATGATTAATTGAACTTTAATTTATCATGAACTTAGTCCTGGTAGTATTTTGCAAAATTATGTTGTAGATCAATAGCTCGCGTTGTTGCTTTCATATGTTTGTTTTGATATGTTCCTAGAGAAATTATGTTGAAAGATGTTAGTAGCAATGATGCGGATTAGATCCGTGATCGAGGTTTATCCTCATTGCTGCACTGAAGAATTATGTCCTTAATGCACGCTAGGTGACGGACCTATTGCAGGAGCGATGCATACGTTATGAGCGTTTGGCTAGCTCAATATAATGACTACTTGATAGTTTAGTGCACCATGCTTAGCGACTTAGAATCGGGACTTCAAAGGCGTTTTGAGCGTCATGGACCATATGAGATGTTCCAGGAATTGAAGTTAATATTTCAAGCAAATACCGAGTTGAGAGATATGAAGTCGCAACAAGTTCTATAGCTAAAAGATGGAGAGAATCGCTCAACTAGTGAGCATGTGCTCAGATTATGCAGGTACTTCAATCGCTTGAATCAAGTGGGAGTTAATCTTCGGATAAGATAGTGATTGACAGAATTCTCTAGTCACCATCACTAAGTTACTAGAACTTCGTGATGAACTATAGTATGCAAGGGATGACGAAAAAGATTCCGAGCTCTTCGTGATGTTGAAATCGGCGAAGGTAGAAATCAAGAAAGAGCATCAAGTGTTGATGATTGACAAGACCACTAGTTTCAAGAAAGGGCAAAGGAAAGAAAGGGAACTTCAAGTAGAAAGACAAGTAAGTTGTCACTCCTGAAGAAGCCCAAAGCTGGACCAAAGCACGAAACTGAGTGCTTACACTGCAAAGGAAATGGTCCTTTGAGCGGAAATGCCCTGAATATTTGGTGGATAAGAAGGATGGCAAAGTGAACAAGGGTATATTTGATATATAGGTTATTGATGTGTGCCTTACTAGTGTTTATAGTAGCCCTGAGTATTTGATACTAGTTAGGTTGCTAAGATTAGTAACTTGAAGCAGGAGTTCTGAATAAACAAAGACTAGTTGAAGGGGAAGTGACGATGAGTGTTGGAAGTAGTTCCAAGATTGATATGATCATCATCGCACCTCCCTATTCTTTCGGGATTAGTGATAAACCTAAATAAATGTTATTTGGCGTTTGCGTTGAGCATGAATATGATTTGATCATGTTCATTGCAATCTGATTATTCATTTAAAATCAAAGAATAATTGTTGTTCTGTTTAAATGAATAAAACCTTCAATGGTCATACACCCAATGAAAATAGTTTGTTGGATCTCGATCGTAGTGATACACAAATTCATAATATTGATGCCAAAAGATGCAAAGTTAATAATGATAGTGCAACTTATTTGTGGCACTGCCGTTTGGGTCATATCGGTGTAAAGCGCATGAAGAAACTCCATGCTGATGGGTTTTTGGAATCACTTGATTATGAATCGTTTGATGCTTGCGAACCGTGCCTTTTTGGCAAGATGACTAAATCTCCGTTCTTCGGAACAATGGAACGAGCAACAAACTTGTTGGAAATAATACATTCTGATGTATGCAGACCAATAAGTATTAAGGCTCATGGCGGGTATCGTTATTTTTTGACCTTCACAGATGATTTGAGCAGATATGGGTATATCTACTTAATGAAACACAAATCTGAAACATTTGAAAAGTTCAAAGAATTTTAGAGTGAAATGAAAATCATCATAACAAGAAAATAAAGTTTCTACGATCTGATCGTGGAGGAGAATATTTGAGTTACGACTTTGGTTTACATTTGAAACAATGCGGAATAGTTTCGCAACTCACGCCACCGGAACACCACAACGAAATGGTGTGTCGAGCGTCATGTCGTACTTTACTAGATATGGTGCGATCTATGATTTCTCTTATTAATTTACCATTATCGTTTTGGGGTTATGCATTAGAGACAGCTGCATTCACGTTAGAAAGGGCACCATCTAAATCCGTTGAGACGACACTATATGAACTGTGGTTTAGCAAGAAACCCAAGTTATCGTTTCTTAAAGTTTGGAGCTACGATGCTTATGTGAAAAAGTTTCATCTGATAAGCTCAAACCCAAATCGGAGAAGTGCGTCTTCATAGAATACCCAAAGGAAACTGTTGGGTACACCTTCTATCACAGATCTGAAGGCAAAACATCCGTTGCCAAGAATGGATCCTTTCTAGAAAGAAGTTTCTCTCGAAAGAAGTGAGTGGGAGGAAAGTAGAACTTGATGAGGTAATTGTACCTTCTCCTTATTGGAAAGTAGTTCATCACAGAAATCAGTTCGATGATTCCTACACCAATTAGTGAGGAAGTTAATGATGATGATCATGAAACTTCAGATCAAGTTGCTACCAAACCTCGTGGGTCTTCGAGTAAGATCCGCACCAGAGTGGTACGGTAATCATGTTCGGAAGTCATGTTACTAGACCATGATGAACCTACGAACTATGAGGAAGCGATGATGAATCCAGATTCCACGAAATGACTTGAGGCCATGAAATCTGAGATAGGATCCATGTATGAGAACAAAGTATGAACTTTGATTGACTTGCTCGATGATCAGCAAGCCATGTTAAATAAATGGATCTTCAAGAGGAAGGCGGACAACGATAGTAGCGTTACTATCTACAAAGCTCGACTTGTCACAAAAGGTTTTTCGACAAGTTCAAGGTGTTGACTACAATGAGATTTTCTCAAGCTGTGGCGATGCTTAAGTCTGTCGAATCATGTTAGCAATTGCCACATTTTATGAAATCTGGCAAATGGATGTCAAAACTACATTTTTAATGGATTTATTAAGGAAGAGTTGTATATGATGCAACGAGAAGGTTTTGTCAATCCTAAAGGAGCTAACAAAATATGCAAGCTCCATGATCCATCTATGGACTGGTGCAAGCATCTCGGAGTTGGAATATACGCTTTGATATGTTGATCAAAGCATATGGTTTCTCTGAGACTTTTGGAAAGGCTGTATTCTGAGAAAGTGAGTGGGAGCACTACAGCCTTTACGATAAGTATATGTGAATGACATATTGTTGATCGGAAATAATGTAGAATTATTACGCAAAGCATAAAGGAGTGTTTGAAAGGAGTTTTTCAAAGAAAGACCTCGGTGAAGCTGCTTACATATTGAGCATCAAGATCTATTGAGATAGATCAAGGCGGCTTGATAAGTTTTTCAATAAGTACATACCTTGTCAAGATTTTGAAATAGTTCAAAATGGAGCAGTCAAAGAAAGAGTTCTTGCATGTGTTGCAAGGTGTGAAATTGAGTAAGACTCAAATCCCGACCACGGCGAGAAAATAGAAAAGAGAATGAAAGTCATTCCCTATGCCTCAGTCATAGGTTCTATAAAGTATGCTATGCTATGTACCAGACCTATTGTATACCTTGCTCTGAATTTGGCAAGGGAGTACAATAGTGATCTAGGAGTAGATCACTGGATATTGGTCAAGAACATCCTTAGTAAGGACTAAGGAAATATTTCTCGATTATGGAGGTGATAAAAGAGCCCGTCGTAAAGAGTTATATCGATGCAAGCTTTTTACACTGATCCAGATGACTCTAAGTCTCAATTTGGATACATATTGAAAGTGGGAGCAATTAGCTAGAGTAGCTCCGTGCAGAGCATTGTAGACATAGAATATTTGCAAAATACATACGGCTCTGAATGTGACTGACCCGTTGACTAAGCTTCTCTCACGAGCAAAACATGATCATCCCTTAGTACTCTTTGGGTGTTAATCACATAGTGATGTGAACTAGATTATTGACTCTAGTAAACCCTTTGGGTGTTGGTCACATGTGATGTGAACTATGGGTGTTAATCACATACGAGATGTGAATATTAGTGTTGAATCACATGATGATGTGAACTAGATTATTCACTCTAGTGCAAGTGGGAGGCTGAAGGAAATATGCCCTAGAGGCAATAATAAAGTTATTATTTATTTCCTTATTTCATGATAAATGTTTATTATTCATGCTAGAATTGTATTAACGGAAACATAATACATGTGTGAATACATAGACAAACATAGTGTCACTAGTATGCCTCTACTTGACTAGCTCGTTGAATCAAAGATGGTTAAGTTTCCTAGCCATAGACATGAGTTGTCATTTGATTAACGGGATCACATCATTAGGAGAATGATGTGATTGACATGACCCATTCCGTTAGCCTAGCACTTGATCGTTTAGTATGTTGCTATTGCTTTCTTCATGACTTATACATGTTCCTGTAACTATGAGATTATGCAACTCCGTTTACGGAGGAACACTTTGGGTGCTACCAAGCGTCACAATGTAACTGGGTGATTATAAAGGAGTACTACAGGTGTCTCCAAAGGTACATGTTGGGTTGGCGTATTTGAGATTAGGTTTTGTCCTCCGATTGTGGGAGAGGTATCTCTAGGCCTTCTCGGTAATACACATCACATAAGCCTTGCAAGCATTGCAGCTAATAAGTTAGTTGCGAGATGATGTATTACGGAGCGAGTAAAGAGACTTGCGATGCGAGATTGAACTAGGTATTGGATACCAACGATCGAATCTCGGGCAAGTAACATACCTATGACAAAGGAACAACGTATGTTGTTATGCGGTTTGACCGATAAAGATCTTAGTAGAATATGTAAAGACCAATATGGGCATCCAGGTTCCGCTATTGGTTATTGACCAAGAAAAGTTCTAGGTCATGTCTACATAGTTCTCGAACCCGTAGGGTCCTTGCAACAAGGTTCGATGGCGGTTTTATTATGAGTTTATGAGTTTTGATGTACGAAGGAGTTAGTCCCGGATGAGATCGGGGACATGGCGAGGAGTCTCGAAATGGTCGAGGCGTAAAGATCGATATATTGGACGACTATATTCGGAGTTCGGAAAGGTTCGAATGATTGGGTATTTTTGAGATCTGGAGAGTTACGGGAATTCGCGGGGAAAGTATTGGGCCTTATTGGGCCCTGCGGAAGAGAGAGGGCTGCCTAGGGCAGGCGCGCGCCCAAGGCCTAGTCCGGGTGGACTAGGGGAGGGCCGCACCCCTTCCTCCTTCCCTTCCTTCTCTCCTACTCCTACTAGGAAAGGAGGAGTCCTACTCGGTGGGAGTAGGACTCCCCCCTGGGCGCGCCTCCTCCTCCTTGGCCGCCCTCCCTTGCTCCTTTATATCTGGGCGGGGGCACCCCATGACACACAAGTTGATCTCGTGATCGATCCTTAGCCGTGTCGGTGCCCCCTCCACCATATTACACCTCGGTCATATCATCACGGAGCTTAGGCGAAGCCTGCGTCGGTGGAGCATCATCATCGTCCTGCGCCCTCGTCTTGTGGAACTCATCCCGCGCTTTGCTGGATCGGGCCGGGGATCGTCATCGAGCTGAGCGTGTGCAGAACTTCGGAGGTGCGTCGTTTGGTACTTGGATCGGTCGGATCGTGAAGGCGTCGACTACATCAACAGCGTTGTTATAGCGCTTCCGCTTCGGTCTCACAGTGCGTGGACATACACTCTCCCCTCTCGTTGCTATGCCATCACCATGGTCTTGCGTGTGCGTGGAAATTTTTGAAATTACTCGTTCCCCAACATAGGACCCTCTTTTAGTGAGCTACTTTGGTGTAACATCCCAAATTTTCAATTTGGAATGTTATACATTAGAGTCATCATGCATATCATATTTTCTCGCATTTTCCGATCCTAGAAAATTTCACACAACTCAAGGACCCTCGGAGAAAGTTGGAATTTCATTATTTTCATATTTGGGATTTCTCAAATTTTGAAAATAGGATCATTGATTTTATTTATTTATCTTCAAAAGTTTTCGATAAAAATTTAAGAGAGGAATAATATGACTTTCCCAACATTTAGGAAAAATGAAGATTTAATAAATAAATCAAATTTTAGTTTTGAAAGTTTATTTGCTTTAGGGAAAAAAATGAGTATTTTAAAATATGCATTTGCCCGTTTTAAAGTTCATTTTGTTAGACTCATTTTTAGGAGTCGGGAAAATTAATTTTATTTAATTTGGAGTTAGTTTGGTTTTATTTTTAATTCGTTTCGTTTTGTTTTAAAAAAAAGCGCGCCCCTTTGGGCCAAGGGCCCAGCCCACCGCCATGACCCAACTCCCCCTCCCCTCGCGCTCCTTGAAGAGTCCCTTCGCCGCCGCCCGGCTGGCGAGACCGGCTCGGCCACGCCGCCGCCCGCCGTGCCCCCCCCCAAGGCACTAGCCCCCCCTCCTTTATAAACCGCCGACCCCCCCCTCTCTCCTCATCCCGCGCCGCCGCCCCCCCACCCGAAACCGCCGCCGCCCCTTGAAGGCCGTCGCCAGCGCCGCCCGTCGCCCGACCCGCCGACCCGCCGCCACCGCCGACCCGCCGCCGCCCTTGAGCCGAGCCCTGCGGCGATTCGCGGAGGTAGCCACCGCGCCGCGCCCGTCGGTTTATTCCAAAAACCGTTCGGTTTTCTTTCGTTATTCGTTTTTTAAAAAACCTAGATTAGTTTAATTTTTTGGTTTTATTAATTAGTGAATGTTCACCGACCCGTTCGTTTTAATGAACGTGTTCGTCGGTTAGTTTCTGTTAATGAACGTCCGTTGTTTTAACCGTTCGTCGTTTTTGTTTTAATCGGATTTAATCCGTTATTTTCTGAATTCGATTTCCGATTCAATTTTCAAACCAGTTTATTTTCTCGCTCGTTTATCGGAATCAGGTGATTCAAGCGCCTGGAGTTTCGTTTCGAAACCGCCGTTCCGACTAACCTACTTAAACAAACTTTTGCTACTGTATAATTTTGACCTAGTTTCAAATTGCTAAAACCGAGTCATTCCCTCTCGACTTTCGACTTTCGATGCTTTGTATGAATCGATTCTTTTTGCAACCAGGGTTCTTAAGTTGAACTCTCTGGTTAGATCTTTTATTCGAGATTTCCCTATGCATTAGATGAGTACTTATTGCATGCTTGTTGTTTGTCTGCGTTAGATCACCGGTCGCCGCTTGTTACTTTGAATCTCTAGGTTTGCGGATCATCGACAAGGCAAGTAACATGATCATACCTTTTCTACTACCCAGTTTATGCATTAGCCTTATTCCTCAAACACTTGCATGTTTAGGATCCACTTAAATTGTGGGTTGGGAAGTAGATTGAGGTAGTACCCATTACCTGTTTACTTATGAAACCTTGGGAGTTACTTCTCGTTTGCTTATTATGCCATGCTATGCTAGTAGGCGTGGATTGGGTGAGTGAATATCCATGACAGATGTGAGATTGTTAATTAATGGTTTATCTAAGGTGGCAACCTAAACACACATCTGGGTGGATTGAGGCATCTGGTTTCTATCGGGACTTGCTGTATTTCTTGGACCGCCACCCAGGGCTCTAAGGGATCATGAGATTATTCAAGCTGGAAACTTCCGTGTGCAGCCACAAGCCAATATGGGCTCTGGCATAGTTGAGTAAGTTGTGCGAACTCTTACGGGTAGGCTAGCTGATGTAGGGGATGTAGGTTGATGCGGTCTACCCACATGTAAGGTGCTAGTGCTTACGAAAGGCGTGTCTCGGTCATCCGTTTCTCAAACACCATGTAGTCACGAGAATCAAGCGGAGGCGATCGAGTCTTAATGGGGAAAAGTCGCAAACCTCTGCGAGTGTATAAACTAATCATGATTAGCCGTGTCCCGGTTATGGACGTTTTGAGTATCTAGTACTTGAATATCATGTGAATCTCAACATGTTACTTCTAATAAATGTTATTGGGTTTTGATGAGTACTTTTTAATTGGGATTGAGGATCTGTCAACCATTCTCAATGTTTAACAACCACCATGATAGTTAAATAAAATTATTCCTTTGTTGTAGGAAAAACTAGCTTTATGCAAAAATGTAACTATAGAGCTTTACCACCAGCCATATATGCATGTAGTATAGGCTTATTCCTTCATTACTCTCTATGTGTTGCATTGCGGCATATTCCATGTCTTGACCCGTTTCGGGCTGCAACTTTCATGTTCGAGACTTTTCAAGCAACGAGTAAGGTGTTAGGTCGTGGTTCTATACTCGATGATGCCGATGGAGTTGATGGACTCACTTATCTTCCAAGCCTTCCGCTGTTATTATTAGATGGCCTTATGCCATATTATTGTAATAAATTCCCTTGTGGACAACGTTGTAATAAGTGTGTGATTGCTACTCTACTATAAATCCTTGAATCTTGTGTGGTGTCGGCATTCTTGATCCGGGGATGACAACGAGCACGAGACTTTATCCATTTGGGTCGGTCGCTACACGGGCGAGTACATGGCTAGCGATGGTGCAACGGATACCCTAACCATTGGCACACATGTTTTTACATCCGACCTAATTATCTTGGAGTCACAAGGATTGGATGTGATACTAGGATGGTGGATGTCAAAGTATGGAGGAACTATTGGTGTGCTAGTAAATCAATTTATCTCACCACACGGAGAAAAGCGATTAAGTATGTATCTAGGCATGTGCCTAGGAGGAGCCAAGTGAATGCCCTCACGGGAGTTGTGCGGGAGGAAGTGCACATAGTAAAGGATTTTCGGATGTTTTCCACGAGGAGTTACGGGCATGCCACGGATAGAGACATCGAGTTTTGATAGATATATTGCAGTGCAGGGCCAATATCCAAGAGACCCTATCGGATGCCCGCAAATGATCTGGAGGAAATTAAGAAACAGATCAAGGAGTTATTGGAAAAAGGTTACATTCACAGGAGTTCATCACCTTGGGGAGCCCCAGTGCTTTTGGTTGAGAAGAAAGATAAATCCCTAAGGATGGTTGTTGATTATCGAGCCTTCAATGAAGTAACGATTAAGAACAAGTACCCACTGCTGATGGTCAATGATTTGTTTGATCAGCTGCAAGGAGCTAAGGTGTCTTCGAAGATCGATCTACGATCAGGATACCATCAGTTGAAAATCCGCGAGAAGGATATACCGAAGACGGCATTTACCACATGATATGGATTATACGAGTATACGGTCATGTCGTTTGGACTGACTAACGCCCCTGCCTATTTCATGAGCATGATGAACAGGGTGTTCATGGAGTACTTGGACAAGTTTGTTGTGGTGTTTATTGATGATATTATGGTATACTCAAAGAATGAAGAGGAGCACAAGGAGCATTTGCGTTTAGTTCTCGAGAAACTCAGGGAACACTAGTTATATGCCAAGTTCAGCAAGTGCGAGTTTTGGTTGAAGGAAGTTGGATTTCTTGGGCATGTTATATCAGGAGAAGGTATAGCGGTGGATCGATGAGTTCGATCGATCCTTGAATGGTTGGCACCCACTTGATTAGCGAGATCCATGATTTCCTTGGACTCGCGAGGATACTATCGGAGATTCATTGAGAATTTTCCAAGATTGCTAAGCCAATGGTGAACTATTGAAGAAGGATACCAAGTGTAAATGGGCGGAAGATTGCGAGGCAAGTTTTCAGGAATTGAAGAAGCGTTTGACTACAGCCCGGTGCTAACAACTTGCCGGATATACATAAGGAGTTCCAAGTTTATTGCGGCGCCTCTCGCTTAGGACTTGGATGTGTGCTTATCTGGAGACGGAAGAGTTGTTTCGTATGCCTCCGACAACTAAAACCCCATGAGTTGAACTATGCCACACATGATTTGGAGTTAGCAGCCGTAGTGCATGCATTGAAGACTTGGAGACATTATCTTATTGGAAACCGTTGTGATGTGTACACAGATCATAAGAGTTTGAGGTACATTTTCACGCAAAAGGAGCTGAACCTTAGGCAGAGGAGATGGTTGGAGCTTATAAAGGATTACGATATGAAGCTACACTATCATCCAAGAAAGGCCAATGTCATAGCAGATGCTTTGAGCCGGAAGAGTTATGCTAATATCCTTGAAAGTGAGGGATTGCCGAAGGAGTTAGCTGAGGATATCATGGAACTTCGGTTGGAAATTGTTCCAAGAGGTTTCGTTGCAACAATGGAGGTTCAGTTGACATTGTTGGACAAGATTCGAGAATCTCAGAAGAATGACAAAGAGATTGTCGAGATGAAGGAGAAGATGAGCAAAGGAAAGGCCAAAGGTTTTCGTGAGGATGAGCACGATACCTTATGGTTTGAGGACCGAGTTTATGTGCCCAATGACCCAGAGATCAGGAAGTTAAGACTTAAGGAGGCTCATGACTCACCATACTCGATACACCCCGGAAACACCAAGATGTATTTGGATCTGAAGGAACATTTACGGTGGTGGTATGAAGAAGGATATTGCGAGTATGTAGCCGTATGTGATGTATGTCGGTGAGTGAAGCGAGCATCGAAGCGGCGGGACGATTCTGACCTATGTCGATACCGAATGGAAGTGGGATAAACTTGGCATGGATTTTATCACGGATTGCCCGAACCAAAGCAGGATATGATTCAATATGGGTAGTAGTGGATCGCTTGACCAAAGTGGCTCACTTCATCCCGGTGAAAACAACCTATACAAATCGAAGTTGGCCAAGATATATATGTCGAGGATCGTATATGCGCATGGAGTTCGAGGACCATCGTATCGAGATAGAGTACAGTTTACCTCAAAGTTTTGGCACCAGCTGCACGGACATTGGGAGCGAGATTGGAGTTGATACATCATTTCACCCATGAGACGGATAGACAAACCGAGAGAGTCAACCAGATTACGGAGGGCATGTTGAAACTTGTGCGCTAGATTACGAGATCTAGTTGGGATGACAATTTACCTTCATGAGTTCTCATACAACAATAGTTACGAGCCGGTTTGAAGATGGCACCGTTCGAAGCTACTGTATGGGCCGGATCTTGGAACACCGCTGATGTGGGATGAGGTAGGAGACCGGCGGTTGTTTGGACCAGACTTGATCAAAGTGCGAGGAGAAGATTAAACTGATCCGTGGTAGGCGAAGATTGCTCGATCGAGCGGAAGAGTTATCTGAAACAAAACACGGAGGTAACTTATGAAATTAGAGATAGAGCATATCTGCGAGTATCACCCTTGCGAGTGAAACATTTTGGAGTTAAGGAAAATTAGCTCCAAGATTTGTAGGACCGTCCGTGTTTTGGAGCGGATGGGAGAGTTGCCTACAAGCTGGAATTACGGAAGGATTGTCGGGAGTTCACGATGTGTTCCACGTCTCACAGTTGAAGAAGTGTCATCTTTGAGATGGCCGATAAACCACTAAGGGATCTGGTATCCACAGAGCAATTTAGTTGGACAATAATTTGACTTATGAGGAGAAGCGGTGAAGATTCTTGACTTTGCCGGCCGAGTCACCCGGCAAGGTTATTAAGTTTTGCAAAGTTCGATTGGAGCCACCATACAGGAGGAAGCCACCTAGGAGCGAGAGGATGATACTGCAAGGACCACCGCACCTATTTTCTAGCCAGCCGAATCTAGGGGCGAGGTTCATCTTAAGGGGTAGGTTTGTAACATCCCAAATTTTCAATTTGGAATGTTATACATAGGTCATTCTTGCATATCATATTTTATTGCATCTTCATTCTGCAATCCTCGAAATCCTAAGCAACTCAAGGACCCTCGGAGAGAGTTGGGGATTTTCCGGTTTTCATATTTGATTTTATCAAATAATGAAGCGAGATTATTGATTTTAATTATTTTCTCTCCGAAAAATATTTCATAATAAAAATATATGAGACGAGATAATATGACTTCTCCAAAACAATTGGAATATTGGAGGAAAAATGTTAAAATCATTTATTTGATTTTATTTGATTTTATTTGGATTTTATTCGCCTTAGAAAAATTGCACGTTTTCAAAATTGCATTTTAGGGCCAAGAAAATGTTCATCTCGTTCTAAATATTTCATTTAGACGTTGAAACTTTGTTTTGGCATTTTTAGGTGTTTTATTTTTATTTTGTAGGATTTATTTTACATCGTGAAATTATTTAAAAAATCTCCCCTTGGTTGGCGAAACCAACCAGAGTGGCCAAGCCAAGCCACCGCCGCCTCCCAGCCTGCCCGTCGCCG